>OZ026840.1:12198094-12798094 GCA_964023205.1 Lutraria lutraria
ATACCCCCCTTCAGATATGAAATATATAGGGGCTATATTGGATTCACGCTTGACGGTCGGTTGGTTGGCTGGTCGGTCGGTCGGTCCGTGCGTCTATAAACACAATTTGTAAGCAACTACTGACAGGAATTCATTGAAACTTCACAGAAGTGATAAGTAGTTTGCCAGTTGTGCATGTCCGCAATAGGTTTTGTCCAAGTCAAATTTTAATGAGTTACGGCCCTTTGTTCCTTTTTATATAATGTGTATTTAGAAATTGTTCAGGATATTTCTCGGCAACTTTAGCAGGTATTAAAAAATGAAAAAGTGTTATATTTCCCTTTGTAAAATGTTACAATAATTGTGTCAATGCAGCATCTAGGGTATTCATTACCTTTAGTGATAGCTCTAGTATGTAATAGGATGGACTTGATTCATATAGTGGTCTTTATTCAGAGTTGGCCGCTATCACAGGTTTTGCTGAACATGCACAAGTCTCTCATAAAGGTAAAATTATGTAATATTGACTCAAAAACAGAATTTTAATTTCAGTGTTGTGAATTTTGTATATTCAGGCAAACGGATTACAAGCAAAATGACATTGACATAATTTGCCTTATTAAAACAGTAATTCATGATTTGTTTGTTTTGTTCATTTGTGTTTTACGCCCCTTTACAACAATCAGAGTCATATGAGGCGCACAGTCATCTAAGCATCGTTCTTGGGAAGAACCAGAACTAGACTCCCATCCTCCGAAAGCAACTGTCTACTTTCTCACATGAAGAGACATGGTCGGTAGCTGGGCTTAAACCCACGACCCTTACAGCGATTTGAAGGCGGCGACATTAATTCATTTGTACAGCATTAGAGACAAATAAAAAAAAGAAATGTGTTCATACTTTAGAAGTACATTCGCCCAAAACTTGCCATTGTACGATATAATTCCAGCGCTGATGAAGGTTGTAAGAATCAAAGCGAAGCATACAATACCTCCTAGAATTGGTGAACTGAAAATTAATAATGCACGGGTGCATATTAGGTTATACACGGTAATCAGTAATGATAAGTCGACTTCGTATAAAGCGATATTTTCAAAGAACATTTTCTTTTACCATGCATATTGGCCATGACGACGTCGCGATGAAGGAAATAATAGAAAGTGCCTTTTTAAGTCCAAATGAGACCTATTTTGTCTCCATTGTTGAATTAATATTGGGTTTCGACTCATGTTCCAGGAAAAGATCAAACTATTCAGTATCAGACAGCAACATGTGTGATTGGCTGCTTCATTCGAAAGAATGATTCGTGACAATTATAGCGTATTGCGCTGTGTTACATTTAAAATGATAAAACTAATATTACTATAGACGAGTATTATACACTGTGTCAAGAAATGAAAGCTATACAAATAATTCCTCCAATATGATGTTTCAAAGTAAGCAATTTAGCACCAATTTGCACTATTTTCGTAGTGATTGAACGGAAGTGAATGCTGTCAGTTTTTTTTCTCTTCCGCTGTAACTCTTTCTGATTTACGATAACTCTGTATTCGTCTGCTAACTCAGCAAATACAAACATTAGTGGTCATCATGCTAAGATGGTCTTAACAATGCAGTGGTCCGCTCTAGATGAGGTTTTACTGTAGATGATGAACTTAATGGCTATTTATCATCATACTTACAGATACAAAGGAATCAACATGATAGGACTAATCAGGTAAAACTGCATGTCGTTGTCAAGGTACCATGTCCATCCCATACACTAGAAAACAAACCAACATCAATTAATACGTCACTGGATCACGACGAGATTTATTTTTTCTTCAACAATATACTAGTACAGTCAAACCTGTGAACAAAGGTCATCATTGGGAGAGACATCATGTGACCTTTATAGACAGGTGACATTTATTCGGAGGTAATTTGTTCTTGATAACTAAGTAATTAATGATGGCTTTTAAACGAACGACCCTTATTCACAGGGTGGCCATTACTCGGAAGTTGCCGCTAACATTGGTTTGACTGTATGTATTTATTTAGAATATAACCAAGGAAACGTTCTTAAAACCGTAATACATTGTACTTCAGTTACAGACAAACGAGTTTCCAATGATCACCATAGAGAGGGTGTGAATGGTTCTTTATATTTGGGGTGGTATCTACTAAGATGTGTAATAAAATTGGAAGATGGATACAATTCTCTGGAAGACACAAAGGAAATTTTAAAAAGAAAATTATACAGTTTTTTCTTCAACATTAATTTTGTATATCGGCGAAAACAATTTATAATATTAGTGCATTCAGGAATTTTACAGTCTACCGAATAACAATATGTACCAGTTTATCAATCTCGAAGAAGTTGTTTATATACAACATGTTCATCCACCAACTGTCCTTACACTCGCCAGGCTCTGGTCCTTGTTGTGGCCAGAATGGTCCATCACCCCAGTATTTAAATGTTGTAACATACACCATCAAGAACAACATGTAGGGTGGAGTTAATCTGTTAAAATATATATCTACTTTGAATGATGAAAGTTAAGCTTACAAAATTATTGAATTCTGAATACGTGAAAGAAGATACTGAATCATTCACAAACACATTAAGTTGTTATAGAGTAAGTTGTAGTTGTCACACCGTGTTTATAAGCATAGCTAAATTAAACTGGTCCCTGTTAACTCTGTATGTACAGAGCCTTTGGTGCACTGCAACATGGAACGGGCACTTAAATTAGCTTAACTTGGTTTAGAATACAAATAATTATGGATTTAATGACACGTTACTGCTTTCTGAACTAATTGAATTGCTTGTGTGTATTTTTTCTTTCTAATCGTTTTAAACATCAGTTCTGAAATTAGCTTTCCGTGACCTTTGTGATTAATACTAATTATAGATTTAGAAATGAAATTAATCGCTTGTACGAAGTCTAATGCGAATAAGAAAGTGTTGATACAATTACTGAGTGCTTAAATTACAAACCTCCAGTATCTATGGAAATAAAACATTCCCCATCTGAAGTTTTTGGGACCGCCACATTTTTTCATTTCCTTTAGGGATAGGTATGCAACCAGTAATCCACTGTAAGACAATATTCACACTGTTAGAAAATCTGAATCAGCAATTTAGCAACCTTTCGAACTCATTTTTGTAGCGATTAAACAGGAAGTGAATGCTATCAGGTTTTTCATATCCGCTGTTAGTCTCTCTCTCTTTCTCTCTCTCTCTCTCTCTCTCTCTCTCTCTGATTTACTGTAACGCTACATGGAATCGTCTGATAACACAGCGATTACAAACAAATTAAATGTGTCTGACAATAAAATTACATTTCATCGGTGGTTTCTCAAGCCCTTGGGAAGCAGTTTAAGTTTGGGAGGGCTAATTTTAAATTTTGTCCGACAGCGGGGCGAGGGGGAATCAGTGGTAGCCCATTTTATTTACCATAAAAGCCAAACCACCAGGGACCTAATTTCACATGTTTGAATTGTTAGACATAGATTAAAAGATCCGTTCCATAAAGGGCATGTCATATTTATGCAAACCCTAGTTCAGTATCTATACAGCATTTCTTGTTTGGGAATGGCAAATTGCAAAACTATGTTGTTGTTCTAGAAAGGTTAAGTAAATAGCTTAATCGTGCTGTGGGAAGTTCATGCTGTTGTTGAAGGGAGATTGTTGCTTAAGAGAGGATCGCTCGGGAGAGGTTGTACTGTTCTTACCTTAACATGAAGAAGGTATCCACCGACACAGTACCATTTTCTATCGCTTGGAAGCTGATTCTGTTTATAAGAGTTTGTGTATGTGTTGCTGGATTTTCTTTAAATAATATACATATGTATAGTTTGATTAGATGACACTGGTCAAGGTGCTTGCTTATTGAACTTGACCGACAATGAAGTAGTCTCTTTTAGAAGAAGGAGACCTGCCTCAGTGGTCAAGTGGTTAATGTAGCTGACTTTAAATCACCGTAACTTCTAACTGACAGAGGGTCGTGGGTTCTAGCCCCGCTACCAACCACGTCTCTTTATAAATGTGAGAAAGTAGGCAGTTGCTTACGGATGATGGGAGTCTAGTACTGGTTCTTCCCAGGAACGATTGCTGAGTGAACTGTCCGCCTCATATCACTCTGGCTGTTGAAAAGGGGCATAACACTCGATATAAACAAACAGAAGAAGAAGGCTTAAAACAGTATTAAAGTATGTATTATTTATGTAAAAAGGAAGTATACGAGTATCTAACCAAGTCTGTTAAAGATATAACAATTTCGGACAACACAAAAAGTACATATTGACAGGTGAATGTATCTGAGTCATAGTGTCACGTTTTGATCTTGGACTTTTTGAAGAATACTCCGTAGGCATGCGTAAAACATTCATAAATTATGTAGCGGGTGTATAATGGCAAAAGGTTATGAAAGGGCTTGCTTTGCAGCCACTTCAAGGTAAAGCTGAATTTGTATTTGATCAATTTTCACACTCAGACTTACCAACAGGGATAAATGTGACTTATTCTATTTGATAATTTTATAAGAATTTGAAGGATATGACAAAGCTAAGCAATTGCATAAACAACAATATCACAAAAAAAAAACACTGGTGATCGTGTCAAATTAATTAATCATTGAGTTACTGGAGTTACATATTTCAATACGCCGGGAAGGGAATGCTACAAACGTTTTATCTGTTTTACATATAAACACATAAAGAAGTAACACATACATGTACATAAATTGTCAACAAAATTAAAGATGAAGTATCGTCAATCTTATTACAATACTAGTATGAAATGTTCCAATGTATACATACTTAAAAAAACTTTATTTATAAAACAACCATAACAGAAAAGAGCATAGATACCTCACTGATAAATGGATATATGATTGATTATTTACCTGACAATGTGACTCCGAAAGTATACGAATGCCCCAACACAACCCATGTCATGCTGAGAAATCGGATACCATTTACCGCTGTCAATGTTCCTGCTGATTGCTTGGTGCTCAAAATCTTTGGTGCGTTCGTATACAAGGAAAACGCCAACAGCAACTTCCCTGCCGTACCTTTAGTATGGAAATACAAGGTAAATGTAGCGATCAGTTCAAGTAATGTTCAAATAATATACATTGGGACATTATTCATTTAGAAATGTCTTGTAAATTCTCGAGAATGTAACCTAAATAATTAGGAACGTGTACCTTGCGTGTGTCATGTTTTACAGTGAGCAATTATCGAAAATGTTAAGCAATTAGCACGCTCATGTTGTCATAGACAAACAATGGCTATCACATACAAACCTTGAAAATGGAAATGTAGTACGGTACACCAATGATGTTATGGATAAACATATATTTACTAGAACATGAATTTAATAGGACAATTCTGTCGAAAATAGTGCTTGGAATATGTAAAGAAAACTTATTACAATTGCTTACCAGGAGTATGGCTTGGCTTTGAGACTTCTGCTAATGTAGGTTTGTCATTACCAGGGGATGAAACTTCGGGGGCAGAACCAACATAAACACCGTTTGTTTTGCCCTGCAAATATGAATGTTTTTTGGGTAACTTTCAGTTCATCTTTCGATTCGAGTATATTTTCAAAGTTGGAAGGAAAATGATGCCGGGATCATCAGACACAATTGGTGTCACGTGACAACATATAACAGGTATGTAACCTAGTAAAAATTCTAAAGAAATTACAAATGGATAACGTATATCTTTAAAAACGTCTTACATTTATAATATCGACAAATTCAGTTTTGTTGTAATATTTCTGTATAATGACGTCATATGCTGTTGCTATGGCGATAATAACAACAAATATTCCACACACAACTCTGAAAGCAAGTTGATAAACAATTATCACTCAATTAATAGATAAAGCTAAACAATCCATCGAGCAGGTTTGCATTTAAAATCTTTAATGCATTAAAGAAATAAAAAAAATAACCACAGTTCAAACCACAGTCCGCATTTGTTATTATTATAATAGATTTATACTACCGCCTAACTGTGAGATACCAAAATTAATCGACCTAGTCGTCTCCGATTCAAAGTCATTAAATCAATGGCCCAATGCTCAACTAATTGTGTTAATCTGACGGACCTATAATGATTGATAAAAGTATTCTCTGTGCAATATACTTACATGGATATGATAGCTTTAGTTGAAAATTCAATCTCTTTTTCTTGACATTGTACTGTAGCTGACTGAATGCTAGATGTTAAATTCACAGGAAGTATGTTGAGTACTAAAACGACAAGACTAACTTTAAAATATAGTGTAACCTCTTCAAAGCAACACCTTTTGGGAGTAGCATAAGTATGTTGTTGTTTAGATGTTGTTGCTCTAGAGAGGTTTAATTGAAATGTAAATCGTGCTGTGGGAAAAAACATGCAGTTGTTGAAAGGAGGTTGTTGCTCAAGGGAGAGCCATTCTGAAGAGATTGTACTGTACTAGTATTTATCTGTAAATTATAACACTTGTTAATCTCAGCAAATGTGACATAAAAGTCACTATCACTATACTGTCCTAAGGATCGCCTATATTTCCAATAAAAATATTAATTTTGCAGCTCCTTTTCAATTCAATAAAGACCATCTCCAATAAAGTCCATCTCCAATAAAGACCATCTCCAAAACGGCCATCTCCAATAAAGTCCACTTTTAACTTACCAGACATGTTTGGCTGTGTTTGCCTTCGGTGTCAGATATTAGAATACAATTAATACACATGTATATAAATGGTTTAAATTCGCAATCATTTCATTTTATTTTTTTTCATCGGTTACAACATTATTCTTGTTGTTTCTTTTGTGTTACTATAGATTCTTCCTACGGAATTACGTAAAAAAATGTAAGAAACTCGTATAATGAGACAGAACGGTTAGAAGTGTGCTCCAATCGGACACTGGCTTCCATAGAATACTTGCTTGTTTGTTCATTTATTTGGCGATTAACGCCGTTTTTTAAACATTTAATTTTTAGTTATGTAGGGCGTTCGATTCACCTCATAGGTTTCCCTGGACTTAATTCTAACCAGTACTAACTTACCTTGCAACAAGGAACCAGCAACTTCTCCACACATGGAGGAAAACGGGCATTGCTGTCAAAATTTCATGAAAGGATATGACCTGCCGCTACCGGGTATCGAACCACATCGGCGGATAACGATTCCAGCGCACTAACAATTTGGACAAGGCCGAGGTCAAATAGTCCTCGTAAGTTATTGTACGGCGACGGAAGTCGCCGTACACTATGGAATGCTTATTTTTAAGTGGCAATGCAAAATCGCAACTTCTTGCACCGAAGCAGATAACTGACAGTGCCGGAAATATCCGCAATGGTCATCACGTGATATAAACAAAACAGAAATAGAGCGAGGTCACGTGTTACTCACACCAACTAATGTTAGCTTGATGACGCAGTCGCTATTTATAGTCAAAGAATGGAGCGAGCTCGATAAACAACGACGGGAATGAATCTGCCCATCTGTCAATAAACGAACCGAATCCAATCCTACTCAGGGATGCTATACTACAGGGAAGTGCAACCGCTTATCACCCACTGATCAACTATCGATTTTCAGTGCCTATGCTAGTTAATGAAAGCAAAGGTATCAAAACTACCGAAATTACCATGAAAATGACACAAAGAATCGATAATTGACAAAAAGAAACATTAGTGGTCTATGACTCGTAGTTTTTATTTGTTTATATAGCATCCCTGTCCTACTATAGTAAACAAACATGGCGTTGAATTTAGTACACTATCAAGCATTGTGTTATATTACTGAGGATGAAGCAAAACTACTTTTTAAGTGGTGTTCATGTGTACATACAGACTGTGTATTATTCAAGTTGTTAATCGGACTCGCTAATAGTCTCAATGATCACGTGACATTCACCGAATACTAGTAGCTGTTTCATATCGTTGTCGTCTCGTCAATGTCAATCACCTATAAATTACTAGAAACGTGTCAATATTTCAATAAAAGTGGTTTCAGTTGACTGAGAATTTGACTCTGCCTGGTGCGCTACAACGAGAACTAGTTTAGTATTTATAAGGGCACTGTGACGACAGGGTTCGACATTAAGGCAGGTCCGAACGACGATCAATAGCTTACTGGTCCAGTCTAGTGCATCTTGCTATTTGGTAGTCCGAATGGTCGTGCTCTTGAAAATGCAGCCGAACCTCTTTATAGCAAAGGACTTAGGAAAAATTGTTCGATCTAAATGAACTTCGATGTATACATTATTAGAGAAATTCGCTGTGTTTATTACATTTTGTAGCGATCGTCGGTGTGTTGTAATAATCATTTAATCGTGTTATAATATACGGAACACGGTATTTATACGTTTCGATGTATTTATTTTACCAACATGTCGCAAATAAACAAAACATTATAAACATATTCACACAGACTAATTTTATAATCGCGAGTATATTATTTTTAAAGAGACTTTATTTAAATATTTTAAATGCATTCCAGCAGATATTGCAACGTCTGATACATCGAGGTGATAGTTTCCCCTGATTTTAATTTTAGGGTGGAAACAGGGACTACATATAGAGTACCTCGTGAACTGTAGAACCATATGACCAGATTCATGAGATTCATAAAACACCAACGGCTTGTATTTTTGATGGAGTAGATGATCACTTTAGTTTCGGGATCAGTTAAGTCAAAATAACAAATTCATTTGATCTGAAACTTCGCACATCCTGATAAAAAATGTTACATAGGCCACATTCTGGTATTGAATTGCCGGATGCGATTTTGCGCCGTACAAACATTTAACTTGTCATTAAATAGTATGAGAACGAAAAATAGCTCATACACTTCTCAATGAGAGATATCCATGAGATCTGGCTCAATTAATTACTTGGAAGGGTAGGATAATTAGTAGGTTAGTTCAGGAAAAATGTTCAGGTAAACTGGCCGCCGTATATTACCTAAGGCGTTAAACACACTGAAACAGAAATTAATCAAAATGGTTCACGAAATTATTTACAATCGGTACTTACGTGTGTTAATCACTGCGGCACTGTCTGTACTTGTACAAGCATCAGGTATGCATAGCCCTATCTTCAGAGCAACTGCTTCACCAAACGCTGTTCCTGGTCCCTAAGTAGGCGATTAATATGCAATAAAACCTCATCTTAAGACTAGGGGTAATCGGCGTTCGAGTGGTAACGCACTGGGCTACTAAACGAAAGATCGTGGGTTCGATTCTCGGCTCCGCCTTACTCAGGGACGCTTTTATCAGTACGGTGTCTAGAAAATCACAGGGAAAATGGTGAGGCGTGTGTAGGTACGTCACACCGGGCACGACAAAGAACCAGGAAAAACTAGTAGGGATACAAAATGCCCGTTCTTCTGTATATTATCTTCCCTCTCTCTTGGGCGGCTCTTAAATGACCATAGCTGTCGAATAGGCCGTTAAATCATTTGCAGGACTTAAAACGATACCATTCAACGTAAACACACTTTCCACTACAGTTTGTTTCTATACAATGGTCTGAGTGTATAATAATTATATGGTCACATAAATAATCAAAACAAGTACTATATAAATAAAATGCATTATCATGTATGACAAATTAATATATTTTCTGTACGTACTTGTAAACCTTTTATACCCATGGAAGCAGTACAATATTTGCCGCCAAATTCTCGGGTTTTTCCGCTTTGTTGAAACGGATTTTGAAAAGTTTGAGCTTGGACGCTAAGACATTCTTCCCAGTTACCAACCCAAAATATATGGAAGTCTTGTAAGCCACTGGGTGGTTTCCCCATTGCGTCTAACACTGAAATAATTTATTTTGTATTAACAGTTATTTAGATTCATTAAGTTCTTTTCATATGCTAATGTAAGTCATATTACCCATGTTAAAGGCAAAGCGTAATACTGCAACTTAAGCATTGATGAATTATGCTTTATTCGAAGCAGATTGTTTGAAATAATTGAAAATTGAGTTATTAGAAATAAAATAAACTCACTTCTCAGTGCCCAGTATTCTCTTTGTGTTATTGCAGCTAACAAAGCTTCGATGTCCATAAAACACTCTTCACTTATATTATACCGCATACTCTCCTCAGCGACAAAGTCACTAAGCACCTCCTCAGCGCGTGTCATCAACTCATTCTGACTTGGCCCTAACAAGTCACCGATGGAAGGGATCCCACTTCCGGTGTCTGTAAGGTTAGGATTTTTCCATATTCCGTCAATGAGATAATTTACCTGATTATCCTGCGCTTGACATTGTTGCCAGGAAAGAACAAATAAAGTTAGGCAAAGGAAATCAAACTTAATTATCCCCATTAATAATTAGTTAGTCGTGAAACAGTTCTTTGATTAAGCCGTAAAAGATTAGATTTCTTCAGTGTCTTTGAACAGTGTAAGTAATTATTCTACTTCGCTTATTTTGTGACAGCGGTGCATTAAAACACATTCAGTCATACAGCGTTATCTTAAAACATTTGCTCCAATGTCGATATACCCCTAATACTGACCTTATAAAAGATAACATGCATGAGGGGAGATCAAACAGTTCGTAAAACACCTTCCAAAGATTTGATACCGATTTTTAAAAGCGTTTGTGAATACATTTCTCTGTTCCAAGTAATAAGAATTGTTTCTTATTATGCATGTATGATTGAATCATTTTACCACGACATCTACGGTAATGAAAAATGTTCTCAAAGCAAATAACTTCAACTTCACATAATCGTCATAACAACTTATCTGTGCGGTCAACTAACTCGATGAGATACAATGCATATATACAGGTGGCGCTGGATAACGATGGAGCTACATTTAGAAAGGAAACTGAACAAAGAGAAAGTCACTGCCTTGAACCAAATATTGTAATTTGTATGTACACATCTCCTCTACAAATACAAACAGTCAAATGTTCAAAATCTGTACTAATCTAGTGTCCACAATCAATTAATACAATGCATACTGATCCTCAAAATGACGTTTTAACTCTGTTTTAGCTGATGGCAGGTATGTTGACATCGGTAAGTTACGCATGCGTGTGAATTACAAACATTTTTAGATGCATCGGTGTTCCATATCTGTATTCGCCGGTAAACGGGGTACTGATTATATGTACGATATCCGATAGCGGCATGTAGTCCAGAAGAATAACCACAATATTCACCATCCTTTCATTAACAATGATTTTTGTAATAAAGTTATTACCGTATTTCAGAAATCGCTCAGTTTTTATTGAAAACCTGCATACCGAACAGTTTCCATTAATTTAACCTTCCGCCTACGAACATAGTTCCATTTTTTTCAGTTCAATGGCATAAATACAAATTCAAATATTACGTGCATATAAGTCAAAATCAGATGGCTATGCAATATCGTAAACGAGCAATACTAGACAGTCGTAAAAAATCTAAACAATCCTGTCCCTCGGATTACTACAATATTTACTATCAGTACACACATTTCAAGGAAGGATGACGTCATAATCCTCGTGCTTTATATGCTAATTTGTCTGGTTCCTAGCTTCTATTGTAAACGTATAGAAGTCATCATTGAATTCATGGACGATGCGAAGATAAAGTTATTGGTTGACAGACATTTAAAAAAAGGTGGTTCATCGGGAAATTGTAATCGATTGATTTAATGCTTATAACGTGTAACTTTTTCTTCGAGTGTGTCTTCATGTGTGAGATATTACATTCTGCAAAGGTTGAGTATACAAAGAGGCAGGTAATGTAGACTATATGATATTATGCTATTTGCTTAACTACTTTTTGTGATCAGATGGGAATCATAAATCAAAGTACTGAAAGCACATGGAACGGGAACAGCTTTAACAACTGCATAGCGGGTGTAGAAAAGCGTTAGTAGTACTTAAGTCTGCATCGAAATTCATGTGCGAACTATCGTTCGGATTCAAAAACTCACCCTACAAAGAAATTCAACTTTTGACTGCTTTGTAGTTCCGAACAACAGCAATACCTTCAGAGCTTTGATTATTTCATCTTATGTCCATCTTATACTCAAAGTTATTTGTAGCATCAACAAATAGTAAAAATCTGCCATAATTCATTCATATGATTATCTTTGATGGATGATTTTATTACAACGAAGTTTCAATGATGAGAGGCAAACAAGTGTACATTACCTATCTATCCGTTCCCACTCATTCTTACTTTCCTTTATGTCTGAGAAACAGAGTTTCATAGATATCAAAATTTATGTTTGATTGAAAGAATTTAAATTATTTTGCACTTTGTGAAGTCTATTGGGTTAGATAGCATTTATAATTATATGAGAAATGTGTCTAATGGTGTGTCGGTGCGTCAAGTGTGGTGTACTGTGTACTTGTTACCTTCGGCTTTCAGCCTCTGCCTCTGGCTAGCTTAGACGGACAGGAAGCCTACTGCGTAAGTATTCTATGCCAGTACACAGCCTCTGTACATACAATCCCTTTGTAGTACAGCCCAGTGGTGACACACGTCTATTGAGCACCTTGCGTCCTCGGGTTGAATTACAGGGGACTCGGAGTTGGTCAACCCCAAGACATGCATCATGTCAAGTCAACCGGTGTTTGGACAAGCCCTAATGGCCACGAACAAGCCCCAAACTATGGGTAAATAGTTTCGCTGTCTTATAGATAACTTTTTCAGGTAAGTTTTTCAGCAAGATGCTAAGGGCGGGGTATCCTCAACAAAAAACATGGGCGTCAGCATTACTGGGCCACAGGCGCTCTCTACCAAACCACAGTACTGTAATACGCATCTACGCCATGTACACAAACAACAAGAAGAGGATATACGAGAAAAGTGAGTAAGAAGTAATGAATAATTTCATACATTCAATCATCTGGACGAGTTACATTATATCAGGCGTAACAAATTGTACACTTGCTGCACAGTACAACCCCTCCAGAGACCACATAAATGTACATGTTTGTAATTATAAACATTATCTCATTTGGTCGGTGTCTATATTTAATTTGAAACTTGAACGTTCTGAATAATAAGCTTAAGACCCCTTTCATCTCAAAGGATTACCATGGTTGTACTATATTAAGGACATATCAAACACAATATTCACCTTCTGTACGATTAGCGTATTTTATTATCATTTTGCAAATACCAGTAGATGTATAAACTTTTTGATTCTCCCTCTTAGTGTGAGAGCTAGGGTTATTATGTAGTACGAGATATATTCATGCATTCCTGATATGTCAATAAGAGAGTAAAAGAGCCTTTGTATATCGTAGTTCACCATATATGGTAGTAAAAACGCATTTTGTTTATTTTAGTGCGTTTATAGGAATTTCGTAATGAACTAATGATTATCACCAAACCGTCCAATTCTTAGCCGAGCGATGGTCATAGATAAAGGAGCATTAATTGTTTAACCAGTGAACAACTGTCGCCAATGGGAGAAAAGGAGCATGGCCCTAACATTATGTTAGCTTAAATGTTGAGATTTATTTTGCAGCAATACATTTTTGGCACAGGTATTACCTTTAAATGTAAAACACATAGCACCAAGAAGCATATACTATGTACTATTGAAAATAGTTCAATGTTTCTTCGTAATATAGAGTCCTAATAATTGAGACAAACCAGTCTTTGGATTTTAATCCTCTATGAAGAGGAAAAAGAATACGTGAGACAATTCCCTCAACATTTGTATGTCTTGTTATGTTATCATATACAATTTACCGATACTTGCCCTGAGAAAAAACAAAAGTCGTTAGATACGATAGAGTTGTTTATTTTTGGGATAATATATTGTATTAGACGAACAAGTTAACCATTGTATCATCTTCAAATAAACTAGTTTCTAACATGTGATATAAATTCTTTTATCAGCTGATAAGGCTTCCTTTTGAATACAGGCTATCAATTAAATTACATATTGATAAACGAATACACATTCTAAGTTTGCCAGGGTAACATGGATGCCAACACGCTCTAAAGCTAAATTATACTTAAATCTAATCCTTATTTCACTCGTATTTAATAGATATCACTGTAACTAGGTCGATATTAAAAATAACGTACTGTTTTGGTTCAACTGAGAAAGATATATTAAATGCCTTTGTGGAGTTTATTAAATAAATATTCTTACATATAAGAATTGTTACAGAAAAAATATCAAGTCTACGGTTGCAATCAACCCTGTGAATAAAGGACACCCTTGGCAAAGACAACATGTGGCCATTGTCTTTATTAGGTGGCCACTAACACGGGGTAGACTGTACTTGACATTAAAGTATCGGCATTGGTTAAAATCGCTAAAATAACGTAAAATGATAGTTTAAATATCATATTTTAATAACAAGCAACAAAAAATTCTTACCGAACGCTAAAAAATGATGTTTTATTGCGATAAATACTGCACCCCTTTATCGACTTTTCCTTATCAGCGTTAAAAATCAATAACGTAATGCATATTGTATTGGCATGATATGATACTATTTATTCATTAATGACAAAAATATGTTATAAAACCTCTTACTAGACATTAAACTTGGGTGTGGTTTCAATTATTGAACCGTAAACATAAGCGATTTTGATTGACTATCTAAATTGAAAGGGATGCGTCAAATTCGTTGATAATGATCCGACACTTTAATTGTTAATTGCTCAGCTTAAAAAAACACAGTAGGTGTCATTTTCGAATTAACATTGGCGTCTTATTTGTTGACGGATTTCAAAGCGGTTTTCAGTTTTTTGTAGCGGAAATGTTTATCCAGGGAATCGTGCCTCAGAATTTTTTGATACTTCTTTTCATTTTTTTTGTCTAAGGCGTATTACGTAATAAACAGCGGGGTTATGGGTACGGACTTTCTTATCTAAAGAACCAAGGACGTTATCAAAAATTCGAGGCACGGTTCCCTGCATTATACATTTATAGTGATTACAAAGGCTATATGTTGTAATATATTCCTATATAAAGAGTAGTTATCGTTGTTCAAACATTTGTAAATTACGTGCTATATTGGTTTAAAGAAGACCAATCAAATGTAATATTTGCTCCAAATTACTTGCAATGCACTTTATACAGTGGGTTTATTTTAGCATATAATTAAGGTTTGGTTTTTAAATCTATAAATTGGTGAAACTTGATTTGACCTGACAGTTTTCGGTTTATATGTAACTTTAATCATTTCAAAAGGATTACACAATTCATTGCCAATGACTATTTAGCATTCTTAAAGGTATCCGTCGTCTTATTCATTATAGTTCCCAATGAAAATCAAGTAAGTCATATTTATTTTACTTCCTATTGTTTGATGATACATTTAAACGAGATTGCTCACGAAAAGTCACTAACTTGAGAAGGCTATTGGCTTTGAAAAAGTAGTTAGTGATTCATTTTTCTTATAGATATAGATAAAATAGCGTGTGAACTGAACTGCTTAAAAGCAATCACGGCAGGTACCTTTAAATCAACTCTTTCAATCACACTGCTCGGGTAGCACGAGGAATGCACATTTTATTCAAACCTGTTCGCATCGATTAAAACCATCATTCCTTCGTATTCATGTGTTGGGAATGGGGTGGCATTTCGCTTAAAAATCGGAATGATTTGTAAAACAGCGTGGAACAATGTGGAAGGTGTGAACAGGAAAAAAACTGTTGATGTAAGATTTCTGTGTAATACATGTACTCAGTTTGTTTGATTTGATTTGTGCTTACTTTTCAAGGTATGAATTGTATTAAAATATAATGTACATGGTGCGGGGCTAGAACTCACAAACTCCGGCTTGCAAGTCAGATGCTCTACTAACCAACCCTAGTCGTGCTCTAGTATGGTTAGTCTAGCTACTCTCGTTCAACTAACGATAATACGCTAGTTTATCTCGTTCCAAGATGGCGGCTATAGGAAATTTATAAGTTATTATTGACGTATTTCATTTGAATACATCGTATTTCTTTAATTAATATCATGATGCTGTAAAAGTGCAAAAGATCGTTAGATTTAGGGTTATGTTAGCATGTTTTGACCAACATAATTGGATGTTACCTAGTTAGGAAGTATTTATCATATGAATTCGCGATTCTACGTAAACATTGCCACTATTCACTGGAATATTATTCAAACATCATTCATTTGAATGAACACGAAAACATAGTGTTTTACATCCGGGGACCAAAAAGTCTTGATATTTGGCTTGGGGTCGAAAAGTGTCTGGGTCGAAAAGACTCGCTTCGGTTTTGTTTTACCATAGTACAACTAGACTCAGTTCGATTAAGGACATGCGCAGTTTTACTTCCGGAGAGCTACTAAGGTTGTACTATAGTTGTTTATCGAACTAGCTCACTGATACAAGTACAATATACAGTACTGCTGCATTCCTCCTATCTTTTTATTCAAATTAATTCATCGCGGCGACGACAACAGGTTCTTTTGACTAACCCAGTCTTTGCTTCACCATAACTGGCTAGTCTCACATTCATAGCACCAAATGTAAAAGGAGGAGGAAATTAAAGCATGATGCGGGATTCGAACCCGCGACCTCCTTGCAAGTCAGATGCTCTGCAAAACTGAGCTAATCGGGCTGTTAATAGTGCAGCTAATTTATAAATACGAGTACTAGAATACAGTACTGCTATATTTTCATTAAAATCTTAAAAAGACCAAGGACTTATATACATAATTGTTAAGTCCTTGACAAGACTCATTGTATATATTAATTTTCGAATCATTAAAGCATTCGAATATCTTACGCATGCGTCGTTTTCAGTGTCCAAATTTGGGTTACAGTCCAATATGTCGTCTACACTCCAATATTACAAAAAATAACGGACGGCTGCTCATTGAGAGCGATCCATTCGTAAAATTATTGGACAGTGAGAACAAAAGAATGACGTCATAGAAATGATTTAAATGAGGTTATTTAGTCCTTGGTTATATGTCATGTTTTTCTTGTACCGTGCATCATTATTTTGTTTATAGCGCTCAGTTTATATGTGTGTGTGTGTGTGAATGCGTACATTTGCTGATTTATTTTAGTATGATCACATACCAGTAATATCACATGAGTCACTTACTCTATCATATTTTGTGTTGCATGAATTCATTCTATCGACAAATTATCAACAATATATCGTACAATAATATTCTTGTATCATAGATCAACCGTATTTGGCGAATAGTACGTGTATTGATTAATATGTGCAGCATTAGTGTTATTTTCATAACGTAGTACATTATGTAGTATAATACATAACGTATTCTAGCACATTAATTAGACAAACACATTGTGTTGTACAGTACATTATGTAGTATGGTATATAACGTATTTTAGCACATTAATTAGTCTAACACATTGTGTTGTACAGTACATTATGTAGTATGGTAGATAACGTATTCTAGCACATTAATTAGACAAACACATTGTGTTGTACAGCACATCATGTCGTATGGAATATAACGTATTCTAGCACATTAATTAGACAAACACATTGTGTTGTACAGTACATTATGTAGTATGGTATATAACGTATTCTAGCACATTAATTAGACAAACACATTGTGTTGTACAGCACATTATGTAGTATGGTATATAACGTATTCTAGCACATTAATTAGACAAACACATTGTGTTGTACAGCACATTATGTAGTATGGTATATAACGTATTCTAGCACATTAATTAGTCTAACACATTGTGTTGTACAGCACATCATGCCGTATGGAATATAACGTATTCTAGCACATTAATTAGTCTAACACATTGTGTTGTACAGCACATTATGTAGTATGGTATATAACGTATTCTAGCACATTAATTAGACAAACACATTGTGTTGTACAGCACATTATGTAGTATGGTATATAACGTATTCTAGCACATTAATTAGTCTAACACATTGTGTTGTACAGCACATCATGCCGTATGGAATATAACGTATTCTAGCACATTAATTAGTCTAACACATTGTGTTGTACAGCACATTATGTAGTATGGTATATAACGTATTCTAGCACATTAATTAGTCTAACACATTGTGTTGTACAGCACATTATGTAGTATGGTATATAACGTATTCTAGCACATTAATTAGTCTAACACATTGTGTTGTACAGCACATCATGTCGTATGGAATATAACGTATTCTAGCACATTAATTAGTCTAACACATTGTGTTGTACAGCACATTATGTAGTATGGTATATAACGTATTCTAGCACATTAATCAGACAAACACATTGTGTTGTACAGCACATTATGTAGTATGGTATATAACGTATTCTAGCACATTAATTAGTCTAACACATTGTGTTGTACAGCACATTATGTAGTATGGTATATAACGTATTCTAGCACATTAATTAGTCTAACACATTGTGTTGTACAGCACATCATGTCGTATGGTATATAACGTATTCTAGCACATTAATTAGTCTAACACATTGTGTTGTACAGCACATTATGTAGTATGGTATATAACGTATTCTAGCACATTAATTAGTCTAACACATTGTGTTGTACAGCACATCATGTCGTATGGTATATAACGTATTCTAGCACATTAATTAGTCTAACACATTGTGTTGTACAGCACATCATGTAGTATGGTATATAACGTATTCTAGCTCATTAATTAGTCTAACACATTGTGTTGTACAGTACATTATGTAGTATGGTATATAACGTATTCCAGCACATTAATTGGACAAACACATTGTGTTGTACAGCACATCATGTCGTATGGTATATAACGTATTCCAGCACATTAATTAGACAAACACATTGTGTTGTACAGCACATCATGTCGTATGGTATATAACGTATTCCAGCACATTAATTAGACAAACACATTGTGTTGTACAGTACATTATGTAGTATGGTATATAACGTATTCTAGCACATTAATTAGACAAACACATTGTGTTGTACAGCAGATCATGTCGTATGGAATATAATGTATTCTAGCACATTAATTAGTCTAACACATAGTGTTGTACAGCACATTATGTCGTATGGAATATAATGTATTCTAGTACATTAATTAGTCTAACACATTGTGTTGTACAGCACATCATGTAGTATGGTATATAACGTATTCTAGCACATTAATTAGTCTAACACATTGTGTTGTACAGCACATTATGTAGTATGGTATATAACGTATTCTAGCACATTAATTAGTCTAACACATTGTGTTGTACAGCACATCATGTAGTATGGTATATAACGTATTCTAGCACATTAATTAGTCTAACACATTGTGTTGTACAGCACATCATGTAGTATGGTATATAACGTTTTCTAGCACATTAATTAGTCTAACACATTGTGTTGTACAGCACATTATGTAGTATGGTATATAACGTATTCTAGCACATTAATCAGACAAACACATTGTGTTGTACAGCACATTATGTAGTATGGTATATAATGTATTCTAGCACATTAATTAGACAAACACATTGTGTTGTACAGCACATTATGTAGTATGGTATATAATGTATTCTAGCACATTAATTAGACAAACACATTGCGTTGTACAGCACATTATGTAGTATGGTATATAATGTATTCTAGCACATTAATTAGACAAACACATTGCGTTGTACAGCACATTATGTAGTATGGTATATAACGTATTCTAGCACATTAATCAGACAAACACATTGTGTTGTACAGCACACTATGTAGTATGGTATATAATGTATTCTAGCACATTAATTAGACAAACACATTGTGTTGTACAGCACATTATGTAGTATGGTATATAATGTATTCTAGTACATTAATTAGACAAACACATTGCGTTGTACAGCACATTATGTAGTATGGTATATAACGTATTCTAGCACATTAATTAGACAAACACATTGTGTTGTACAGCACATTATGTAGTATGGTATATAATGTATACTAGCACATTAATCAGACTAACACATTGTGTTGTACAGCACATTATGTAGTATGGTATATAATGTATTCTAGCACATTAATTAGACTAACACATTGTGTTGTACAGCACATTATGTAGTATGGTATATAATGTATTCTAGCACATTAATCAGACAAACACATTGTGTTGTACAGCACATTATGTAGTATGGTATATAATGTATACTAGCACATTAATCAGACTAACACATTGTGTTGTACAGCACATCATGTAGTATGGTATATAACGTATTCTAGCACATTAATCAGACAAACACATTGTGTTGTACAGCACATCATGTAGTATGGTATATAATGTATTCTAGCACATTAATTAGACAAACACTTTGCGTTGTACAGCACATTATGTAGTATGGTATATAATGTATTCTAGCACATTAATTAGACAAACACATTGCGTTGTACAGCACATTATGTAGTATGGTATATAACGTATTCTAGCACATTAATTAGACAAACACATTGCGTTGTACAGCACATCATGTCGTATGGTATATAACGTATTCCAGCACATTAATTAGACAAACACATTGTGTTGTACAGTACATTATGTAGTATGGTATATAACGTATTCTAGCACATTAATTAGACAAACACATTGTGTTGTACAGCAGATCATGTCGTATGGAATATAATGTATTCTAGCAGATTAATTAGTCTAACACATTGTGTTGTACAGCACATTATGTCGTATGGAATATAATGTATTCTAGTACATTAATTAGTCTAACACATTGTGTTGTACAGCACATCATGTAGTATGGTATATAACGTATTCTAGCACATTAATTAGACAAACATATTGTGTTGTACAGCACATTATGTAGTATGGTATATAACGTATTCTAGCACATTAATCAGACAAACACATTGTGTTGTACAGCACATTATGTAGTATGGTATATAATGTATTCTAGCACATTAATTAGACAAACACATTGTGTTGTACAGCACATCATGTAGTATGGTATATAACGTATTCCAGCACATTAATTAGTCTAACACATTGTGTTGTACAGCACATTATGTCGTATGGAATATAATGTATTCTAGTACATTAATTAGTCTAACACATTGTGTTGTACAGCACATCATGTAGTATGGTATATAATGTATTCTAGCACATTAATTAGACAAACACATTGTGTTGTACAGCACATTATGTCGTACGGAATATAATGTATTCTAGTACATTAATTAGTCTAACACATTGTGTTGTACAGCACATCATGTAGTATGGTATATAACGTATTCTAGCACATTAATTAGACAAACACATTGTGTTGTACAGCACATTATGTAGTATGGTATATAACGTATTCTAGCACATTAATTAGTCTAACACATTGTGTTGTACAGCACATCATGTAGTATGGTATATAATGTATTCTAGCACATTAAGTAGTCTAACACATTATGTTGTACAGCACATCATGTAGTATGGTATATAATGTATTCTAGCACATTAATTAGACAAACACATTGTGTTGTACAGCACATCATGTAGTATGGTATATAACGTATTCCAGCACATTAATTAGTCTAACACATTGTGTTGTACAGCACATTATGTCGTATGGAATATAATGTATTCTAGTACATTAATTAGTCTAACACATTGTGTTGTACAGCACATCATGTAGTATGGTATATAATGTATTCTAGCACATTAATTAGACAAACACATTGTGTTGTACAGCACATTATGTCGTATGGAATATAATGTATTCTAGTACATTAATTAGTCTAACACATTGTGTTGTACAGCACATCATGTAGTATGGTATATAACGTATTCTAGCACATTAATTAGACAAACACATTGTGTTGTACAGCACATTATGTAGTATGGTATATAACGTATTCTAGCACATTAATTAGTCTAACACATTGTGTTGTACAGCACATCATGTAGTATGGTATATAATGTATTCTAGCACATTAAGTAGTCTAACACATTATGTTGTACAGCACATCATGTAGTATGGTATATAACGTATTCTAGCACATTAATTAGACAATCACATTGTGTTGTACAGCACATTATGTAGTATGGTATATAACGTATTCTAACACATTAATCAGACAAACACATTGTGTTGTACAGCACATTATGTAGTATGGTATATAACGTATTCTAGCACATTAATCAGACAAACACATTGTGTTGTACAGCACATTATGTAGTATGGTATATAATGTATTCTAGCACATTAATTAGACAAACACATTGTGTTGTACAGCACATTATGTAGTATGGTATATAATGTATTCTAGCACATTAATTAGACTAACACATTGTGTTGTACAGCACATTATGTAGTATGGTATATAATGTATTCTAGCACATTAATTAGACTAACACATTGTGTTGTACAGCACATTATGTAGTATGGTATATAATGTATTCTAGCACATTAATTAGACAAACACATTGTGTTGTACAGCACATTATGTAGTATGGTATATAACGTATTCTAGCACATTAATCAGACAAACACATTGTGTTGTACAGCACATCATGTAGTATGGTATATAATGTATTCTAGCACATTAATTATACAAACACATTGCGTTGTACAGCACATTATGTAGTATGGTATATAATGTATTCTAGCACATTAATTAGACAAACACATTGCGTTGTACAGCACATTATGTAGTATGGTATATAACGTATTCTAGCACATTAATTAGACAAACACATTGTGTTGTACAGCACACTATGTAGTATGGTATATAATGTATTCTAGCACATTAATTAGACAAACACATTGTGTTGTACAGCACGTTATGTAGTATGGTATATAACGTATTCCAGCACATTAATTAGACAAACACATTGCGTTGTACAGCACATCATGTCGTATGGAATATAACGTATTCTAGCACATTAATCAGACAAACACATTGTGTTGTACAGCACGTTATGTAGTATGGTATATAACGTATTCTAGCACATTAATCAGACAAACACATTGTGTTGTACAGCACATCATGTAGTATGGTATATCACGTTTTCTAGCACATTAATTAGACAAACACATTGCGTTGTACAGCACATTATGTAGTATGGTATATAACGTATTCTAGCACATTAATTAGACAAACACATTGCGTTGTACAGCACATTATGTAGTATGGTATATAATGTATTCTAGCACATTAATCAGACAAACACATTGTGTTGTACAGCACATTATGTAGTATGGTATATAATGTATTCTAGCACATTAATTAGACAAACACATTGTGTTGTACAGCACATTATGTCGTATGGAATATAACGTATTCTAGCACATTAATTGAGACAAACACATTGTGTTGTACAGCACATTATGTAGTATGGTATATAATGTATTCTAGCACATTAATGAGACAAACACATTGTGTTGTACAGTACATAATGTAGTATGGTATATAACGTATTCTAGCACATTAATTAGACAAACACATTGTGTTGTACAGCACATTATGTAGTATGGTATATAACGTATTCTAGCACATTAATCAGACAAACACATTGTGTTGTACAGCACATCATGTAGTATGGTATATAACGTATTCTAGCACATTAATTAGACAAACACATTGTGTTGTACAGCACATTATGTAGTATGGTATATAATGTATTCTAGCACATTAATCAGACAAACACATTGTGTTGTACAGCACATCATGTAGTATGGTATATAACGTATTCTAGCACATTAATTAGACAAACACATTGTGTTGTACAGCACATCATGTAGTATGGTATATAACGTTTTCTAGCACATTAATCAGACAAACACATTGTGTTGTACAGCACATTATGTAGTATGGTATATAACGTTTTCTAGCACATTAATTAGACTAACACATTGTGTTGTACAGCCCATTGTGTAGTATGGTATATAACGTATTCTAGCACATTAATTAGTCTAACACATTGTGTTGTACAGCACATTATGTAGTATGGTATATAATGTTTTCTAGCACATTAATCAGACAAACACATTGTGTTGTACAGCACATCATGTAGTATGGTATATAACGTTTTCTAGCACATTAATCAGACAAACACATTGTGTTGTACAGCACATCATGTAGTATGGTATATAACGTTTTCTAGCACATTAATCAGACAAACACATTGTGTTGTACAGCACAATTAGTATGGTATATAACGTTTTCTAGCACATTAATTAGACAAACACATTGCGTTGTACAGCACATTATGTAGTATGGTATATAAATAAATATTATGTAGTGTTGTACCTTTTATAATAATTAATAACACAATACATATATTTTCAATGTTACAATTTATTCAATGTAATACGTGTGTGTGTTGCAACAAAGAACCGTGAAACAAAACTTGAAAAGCACTTCCAATTTAGGGCACAATCATTCAGCATACTAGAATATCTCATCCTAACTACGTCTAAGCACGCCGGACACGTATAAATACCGTCAACTACGGCTCCCCCTTACTACGGTCAACTACGTGCGTAACCGTAAATGTGACCGCTGCTTAAAGTAAAGACAACATTCTTCTAAGCCCACATTGTAATGTCACATAGAAGCTTTCAAAAAGTCAAAATGATTTTCACTGTGACATTTAAAGAAAACACAAGTTTATCTATCAGCTAAAATTCATAATAATTGTTCTATGTATAGATCATGCCGCCACACACTTCATGCATGTTTAAGGACAGTATTTTCGACAGTTATTGTTTCTTCTTTTTACCGAGTAGAACTTTTTCCAAACCCATCATGGGTGATTCAAAAGCAAGTGAAACAACAAATGCTGCGCCGTATGTCACACATAAATGTCCAAGGAACATGTAAGTCTAAAATTAGAAAAGACATTGTTCTTTTATATATTATTATATTGTTCATTATTTCACCAATTATTCTGGGAAAGAATGCTAGAACGGGGTATTCATGCTACTTTCCCTACAGTAGACTTCTGAAATATTAACATCAACATATTGCGGTTATAATTGACAAGTATGCCCAATCGCAATTTAGTCTACAAAATAAATTGAAGGCAACGGCGGCTTCTAAGGAAAAGATGCTCTTAAGAATAAGCTGCTATTTTCAACCAGGCATAGGCTAGTTACAAACCTTCACGGCTTACGTCAGCACAATTCAAATTCTAATTAATTTAAAAAATGTGTAGCGTTGATAAGATTTTTTCAGAGGGTTTCGTCAAGCCAATTTATTTGGTCAGTTCTATTGTCGCCTCAAATCACCTAACGGAGGAATACTGAATCCTTCCTTGTAAATGCAGTAATATGTATATATGGACCATTTCGTTCGGTTTTTCAAATACGTAAGATATTTATGTCAGAGTTATTTCAACGTATTTGCACAGTAAAACATCTGAAAACCAGACCCCTTGCGGACTGAGCATAAGTCCAGTTTTCAGAGAATTCCGATAAAATGGGACTTGAAAAATCGTTCGATTTACAGGAAATGCCAGTTTGCATGTAGTCCGGCTATCCATTTGTTATATACCAGCTGTTTTGTCACCTTTGTCACCAGGAAAGCAATAGGGAAACTAGACTTACCACGTTCCAGTCATACCAGTTCATCAAAGTTCTTTGTGAGTAGTAATATAAGTACATAACAACCGGATGTACTAGATAGCAGCAGTATGTTAGTCTACTTAGAGGTATAACACCTTCCCAGGATAACAAGGCGTTTACTGGACCTGTAAATACAAAAATGTATTCTTAGGACATGTCAAATTCTTAGTACTTAATTATACCATAAAACAAAATTATATTTTGGAATACAGATTCTTTCAAATGTAGCATACAAATGTTGTCCAGACTTTATGAGATCATTACGAACCGTATAAAGTGTTTCTGTACTCATCCGTTTCATGAATTCGTGAATCGACATGACGTATATAAAATACTATTTAAAACTTACCTCCATATCCGGTTGCGCATGCGTATACAACCCAGGCCACACAGGCACCCCACACAGTTCTATGTGTAGCATTGTAAATAGCAGCAGTTGTAAGACTAAGTTTTTCCGTTCCGTCAGATGAGTACAGACCATATAAAATCAAGAGACCAAATGTTGTAGCCAGTAACCAGCCCATGGTATTTGTCAACTTAAATATAAACAAATGGCATTCATCTTTAAGATATCAGTTGATCAATTGTTGAATGTTAAAAACTAGATTTAAATTTGGATACCTAAGACACTAAAATTCAAAATTTGACACTCTCGCCCGATTTCAATTCTCCGCGGCCATGATGACGCACGTAAAATCCGAACATTTCCTGTACCGTTCCGGGATGGTTAGTCTTTACAATTGGTCAAAATTGAAGGTGTGGCAACCTACACATCTTTCATGCTTGAAGGATATTGACAGTATACTTCATTCAATCCTCCATTATGCGGAGTATAACTTAATTACTTGTTATAAATTATACACTTATATTTACAATCATGAATATTTGACTAATGAATTAATTCGTGTATATAGTTCACAAGTACATGGTAATACCATGCCATACATAAATCAAATAAAATATACTCTAAATACTATCAAATTCACCAATAACTGCTATATACAACTTCAACTAGCATTTCCGATATTATGCCACAGCATCATATCTAGGTCAATATCACAGAGCAATGCCTGCTTGACTTACTTTTAACAAAAGAGCAGACGAACACATTCAGACAGGTTACGCGACGAATAGCCAGTCCAATGACTGACCAATCAAAATGACCGACATCATTAGCCAATCAAATGGTTAGTTTTACCCAAACTAGTACTAGACACGATACTATATAACCGCAAACAACTAGAATAAATATATACTAATGACTAAAATTCTTCTAGAAAAATTCTAAATAAATTCTTTACCCCGGATTACTACAATATTTACTATCAGTACACACATTTCAAGGAAGGAAGACGTCATTATTCAGGTGCTGTATATGCTAATTTAGTCTGGTTCCTAGCTTCTATTGTAAACAAATAGAGGTCATCATTGAACTTATTGTCGATGCGATGATAAGTGTGAGTCAACCAGATATTTAAAACAGGGTTTCATCGGGAAGTTATAATCGATAAATTTAATGCTTATAACGTGTAACTTTTTCTCCAGCATGCCTTAATGTATGAGATATTGCATTCTGCATAAGATTTAGAAAAAAGCCTAATTAACAAGCGAAGAAAAAGACATGTGGTATGTTGTAAATGTAAATGCGTATGTTGATTAGACACAATAATTGTGGCAGCTTGTACAGAAACAATGAAATAATTATTATTTGATGGATACTCGACTTACCTTTGTTAGTTTTGGTTTGCATTCGGTTTTGTACAGAATATATCCTAGGATAAAACCTACGACGTACGGTCCAACACGGCACCAAGGTTTGAAATAGTAATCAAGGAAAGCAGCATTTTGATCAGGGCTTAAATAGAATACATGTGCATACATTTTGAATGTGTGACATTGTCTTGATACAGTTTTCATGTAAACTTAGTCATATCGTACAAATACCCACGGTTACTGACTCCATTCCGCTACTAGTATGAAGTGAATTAGAGTAAGCAACCGTGTGTATCCGACGTTGCTTAATCAAGATCACGTTTTAAGATTAAGAAACGAATACATTTGTATTACCAGTGCTCTAATGAAAATAAAACAAACAATGATCATTTTCTCAATGTTTGAATTGTCCGTTCATACAAATATTAGTACAATGTATATGATATGTAGAAATACTTTGACAATGGACATCACTTGTTTCATTTAGCACTGGCATACTAGTATAATACTTAAATGACCAAATTTTAATAGAATCAAAAGTAAGCTCATAGCCATGTCTTTCAATTATGGTGACTTCCAGTCACGTCATGTTTTCCTACTTTTTTTATCACTTTATAGCATGTAATGAAAAATCAGTCAGTTATCCCATTCACCAAAATATTTACTGCATCATTAATGAAAATAATATTAATAAAATTACAAATAAATCAAAATAAATGTAACTGATCAATATAATGATAAATAAATAAATAAATAAATAAATAAATAAATGAATGAATGAATGAATGAATGAATGAATGAATGAATGAATGAATGAATGAATGAATGAATGAATGAATGAATGAATGAATGAATGAATGAATGAATGAATGAATGAATTAATAAATTAATAAATAAATAAATGAATGAATAAATAAATAAATAAATAAATAAATAAATAAATAAATAAATAAATAAATAAATAAATAAATAAATGTAAATGAAATAATGAAGTAGTTCTGTGCATATAAAAACAAATATCGTTTACTTACTTCAGCATAAAATTTGCTGTCATTTTATCATTGTAAGATATAATTCCAGCGCTGATGAAATTCACAAGAATCAAAGCGACGCATGCAATTCCACCTAGAATTGACGAACTGAAAACATATAATAAGTAAGTTCTTATTTAGAACTGATCAAGGCTACTGTACAACCATAAGTAAATGAGTTCATCATGTAAGACATAAGTTTCATTATGTTTTGCACTGTTTTTTCAACGATATTTCAGTAACATACAGAGATTAGTTCACCTAACCAGTTACCCTGGACTGTATTCTAACCAGTTCTGTATTACCCATCTACTAGACGCCGGCAGCTTCTCCATATACGGACGAACTCGACGTTGTTTTCATAGATATGACCTGCCGCGATTCGAACACGGATAGCCGGGTTGGAAGTCCAGTGCAATTACCATTGAACCACTGACCGTGCCACGGCCGCGGCCTTACAACACAATAGTAGGACAGAAAAACTAAACCAAAGATCAAAGTAATACAAACATCACACAGGCCTTAACATGTTTCTACAATCAAGTGAATTTTGATGACAATAAAAATAATCTTTTCATTTGATATACAGAACAACAAAGGCTAGAAACGAATTTACTCACAAATACAATGGAATCAACATGATTGGACTGATGATATAAAACTGCATATCATTGTTAAGGTACCAGCTCCACCCCATACACTGTAAACAACAAAACAACATAATGTAAATACAGATATATGTACATAACAAAATATATGCATTGAATGTGGATTAAAACATAGGCACTCGATTTCGTGATTTTTATACGTTTACAGACGTTCTTTTTCAATTTCACCCACCAAACAACACAAATCTGTCGAAAGATAATCTTCATTTTTTCCCTTTATATTGGGTGTATAAAAACACCACTCAATAAGGGAAAACATGAAGATTTTTCTTTCGACAGATTTGCTTTGTTTGATGAGTGAAATTGAAAGATAACGTCTGTAAACGTATAAAGCTTGATCACGAAATCGAGTGCCTATGTTTTAAAACTGAATAAAACATCAACATCATTTTTACCATACCATTACCATGTCATCAATGTTGCTATTGGGTGTTCATTAAATTGAAAAAGGCTTTATTATTCTTAACGATAACAATTCACGGATGTTTATAAAACGAATTGATTTCAGTAGTACCGCTCATTCCAATGCGATACCATCCGGGAGATTTTGCTTTATCCACCATTTTTTATGTCATTATGCCTTATATGTTGGGTGGAATTTTTATTGGGTAGGGGTGTAGCATTGTGTGGAAGGCAGGATATTTTGTATTTGTTTTTTGAATGAATCATTTCCTTATACCGTATATATTCAGAATCACCCGTGTAGCATTATTAACCCAAAATAACCAAACACTTATACAGGTACAAAAATGTACATGTAAAACATGATCACAACATGTCTTGACTAACACTAATCGGCTATTTAACATTTCAGTGGGTATTTGAACATATGGTTTCCTATAGTATAGGCATGCAATGGGTCTGACGATATCTCTGAGACAGAGCACGGTTTCATAACTATCGTACTTAGGTTTACGTAAGTAAAGGATTACTAGGATTACACTGTAAGCACACGTATAAAGAATCTCCCCTCTCCCAAACCCGCAATGATTCAATAAAAAGAACGTAAAAAAACATACAAAAGAAAAACAAACGATACGTTGTCCTAGTTAAAACAGCCAATAAAACTTTTGGGAACAACGCAGACTTAAAACAAATCAGAAGCACTTGTCAAATAAAACTGGCAGCCGAGCAAAGCATACAAACCTGTTTATCCATCCCGAAGAAGTTGTTTATATACAACAAGTTCATCCACCAACTGTCCTTACACTCGCCAGGCTCTGGTCCTTGTTGTGGCCAGAATGGTCCATCACCCCAGTATTTAAATGTTGTAATATACACCATCAAGAACAACATGTAGGGTGGAGTTAATCTGTTATAAAACAATATAACATAATAAAGTCATATTCAAAAAATTATTCTCAGTTTTCAAATATGTTTGTGGGGACTCAATGGTTGAGTAGTTATGGTCCCTGACTAATAATTCTTAGCCCCTCGCCGAATCCCGCACGGGACCAGACAATTTTAACATGTTATGAAACTGACTCTGCCTAACAGTGGTTCTACCCAGGTGTATGCCTGCTCAAAACATTTCGACGACGTTAAAGCTGAAACAGTCACCAAACTGACCCTGACTGATGGTGTAACATTAAACCCCAGACGTGTAAGCATGTTTGCACCAATTCTTGTTATTTTAGGGTATAAACATTAGCGGATGCAAATGTTGATTTGAAGGGATCCGGAGCTGGCCTTGGTCCCTTTAACATCTAACTATTTAAACTTTAAAGCGACGTATCCATATTAAAAAATTACCATAACGTATCATTTTAAGAGCAAATGCTTGTGGATATAAATACAAGTATTCATGATTGTTTTGTGCAATGTGTGTATTAGGCCTTCACGACACTATGACACTTCGCTACATATAAATTACAACTTGCAACACGAGAACTCACCTCCAGTATCTATGGAAATAATACATTCCCCATCGGAAGTTTTTGGGGCCGCCACATCTTTTCATTTCCTTAAGGGATAGGTATGAAACCAGTAATCCACTAAAATATAGAATCAGCATACATGCATAACTCGTCATATCAGAATTAATAGGGCCTACATTGTATTTGCACTTGTCATACTTGTCAGCCAGGCCCTTTAAATTCTAAGATGGTAACAACATTAACTGTACAGTGCAACCTCTCCAAACCAGCGCCCTTTGGGAGTAGCAAAATTATGTAAGTGTTGAGAGGTTATTGCTTCAGAGAACTTACGTAAATAATTAAATCATGCAGTGGGAAAACATGCTTCTGTTGAAGAGACATTGTTGCTCAAGAGAGGGCTGCTCTAGAGAGTAGAATACATATATAAGATATACATAATATATGTTTATGAAGTTGATATTAAGATGAAATCTTTCATTCTTTGTTTTAGAAATAAATAATAAAAAAGTCCATGCAAATACTAAAATGCTTTTACTATTTAATACCTGAATAATTCATATTAAATATCAAATGAAGATAAAACTTCCTAATTTTGTTTCCTCTGTACAAAGCATTTCTGTCGTGAACTACAAAAACATGATGCAATACTTCTTGCATTCGATGATACATGTATTGCAGAAATAATGAATTACCTCAAGAAGAAAAATGTATCAACAGATATTGTGGCGTTCTCGATCGCTTGAAATGTTAATCTCTTGAACAAAGTTGGTCCATATGTTCCCAAATTTTCTACAGAAATATATTAAAACAATACAGCAATCACCCATTGAGGAAACTAACAGTCAACATGAACAATAATTCGAGATTTTCTTTATTCCAAAATAAATATCAACGCCACCATGTCTCCATGGATACCTGATATCTGAATACTTTTATGAATGAACATAATATCAGAAACTAGAGCACCAACCCATTCGACTTCGCAAAATACTGTATTTTCATTTACTTTCGTTGGGCTCAATTTTCTTGGTTTTTACTATAATGGCTATTTCGTTGGGACATAAATTCGTGAATTTTGATTTTTGAAAAGAAATGCCTTATCTTTGCATTTAAATTCGAGGGGATTCGGTTTCGGGGATGAGCCGACCCACGAAATCCACAAAATTAGCTCCCCAACGGAAATTAATTAATTAATTGAAATTGACAAAGCTTGCAAGTGAATGAACATTTCACTTGGTGTTAGGACGGTAGAATTAGAATTACTAATGCTCGAAAACTAACACAGTTCGCTGTAAATAATCGTAACATGATTGCATTAAGAGGGTTGAATTGTTAATACATCTCGTCCAGATGTAAATATCTTGAAGATGAATTTCACTTTGTTTTAAAATGTCAGTTATACTCGAATATTCGAAAAAATATATCAAGAAATATTATTAGAGAAGACCAAATATACCAAAATGTATCGAACTACTCTCATCTGAAAATGAAACAATAATTAAACGTCTTTCGGTTTATGTTCATAAATGTTTAAATAACATGGCGACATCCTGCATCTCGTACCTAAAATGTTTCTGACACATTGCTCTTCATATCATCGCAATATGGTCAAAATTTTATTTCTTTTTGGTCGCGAAAATTATCACTTAAGATCTCAGTCACAGCTTATCATTATTTATCTTCGTAGAAATTCATACCATGTTTTGTTCAATGTTTATGTAATGTAAATAATACATGTATTTTAGCTGTTGGGCTTTAAGCGTAATGTTTCAAGTAAAGATCATATTCATAGCCCTCCTCAAGTTACTTAATCATATATGCATGTATATGATACTACATGTATATATTGGTTAAAGTATGTCAGATGAATATACTGCTGACGTTCATACGAACCTGTAATTTGTATACCAAAGCCATATGTATGCCCAAGCACCACCCATGTCATGCTGAGAAATCGGATACCATTTACGGCTGTCAATGTTCCTGGTGACTGTTTAGCGCTCAAAATCTTCGGTGCATTCGTATACAAAGAAAATGCCAACAGTAACTTTCCTGCCGTGCCTTTAGTATAGAAATAGAGATATATGTGTAACTCTCAGTCGGTATGCAAATATCATAAAACAAAAACGTTCTCAATGTTGTCATAACTAGTAATTAAGACATGCAGGGGGACAAAACACATGGCTCGTGACTTTAGAATACTCCTGTCCAACTAGTTATTCATACTTCATGAACATTTCATAAAACATACAAGAATAGTTTAGGAATCATGAGTTCATTAATTACTTTCTAATGTAATAATTCAGCGTTATCATTAATCATTTTTATTAATATAAGCTTATGGAGATAGTATTATAATTGCTTTCTATGTAAATAAAGTCAAACATTGTTTTAGCGACCACCTGCGAATCAAGGTTACCCTGTAAATGAAGGTCATTCTTTTAAAACTTTCATAGATAATTTAGAAACAAGAACTCCAAATAAAGGTAATTTGTCATTAAAGGCCTCATTTAACCTTTCCATAGGGTGGCCTTTGTACACAGGTTTGAGTTGATTGCATATATAACATATACACATAAAGGTCATTGATACAAAGTACATCTCACCTGGTGTAAAAGTTGAGTGTGTGAATTCTATCGGAGTCGGTGGATTACTTTTGCCTTTTTCTAAGTCCCCATTCACTACAGGCGTAACATCTTTTTCAGAAATTACATAAGCACCATTGACTTTTCCCTCCAAAGTTGTATGACCGTTTGAATTGTAATTTGATTGATCTTTGAAAGTTTCTTTAATGGCACCGTTTTTCTGTATGAAATATACGAGATTAGTACAATGTAGGTCCAAATTATGACAATGATCTAATGTTGCAGTAAACTTCCTTGAATGTGCGTCGGATTGCGTAACGGTGACTTGTCGGAGTATCTATAATGAGGGCGTGTCCACTTGACATGTTTGTGTAATGACAGTTACGTGCGCTCGCACCTTATATTTTGTAAAATAGGTGCAAAAGAACCTTCTATGTTTTAATATTATTATTCTCGTGCAATAAAAGTACAGTAAAACCTCTTCACAGCAACATCATACGGGAGCAGCAAACGTGGTTGTGAGAGATTGTTGCTGTAGAGAGGGAAAATTATTAGTAAAATCGGGCAGTGGGAAAATCTCATATTGTTGTTTAAAGGAGGTTGTTGTCCAAAGAGAGGGTTGTTTTGGAAGGTTTGTACTATAGTTTTAAAACAAACTTAAAAGCTTACTATTCTGACGTACATCATGACGCAATTAGCCATATCAAACTGTTAAAGTTATTTGTCTAAATTGCTAGAATACTAGTAATTAACTCATGTCATGTGTATATTTATAAGCCATTGTCGTTTAAGAGTACGTCATGTGTATTGAATTCCATAGAAGTTAATCTTACGTTCATTTGATAAGATGATACTTCTTTTGTTTCAGATTTGTGTATGATGACGTCATAAATCGTTGCTATAGCGATTATGATTCCAAATATTCCACAAACGCCACTGAAAATAAATAAATTTGTATGTTTGACATCACTTTATTAAATATATATCCAGGAATTGTGCTTTCTCCTGATTTCATCTGCAGATTTTCCATCAGTCAGTTATTTTACTATAGTTGGATTCTTTTCATGCTCTGGTAAATTTCATGAAATCTCTATTTTGACATATAAAGGGAATCTGACGGCTTATTACAGCAATGTTCTCATAAGCCCAGACTATTAAAGCAACAATGTTCTCATAAGCCCATGCTGTTAATGTAACATTGTTGTTCTCATATGTACATACTGTTAATGAAACAATATTCTCATAAGCCCATGCTGTTAATGCAACAATAATCTCATATGTACATGCTGTTGATGTAACAATATTCTCATAAGCCCATGCTGTTAATGCAACAACAAAAATCTCACAAGTACATGCTGTTAATGAAACAATAATCTCACAAGTACATGCTGTTAATGCAACAACAATAGTCTCACAAGTACATGCTGTTAATGCAACAACAATAATCTCACAAGTACATGCTGTTAATGCAACAACAATAATCTCACAAGTACATGCTGTTAATGCAACAACAATAATCTCACAAGTACATGCTGTTAATGCAACAACAATAATCTCACAAGTACATGCTGTTAATGCAACAACAATAATCTCACAAGTAAATGCTGTTAATGCAACAACAATAATATCACAAGTACATGCTGTTAATGCAACAACAATAATCTCACAAGTACATGCTGTTAATGCAACAATAATCTCATAAGTACATGCTGTTAATGCAACAACAATAATCTCACAAGTACATGTTGTTAATGAAACAACAATAATCTCATAAGTACATGCTGTTAATGAAACAACAATAATCTCACAAGTACATGTTGTTAATGAAACAACAATAATCTCATAAGTACATGCTGTTAATGCAACAACAATAATCTCATAAGTACATGCTGTTAATGCAACAACAATAATCTCATAAGTACATGTTGTTAATGAAACAACAATAATCTCACAAGTACATGCTGTTAATGCAACAACAATAATCTCATAAGTACATGCTGTTAATGCAACAACAATAATCTCATAAGTACATGCTGTTAATGAAACAACAATAATCTCATAAGTACATGTTGTTAATGAAACAACAATAGTCTCACAAGTACATGCTGTTAATGAAACAACACTAATCTCACAAATTCATGCTGTTAATGCAACAACAATAATTTCATAAGTACATGCTGTTAATGCAACAACAATAATCCCACAAGTACATGCTGTTAATGCAACAACAATACTCTCACAAGTACATGCTGTTAATGCAACAATAATCTCACAAGTACATGCTGTTAATGCAACAACAATAATCTCACAAGTACATGCTGTTAATGCAACAACAATAATCTCACAAGTACATGCTGTTAATGCAACAACAATAATCTCACAAGTACATGCTGTTAATGCAACAACAATAATCTCACAAGTACATGCTGTTAATGCAACAATAATCTCATAAGTACATGTTGTTAATGCAACAACAATAATCTCATAAGTACATGCTGTTAATGCAACAATGCTGTCACTAGCCCATGATGTTATATCAGCAAAGCTCTCATGGGCCCAGGCTGTTCTGGTTATAAGAGTAATTTCTTTTTCTTACTCAACTATTAACAGTATCTGGTATTGTAGATTATCATTGATAGAATTAATTTGACAACGCCTCTTAAAACATCTTCGAACAGTTTGGCGATTTTTTTAGACGTTGCACACTCAGTGGGAAATACTCCTAGGTAATAAGGGCTACGTTTTCCAAACGTTTAGAATAGTTTTTGTAAGGTATACTTACAATGCTGCGATAGCCTTGTGTGAATATTCCAGTTCTTTTTCTTGACAGTGTACCTCTGCTGGTTGAAGGCTGGATGTCAAGTTTTTAGGAATGATGCTGATTACTGAAGTAAATAACAAAATAATAAATTAACTTATTTGGACTGAATTCTTACACAATATTAACATCAGCAAAGTTTTACTTTTGAATTGCTTAATAAGAAGTCAAATATTCTGAACAAAACGTATAACCACATGAGTATAGTTTGATACGCTGGTGATCTTCGGGCCAGTTTTCCAAACTCCCCGCAGCGATTACTTTCCTTGATAAGTACATAAGCAAAGCGTAACGTAACCGGTGCGAGGAGTCTGCCAGTTTTCACCAAGGACATCAACCGTACGTCTTGGGTATTGTTCGATTTTATTAAACTGTCAAAGCAGCCTATTGGTACGGTCAATGCTTGCATTAATTTCTAACTTCGGTGAGATCCGAACACTTTTGAAACAAGCTAGATAACACACGTGTTTTAACACCACAAATGGGAATTTTAGGAAGCACTTTTTGCACGAAGTCAGAGGAAAAGAAGCTTTAAGTATTTTATTCCGATTTAAATTTACACAACATATAGCGCATGCTAAGCGGAAGATGTATATGTTTCAAGCATAGTTGACATTTCTTTGTATTCTGTACAGTTTTATGTAACACTCGCGCAAAATGCTTTGGATGCAGCGGGAAGCCAATGCAGTATTTTTCATTTAGTGTGAATGTTACAGTACTTTGATTTAATCTTATCTTCTTTAGTTTCTACCTGCGTGTTGTACTCCCAATTGAATATTTACTTACATATCAAAGTCACTACTTACGGGTGTTAACAAGAGCTGCGCTGTCTTTAGCCGAACATCTATCAGGAATGCATACACCTATCTGTAGAGCCGCCTGTCCTGCCATTGTTGGCTAAAATGTATTTGAAATACAATTTTTTATTATCCAAAATAATTTATTCTTAATAAAGAGCTACTTGTTCTATACATAAAGTCAAACTTGTTTTAGCGGCCACCTCCGAATAAAGGCCATCATGTGAATAAAGAGCATTGTTTTAAAAAAACGCCATTCATTAATTATACCAAATTACCTACAAATTAAGGTCACCATGTGAATAAAGGCCACAATTTGTCCTTCCCGATGGTGGCATTTGCTCAAAGGTTTAACTCTATAATATCAATCTCAATTAGAAAAAAACGCAATACGATATATGAAGGGTTGTAATTGTCGTACGATAAAATGTTGTTTTAAAACAATCATAATCGAAATTCAACATACCGGTAAACCTTTTAATTTTATGGAAGCAAAGCAGAAGTTTGCGCCAAATTGACGGACGTCACCAGTTTGGTTGATTGGGTTCTGAAATGCTTGTGCTTTGACACTGAGACATTCTTCCCAGTTGCCAGTCCAACGTATTTGGAAGTCCTGTAAACCACTGGATGGTTTCCCCATTGCGTCTATCACTGAAAGAAATAGCCAAAAGCATTGTTACGCCTTATATCAGGGTGAATTAGTGTTGTATGTCACATACTGTTTCATTTGTTGTATTTCGTTCATGACACAGATTTACTTTTATGGGGGTTTAACGCCGTTTTCCAACAATTGTTCAGTTAAATACGATGGCAGGTTCACTTTACCAGTATCCAAGACTGTATTCTAACCAGTACTAACTTACCCTTCCACAAGGAACTGGCAACGTCTCCACATATGGAGGTAAATCGACATTGTTGTCATAAAGTTATCACCGGGTTACAAATCCGCATCACTTATCACTGGACCACTGGCCGCGGCGATACATAACAGTTCATTTATAATAGTAAAAAAACAACAAAGTAAACATTTTAGAGACATTAACCGAAGTTCTGAATGTCAGAAAGTAGTGCGCGTATTTATCAGACCAAGCTCTAGGTCTTGACCTCTGTACCATGTAGATCAAAGAAAAGCCATTGTGTAAAACATAACATGTTTACAAGATATCCACCTTTCTAACAGATCCATACAAAAAACATGTAAACCTTTTTCTTCTTCTTTTATTTCTTCCGATTTAACGCCATTTTTAACCTTATTTCAGTCGTATCGTGGTATGTAATTATCCTAACCAGCTTTCCTGGATTTCATTTAGACCTTAACCAGTACTAACCACATTCCAACCGCAAACTACTGGTCACCAAGCTACCCCATATAATTCAGAGGTATAGATGACGATTTAACATAGGATGTAATATCTTCAGTCAAATTTGTTACGGGCAGTGTGAGCCTCACCCGGGGTTCGAACGCAGAACCTCTTGATCAGAAGACCAACGCTCTAACCACAGAGCTAACCGGACACACACCTTTTTCATTAGCAGACACATTTGTAGTAAATCTTAGCTTTAGTTTACTGTAGTTAGGATTTGCAATTCAAATCGATTCAAATAGAAGAAATACACTCACTTCTCAATGCCCAATATTCTCGGCGTGTGATGGCAGCCAAAAGCGCTTCTGTATCATCTAAGCACTCCTCGCTAATATTGAATTGATCTCTGCTCTCTGTGACAAAGTCACCGAGCACCTCCTCGGCGCGTGACATCAACTCATTCTGGCTTGGCCCCAACAAGTCGCTGATGGAAGGGATCCCACTTCCGCCGTCTGTTAGGTTCAGATTTTTCCATATTCCGTCAATGAGAGCATTTACTTTATCCTGGGCTAGACATTGTTGACAAGAAAAAAGAGACAATGTTATACACAAGAAACCAAACCGAATTAAACCCATTGGCACTAATAGAATGAATTTCTAATATAGTTTAGCAGTTAGAGAACAACACGCATTTATGGCAATGGTTTACGCACGTATGAAGCCAGACGGCGTTATCGGGGTACATTTATATAGGTTTGACCCCACGTAGAGAATAGGTCAAGATATATCTTTCTAATCAGTGGTTGTGAAATTCAGTGTCACTATCTAGGTTGAAAATTGATTAAAAATATCAACACCACACTTTGTGACTCTCATGGCTCTTTTTTTTATAGTTTTGGCGCAATTTGTTAACATACCAAAGTAAACATTATTCACTCTTGGTCTACATTTCTCAGCTCGTGCTTTACCTTATAGGGAAATACACCTTGCAATGACATTCCTTATATGGTTTATAACGCAGCACATAATGCATCCAGTTCATCTTCATATATGTTTTCTATCGAATTATTAAATTGTTATTTTTATCGAAGTTTAAGTCCGGTTTGTTATATTCATTCCTGAGTTACTGACGGGATTAAATCATGTATGCGTATGTTCCGGTTATTCTACGGCGGTCGGTTCATCTGACGTGTCCACCAGACAGTTTTTCTAACCAGTACTTACTAACCTTTCCATAAAGAGCCGGCGTCAACTTCTCCACATATTTAAGAAATTCGACACTTTTGTCAAAATATTTCATTGAAGGATATGACCTGCCACGACCTGTATTTGAATCCAGATCGCCAGTGTACTACTCCGGCGCACAAACACCTTGGCCGGCCATGACCGCGGCATATGTAATTCGATTCATATGTTTGGTGTCTTCTTCTACCAATTCATTTCAGACACTGGTCTGCTTTTCAATCACTTCAGTTAACGAACTGTTTGTTACTGGTTACCCGACCTACTCTAATTTTTGTAATTTATCCTAGATTTTTATAAGGCCCGAAAACGGTACATCTTTTTTCTTGCTATCCGGGTTCGATTCACGGTCTTGGAAGGCCATGTTGATGTTCCTCCACACGTGGAGTTGTTGCCAGTTCACAAGGAAGATTAAGTTAGTGCTGGTTAGAATACCGTCCAGGAAAAATGGTTCGGTGAATCGGCCGCCGTATATAACAGAACTATTGAGAATTGGAATTAGAGCGACTTCATGTGGATAGCGTATGAGTATGAATGAGGGACCTCCGTGATCGACTGGTTATGGTCTCTGACTAGTGATCATAAACCACTCTTCACTGTGAGTTCGAATCCTACATGACTCCAAATATAACCTGAGAGTAAGCTGTCTATCTAGCTTACGGAAGGTCGGTGGTTCTACCCATGTGAATGCCTGGGCTCTTTCTCCACAGATAAGGCTGGAAGATTACACCCCAGAGAAATGATATGATAGGCGTTCTGGTTACCAAGGCTATCCTAATTTTCCTCACGATCCTAAACGTTTTACAAGGCCCGAGGAGGGGTACATTCATATGTTCACGTTTTTACTTTTCCACACGCTTTCGGGAGCCAAAACATGAAACACATTTTATTCAGGCCTTAGTCACTGTGTTTATTGTACCAGCTGATTACAAATCATCATGACTCACTCATCTTAGCTGAAAATATACTAGGTCCAATGTTTAGTTCATGAGCTTGGTTGAATATTTAGCACATGAGATCTGTGTTATCAGTGGTATTATGAAATACAAGACCCTTATTTGTACCCCGTTGTATATAATGTTCGTAAGTGTATATCAGTATATCAAGACTAGATATATAGTAATCTATGATTCACTATCATACACATATTTAGTTAATTAATTGACTCATTAACTTTATTTGTTTACATACATATGTATGTGTGATCAAAATGTATGTACGAAAATGGACGGAGGTCCTGATAAATTTTACAACAGTTTAGAACTAACAAATAAAAATCGTATCACGTTGTACAGTCATGTTATAACCGGTCCATGGAAGACAAAACCAGACTTAATTAGAGCCATACCACATTGTACACGTATGACCAGTCCATAGCATATATTGCCAGAGTGTATTAGAACTATTCCACATTGTATACGTATGACCAGCCCATAGAGACGTAACCAGAGTGTATTAGAACCATTCCACATTGTACACGTATGACCAGTCCATAGCATACATTGCCAGAGTGTATTAGACATATTCCACATTGTACACGTATGACCAGTCCATAGCATACATTGCCAGAGTGTATTAGAACCATTCCACATTGTACACGTATGACCAGTCCATAGCATACATTGCCAGAGTGTATTAGACATATTCCACATTGTACACGTATGACCAGTCCATATCATACATTGCCAGAGTGTATTAGATCCATTTCACATTGTACACGTATGACCAGTCCATAGCATACATTGCCAGAGTGTATTAGACATATTCCACATTGTACACGTATGACCAGTCCATAGAGACGTAACCAGAGTGTATTAGACATATTCCACATTGTACATGTATGACCAGTCCATATCATACATTTACCAGAGTGTATTAGAACCATTTCACATTGTACACGTATGACCAGTCCATAGCATACATTGCCAGAGTGTATTAGAACCATTTCACATTGTACACGTATGACCAGTCCATAGCATACATTTACCAGAGTGTATTAGAACCATTTCACATTGTACACGTATGACCAGTCCATAGCATACATTGTCAGAGTGTATTAGAACCATTTCACATTGTACACGTAAGACCAGTCCATAGCATACATTGCCAGAGTGTATTAGAACCATTTCACATTGTATATGTATGACCAGTCCATATCATACATTTACCAGAGTGTATTAGAACCATTTCACATTGTACATGTATGACCAGTCAATATCATACATTTACCAGAGTGTATTACAACCATTTCACATTGTACACGTATGACCAGTCCATATCATACATTAACCAGAGTGTATTAGAACCATTTCACATTGTACATGTATGACCAGTCCATATCATACATTTACCAGAGTGTATTAGAACCATTTCACATTGTACATGTATGACCAGTCCATAGAGACGTAACCAGAGTGTATTAGACATATTTCACATTGTACACGTATGACCAGTCCATATCATACATTTACCAGAGTGTATTAGAACCATTTCACATTGTACATGTATGACCAGTCCATAGAGACGTAACCAGAGTGTATTAGACATATTCCACATTGTACACGTATGACCAGTCCATAGCATACATTGCCAGAGTGTATTAGAACCATTCCACATTGTACACGTATGACCAGTCCATATCATACATTTACCAGAGTGTATTAGAACCATTTCACATTGTACACGTATGACCAGTCCATAGCATACATTGCCAGAGTGTATATAACATATTCCACATTGTACACGTATGACCAGTCCATAGCATACATTGCCAGAGTGTATTAGAACCATTCCACATTGTACACGTATGACCAGTCCATATCATACATTGCCAGAGTGTATTAGAACCATTTCACATTGTACACGTATGACCAGTCCATAGCATACATTGCCAGAGTGTATTAGACATATTCCACATTGTACACGTATGACCAGTCAATAGAGACGTAACCAGAGTGTATTAGACATATTCCACATTTTACATGTATGACCAGTCCATATCATACATTTACCAGAGTGTATTAGAACCATTTCACATTGTACATGTATGACCAGTCCATATCATACATTTACCAGAGTGTATTAGAACCATTTCACATTGTACACGTATGACCAGTCCATATCATACATTTACCAGAGTGTATTAGAACCATTTCACATTGTACATGTATGACCAGTCCATATAATACATTTACCAGAGTGTATTAGAACAATTTCACATTGTACACGTATGACCAGTCCATAGCATACATTGCCAGAGTGTATTAGACATATTCCACATTGTACACGTATGACCAGTCCATATCATACATTTACCAGAGTGTATTAGAACCATTTCACATTGTACACGTATGACCAGTCCATAGAGACGTAACCAGAGTGTATTAGACATATTTCACATTGTACACGTATGACCAGTCCATAGCATACATTGCCAGAGTGTATTAGAACAATTTCACATTGTACATGTATGACCAGTCCATAGAGACGTAACCAGAGTGTATTAGAACCATTTCACATTGTACATGTATGACCAGTCCATATCATACATTTACCAGAGTGTATTAGAACCATTTCACATTGTACATGTGTGACCAGTCCATAGAGACGTAACCAGAGTGTATTAGACATATTCCACATTGTACACGTATGACCAGTCCATAGCATACATTGCCAGAGTGTATTAGAACCATTTCACATTGTACATGTATGACCAGTCCATAGAGACGTAACCAGAGTGTATTAGACATATTCCACATTGTACACGTATGACCAGTCCATAGCATACATTTACCAGAGTGTATTAGAACCATTTCACATTGTACATGTATGACCAGTCCATAGAGACGTAACCAGAGTGTATTAGACATATTCCACATTGTACACGTATGACCAGTCCATAGCATACATTGCCAAAGTGTATTAGACATATTTCACATTGTGCATGTATGACCAGTCCATATCATACATTTACCAGAGTGTATTAGAACCATTTCACATTGTACATGTATGACCAGTCCATAGAGACGTAACCAGAGTGTATTAGACATATTTCACATTGTACACGTATGACCAGTCCATAGCATTAATTGCCAGAGTGTATTAGAACCATTTCACATTGTACATGTATGACCAGTCCATAGAGACGTAACCAGAGTGTATTAGACATATTCCACATTGTACACGTATGACCAGTCCATAGAGACGTAACCAGAGTGTATTAGACATATTCCACATTGTACACGTATGACCAGTCCATAGCATACATTGCCAGAGTGATTAGACATATTCCACATTGTACACGTATGACCAGTCCATAGAGACGTAACCAGAGTGTATTAGACATATTCCACATTGTACACGTATGACCAGTCCATAGCATACATTGCCAGAGTGTATTAGAACCATTTCACATTGTACACGTATGACCAGTCCATAGCATATATTGCCAGAGTGTATTAGAACTATTCCACATTGTACACGTATGACCAGCCCATAGAGACGTAACCAGAGTGTATTAGAACCATTCCACATTGTACACGTATGACCAGTCCATAGCATACATTGCCAGAGTGTATTAGACATATTCCACATTGTACACGTATGACCAGTCCATAGCATACATTGCCAGAGTGTATTAGAACCATTTCACATTGTACATGTATGACCAGTCCATAGAGACCTAACCAGAGTGTATTAGACATATTCCACATTGTACACGTATGACCAGTCCATAGCATACATAAACAGTGTTTATTAGAATCATTTCACATTGTACGTGTATGACCTGTCCATAGCATACATAAACAGAGTTTATTAGAACCATTTCACATTGTACATGTATGACCAGTCCATAGCATACATAAACAGAGTTTATTAGAACCATTTCACACTGTACATGTATGACCAGTCCATAGCATACATAAACGGAGTGTATGAGAATCATTTCACATTGTACATGTATGACCAGTCCATAGCATACATAAACAGACTTTATTAGAACCATTTCACATTGCACATGTATGACCAGTCCATAGCATACATAAACGGAGTGTATTAGAATCATTTCACATTGTACATGTATGACCAGTCCATAGCATACATAAACAGAGTTTATTAGAACCATTTCACATTGTACATGTATGACCAGCCCATAGCATACATAAACGGAGTGTATTAGAATCATTTCACATTGTACATGTATGACCAGTCCATAGCATACATAAACAGAGTTTATTAGAACCATTTCACATTGTACATGTATGACCAGTCCATAGCATACATAAACGGAGTGTATTAGAATCATTTCACATTGTACATGTATGACCAGTCCATAGCATACATAAACAGAGTTTATTAGAACCATTTCACATTGTACATGTATGACCAGTCCATAGCATACATAAACGGAGTGTATTAGAATCATTTCACATTGTACATGTATGACCAGTCCATAGCATACATAAACAGAGTTTATTAGAACCATTTCACATTGTACATGTATGACCAGTCCATAGCATACATAAACAGAGTTTATTAGAACCATTTCACATTGTACCCGTATGACCAGTCCACAGCCAACAAAACCAGACTGTGCCAGAACCATTGTATATGTATAATTCGAACAAAGCAGAGAAAACTGAACGGGATAACATTAAACTATTAGTTTTAAATTCATATCAGGCATGTATGACTTGACCGTATTGAACAGTAATAGAAGTTATGTTAACTTTCAACAAACGTATTTCCGATAAAAAATTTCGAAAAAACGTGTGCAGAATTTTTAAATATGGAATCATACTAAATCATTAGCTGTGAAAGAAAACATATTTCGTCAATGACGCTGTCCCATGTACAATCATGCTATTGTGATTTGATATCTAAACAGGGGTCCTCATAATTATATCACTGGCCCCATGGAAATAATTAAATTATTTAACAAAGCTTACTATCGGACCTATCATGATTTTTCTATGCAATCCTAAACTTTTATTAGCCCTAGGGAATGGAAAATTCACTTTCTCACAATTTTTCTCACTACCTTTCTACACACTTTCAATACCAAAATCAAATTCCCGACACTATTTACCCTGTTATTGCTATTTAACTTTTTTATTTTTACAGATAATTGTTTCGCTATTAGTCATTGGGATGCTTAAACAAGACAAAAATAGGAAATTACTGCATAATAATTAAAACAGTACATCTAACACATTTTTAATGAACATGTAACCAGAAACATACAGTTTTAGGGCGGACGAGTTGTCGATTAGTTGGTTAGTTTGTTTGTTTGGTCGAGTTTGGCGCCCCTTTTCAACTGTCAAGACTCATATGAGGTGGACAGGTCACCTAACCATCATTCCTGGGAAGAACCAGCACTACACTCCTATCCTCCGTAGGCAACTGCCTATTTTCACACATAAAGAGACATGGTCGTTAGCGGAGCTCTAACCCATGACCCTCTATAAGTGGTTACAGTGATTTGAAGTTAACCACTCGACCACGGAGTAGGGTCAATCGGTTAGTGCTTGTATAAACGTAAAAGAATGAAATCATAATGCCTACAATAATGTATATTTGGAGAAGTGTTTCCTTCATGTTGTTATAATTATGTTATTAGGTCAGTGGTGAGTCTTTGTAAATAGAATTTGGGCTGATATAGGCGTGATATCTATACAAATAGTTTCTGCAAATATAATAGAAAAGGTGGATATAAACCGGGGACATCATGTGACTACATGATTATATATATATATACAGATAAGAGTACATACATTCCAGAATTGTTAGGATTAGTTGATCTTAGTTGTTTTTGAATTCAACTTATAAAACTGATGAGTTGATATTGAAAACTTAACCGAGTTATCAAATGTACGTTTTTTCTGGACTGAATAAACAGATCGAGTTCCTTGCATAGGATAAAATATACATATCCTTATTGTATTGAATGTGCGCGTGTACGTTTAGTATATAAATACAAATATACGATTAATTAATTATGCTCGTATACAGGCCTATTTATTATACTAATACACGTGTCAACTCGTATGTTTTGTATTAAATACCACGAATGCTTCAACCAAACCTGATATAAATGTACAATGGTACAGTAAAAAAACCTGGATCTATATACTTTGCTCGGTCGTCTGGGATAAGACCATTTGGCTGGCCATCGGATGGTCAGTGGGCGAGTATTAACGCCCTTGACTACTTAGAAAAGGAAAGAATGAAATAGATTGTTCTTCTTATACGTATATTAATACATTAACAAAATACATTATATTATATATATATAGTTACCCAAAGTGTTATCGCTACATTTATGCTCAAACATAATTTCATTTTCATGATCTTAAACTTTACCCGAAATAAAAGGTCAATAAAAGCACAGCTGCGAGCTTTTATCAGACTTGAACCAGGTCAAAAAATCGTATTTTAGATTAGTTTCACTTTTAAGAAGTATTATTATGAGATATATGTGGCTGAATGGCAGTAGATATTATCTAAGACTAGCCAGCGCTTACGAGGTTAGTGTTCTAAATCTATATACAAAAGTCGGGTCATTTAGATCTATATTTCTAAATTGAATGTCACCGTTAGTCTTAAGATACCAGAGTTGTACAGAGTTGTACTAACAGTGTAGGCCTACATTAAGAGATGGCTATCACCGTCAGACAGAAATTGTTTATTTCTGAATGTTCAGTAGGCCTATATCTTCAAATTTTCACAGGAAATAAGATATTACGTACATGTATAATATTATTTATCATAAAAAACAAAAAGTTGATCTTCTACAACCCGTTTTTCGGTTTGTCCTGGCACCCATGGCAGGGATGGAACATCTTTATATAGAGAATTACATACTGATATTAATTCCCTGTCACATAGCGTCAATTAATCAAAGTATCTGCTTTATGGACGAAAATCCACCTACCAATACTTCACCGACTTGTTTTTGTGGTAATCTTATGTAGTAATCGTGTCATTAATAAAAAAGGACCAGAAGGGAACGATTACTTGGTGTGTATAATTATGTGCATACTATACGTGTCTGTCGCTTATATATTAATTATAGGTCCTGTACGGGAATCAAAGATTCAAGGCTCCGTCATACATTAACAGAAGACATGTCATCTCCAGAGCGGCCCTCTCTTCAAGTGAGCTTCAACCTCGATCCTTCAACATCGATCAGCATGTTTTTCCGTGACTCTGCACGATTTAACTATTAAATTATTCTCTTAGAGCAACAACCACTGAACAAACTTGAACCAGGCAGTTGTATTATACACTGACTACCTGACAAAAACATAATTTTGCTATTCATAAAGGGTGTTACTTTGGAGTGCTTGCGCTGCACATCTTAAAGATGGGGGGGGGGGCGTAACTATAATAGAGACAGTTAACATCTCTATAGCCAGTATACTGGTCGATAGCAATATATTATTGAACTAAAATAATATATGTTTACATTATTACTACAACACTCTCATTTCAGAAAAAATATGGTGAATAAAATGTAGCTTTATGTATCTTAAAATCATTATAATCATTTAAGATCGTTGATATTCAGAAAATTATATATAATCTGTACAAGTCATAGTGCAATGCTAAGGTAGACGACAACGATGTTAAACTTTGGTAAGTAGTTGTATCTAAGCGATTCGGTGTAATCTGGACGCTTGTATACATTCGAATACTGTGTCAAAAGCGCCTTACGATCAGGAATTTCTAAGGACGCCAAAATGGCGGGTGCTGGAGCAAAACCGTTTGTTGACAAAAAACTTGCCCAGAGAAAAGTGCTATTATTTTCTAAAACTACAAGTCCAGCATGTAAATCTGTCAAAGAAATCTTAGATGGATATGGTCTCAAGTTCCCGAATTATGAATCGGTTGAAATAGAAACAAGACAAGACTGCAACCAAATTGAAAACTATTTCCAAATTTTATGTTTAACAGACAGACGAGAGGTAAATATAACGTGTATTTTCTGTTTTTTAAACTATATGTAGATTAAAATAATTTTGTTTATCGTCTAGCAGGCTAATCTTCAGTGACACGTTAGAGTGTGACTGCATGTCTACAGTGCTAGCCAGGGGTCCTAGGATCAATATCCCAGCCCCATGCAGTGAGGACCTCCGACCATGGATTTTCCCTCCTAATTTCCTTTCATTAATCTCACTTATAACTGTCTATGGAGTAGAAAATGTTGATGGGATTGAAGGTGTTATATAGGGCTGTCCCGATATGGCTGCGTACTGGTACAGTGCTGAACGATATGCGTATCGGAAGGCCCATATCGGCTATATCACGTTTTTTTATTTTATGTTAAAAAACTCTTAGAATGTTGAACAACTGAACTGGATTTGTGAATTTACTCTCATATCATCGTCGCCAATGGTTACACAACTTATAATAGGGATTCCATACTCTATTTATAGACATTAGCAGCGTCAGGTAAAGCTAGACAACAAATTCGATTCGAATATTCAGATTTTGTCAAGTAGATATTGACTTATAAATTGTATATTGCCACCATGATGTAATGTTACATAAAATATGGCAGCATTTTGTTATGCCAATTAATAAAACAAAAAAGCACTTAGTTGTTTATTAGAAGTGTCAACGTGATGTCAAGTATAGTGGTGGGACTAGCAACCTTAGAACACATATGTCTTGTCATCATAAGTTGAAGGTTTCAGAAGTTCATTATTAATTTAGTATTGTTAATAAATTTGACAATCATAACCCTCATTATTTAAACAATTTTATACGGCTAGGTTCTATTCTTGATATATAAGGTCATTTATGGAACAGAGATTTCCACAATATCAACAAACATATATGTGAATCAAATTGATGACTTTATGTACAAGACAAATTTAGTTTTACAACTTTTTAACCATTAATTAGGACTTTCTAGCAGCAAACAAGCGTGCAGAGTTAGGGAACTCTAATATTACAATTAGTAATACGATCATGTTATGTTTTTTTAAAATTAAATCCCACAGTAATGATGTGTGAATCAACGGGATTTCATGCTCTTGTTTACAATAGCGCAAATACGAAAATATCCGTGATGCTCTGAATGTTAACAACTGAGCGAAAATATCCGTGGAATTAGACAGGCATTCTGAATGTTTAATCTACGAGACAAATGGATAATAATAGATGTCTGCCATTTTGGAATTTAAAATGTTCAACTATGATGTCTTTTTCAATGCTTATACTTAGACATTGTGGATTATAAATGTATCTCAATATCTTAAAATAATTTATTTGCATCCTTAACCAATTTCCTGTGCCTCATTGCCAGAGTTGTTTTAGTATAATCAAATTCATAAACACCCGATCACAGCTGTCGGACATTGCCAAGTATATAGCAATGCATTGTGGGATCGTCTTTTGTTATCGTTTGAGCTATTTTTAGCAGTTACAATTCCATGTATGTATATAAGTCCTTGACATAACAAAACAAACTGCTGCTGCTTAATTAAATCACACAAAAGTGATGGAGATTTTTTGCTGTGTTGATTAGAAAATGAGTATTATTTGTGAGATTAGTGTCCTACTTTTAGTCTTTTGATGTTACAATCAACTTGCTACTTTCAAAGTTTGCCTGTCAAAGTGCAGTATACAAAGAGTAGTATACACCCCATTTACTGGTGTTATCCAAATAATGGTGCATCTTAAAATCTAATACATACACTCATCATGCATAACTTAATGTTGTCAACAGTGAGAGTTAAAACGTCATTTTGAGGATAAGTATGCATTAAACTTAGTTTGTTTTAAAAAATACATGCAATATTAATAATTCAAGAAAAATACGCAGCTTTTCACTGAAAAACTAGATTTCTTTCACTTTGACTGTTGGCATTTGTGAAAGAGATGTGCACAAATAAGATACATTATTTGGTTCACGTCTGTGATTTTTTTGTGTGTTCTATTTCTGTTCTAAATTTAGCTACACTGTTGTCTGGTACCACCTATAATCTGATAATCTGGTATGCGTTGGTCAGAGTCAATTTGATATGATGAACGTAGTGACTTCTCAACAATTAAACTACCTCTGGATTCCATCTTACTGTTGCTCTTTGTTATTGTCATACAAAACAGTTTGCCTGGTACTGCCAAGGGGAACTGATTTAGTCAACTGAAAGATAATTACAGTGCAATAACAAATAAGACAACAATAACAAAATTATTTGAAAGTGAACTTTTTTTTTATCTTCAGGTTCCTCAACTTTTTTTGGACGGTAAATACATCGGTGGCGAGATGGAAATAACGAGAATGCACGAGTCTGGTGACCTTGGAAAGAAATTTGTTACTGCTGGTGCTTTAAAATAGACATTCTTTCAAATTCTGCTGCTATTAAGAACATTTGTGTGACTGAGAGTTATGGGAATACATGTGATATTTATTTAAAATCTTTTATATAATTATTTACATAGAATCTTTGTTTATTTATCCATATACATAGAATGCAATAGTTAAACATTATTCCTTCTTCTTATTATTATAAGAAATACTAATATACATAAAATGTCTTTATTAATCAATATTGAATGACAATACAACTGCATGATGATTTATCAAAGTTAACATCAGTTATCTGAGTCGTAAATTTGAATTAAAAGTGATTTCCTTTAATTAATTGTACAAATAAATGAAAGTAATGCAAAATATTTCAACTGTGAATAAATTGCTTGATGTAATTAGATATCAATGCTCAAGTTGTACAAACAATTGTTAATAAATTCAGTTTGGAATCTTACTAACTAATAGAATAACATGTATACCTTATCTAAAACTTTCATTAAATTATGATTTTATCACCATATGACTGGTTTCAGTTAATCATAGTTGATTTTTTCTAAAAAAACTATACATACATATACTCTTAATTACTCAAGTGAAACTTTTGAGATCGACATAATATATATATAATGGGCAATATTTGTGTAAAATTAATTATTACTATTGATAAATAAAAGCAATAAAATTGATATTAAGTGTGAACCTTTGTGCATTGTGGAATATTTATTTAAATTTCTGTTATTAGGAACATCTTGGCTAATTCAGATCCATCTTACCTTGGGTGTACTTGGTAGCTTGGCATGCGTCTATATTTACATTTGTGACTTGGCTTCTTATTCACTGCTAAGGAAGTGTTAACATTAAACAGCTAAGTTCATAAAATGGTGTCTGATGAAGACTCTGACAGTCCAGTATTTTCATTTCCAAGTTACCCTCCAAGCAGTCAGTGTAATCACTGACTTTTCTCAGTACAAAGTATACAATAAACAGCAGATTGTAAAAATAAAAACATATTTGAAAGGCATTTCTTTCATGAAGGCTGCCATATTTGTAAGAACTTTGGTCCATCCTTCAAATTCCAAGAAGTTCCAATGTTAGCTTACCAGGTACAACCAAGATTAGACACAGTCATACAAGGTGTTCCCAATGATATTTCTGTATATTCATAATCTGACTAGTTATTTTGCTAATTTAAGTACCAAATGCAAAGTTCTCAGATATGTATGTTAATATCATTGATTCATTTACGCATTGTTTCTAAGTTTTTGAAATTTATTATTTTCTGTCATGTTTGGCGAACAGCATTTTCTGTAAACCTAATTTAATTTTGAATATATCATGTAGCCTTGAAATATGCTGGTTTAGAATTAACTGTGTCCACTTTTTTATTCAAATGTTTGGCATAATTACATAGTAGACTTAAAGGCTTTGTTGTGTTCAAAAGCACATTTTTTCAAGTTAAATGAGATGAGATAAATTACATTGATGATAGGGCTTTGTATTTCTTCTGACAGTCATTAAGTATTGTGAGCAGTATGGGACTGGTGATACACTACAGTGGCTATACAGTACTATATGCTGGCCTCATTAGATAAAGAAAAATAGTAAGTTTTCATAATTTAAGTACAGATGTGCTTTGAAATTGCAGAACATTGTATATTTTATTAAAGAAAAAACAAGTTGAAATTTGAATATTTTCGTAATGTTAGCTCTGCAGCATGCAAGTTAAATTGATACAGAAATTAACAAAGAATCAGTGTAACTTGTAAAGATTATTATTTGGAGAGATTTTATGTATGTTTTTATTTTTTTGCATGAAATTTATGTAAAATGAAATGTGCCAATAAACCAATACAAATTCTTTCAATATGGTACTCGTGTTCATGTAATTAACCGTGTATCGCAATTATATTGAAATACAGGTATACCACAACGTGTACATGTGCTGTCCTATTTGATGATTATGAACTTGATATACATGATTAATACATCTTGTCTGGGTTAGAGCTAAAGTCTGGTCTAGTTTTGAATAATTCTACTTTATTTCTATTTTATCATGCAATGCAGATAAATCTCAATATTCATCATAGCTTTATATTTTCATCTAAACTGAGTTGTTCCCCTTTGATTGATAAAGGTCATGTGATTGTTTTGGCATGTTGCTTTTTACATCCTTTATATTCTCTAGATATTCTGTTTTAGCCAAATGTATCTTATATTGATGCACTTTTTATAGATTATTTATATTGTATAGATTATATATTTATGGAAAGTTATTTGTTTCAATGCCTCATTTTGTTGTCTTAATAAACTTGGATAGATGTTTTATATGACTTTTCTTTTACTTCAAAATGTTTTACAGTAATGAGTCTATACCAATACAATTACAATCAAACCTGCTAGCAGCCATCTCTGAATAAACACCACCTGTTTATCACTTAATTAGAACAAAATTACCTCAGAATAAGGGTACATGTTAAGGCCACATTTTATCATCCCTGAGGGTGCCATGGCCTTTGTTCACAGGTTTGACTGTACTTTAAAAAGTGCCAATGGTCGAGATGTACCAAGCTTTAAACTTGGAATAACTGTACCCAAATGTGAGAAAGGATATATTCTATTTGAGTCATTTGTAAGTTTTGTATGATTTGAGCTTTCAGACACAATTTATGCCTGTCGATCAAAATGATCTAATACCAGGAATCACAGAGCAAGTTGTTATTAATATATACAGGGTCACTCAAAAAGAAGGGTCTGGAATCACCCTCTTCAGGCGCTTATCTCTGTATCAACATCAAGTCATGCTGTCGATACTTACCTGGAGAGCTTTTTTCACGCGTGTAGATAACAAGCCATTACGGATTGTGGGAAGTAGTAAATTTTCAATTTCCATTTAGTCAAAAACAAAAAATAATCATGGCTGTACGAAGTAATGATCTTACTTAAACGTGCTGTAAGCATTTTAGTGGGAGATGATTATTAAAGACGGAATCAATTACGAAAATACCAAGTACTATATTCCCAAGTACTAAAACGACTGGTCAAAATGGCAACTTTGACAAAAAGGCTCAAATTCAGGTATCATTATTACTTAGCATCGGGAAAAAAAAAAAAAGTAACTGCATGATGGGCTTTAAAATCTTTTGAAGACATGAAATTAATCCTGACTACATCACAATATGATTTAAAAAGGTTGTATTTGCTTACGAAAAATACACGTTTTTTGAGATCTATCTGGGTTTTCGTCCATTCATGAATCGTCAAATTTCGTAATAAATAAGTTGATCTTATCCAAAGAAATTAGTCTAATTTGAAATCGATACTTACCATATAACTTTTCGTGAAGTTCTGTTCCAATAATATTATTATTATTTTTATTAACTTGAGTATTTTATCTGTAAGTGAAGTGTTTTTCACCGTTTTACAATGGCGGACATTCTGTAACGCGATCAACTGACGACGTGTGAATTAAACGTCTCCAGAACATTCAATTGAAAGACCCTGATATATATAAGTGAAGTAAAATTTTGTTTGTGAAAGGAAACACTATCATAAAGTCCAATAAAATCTCTGTATGCCTAAAATTTGTATCAAGACCAAAAATATGTCCAGGATTCTTTATTGTAAATATCTGATATGCATGTGTACTGATTACTGGTAGTGATAAATGACAGACTACTTATTAGTTGATCTACCTGGATGTATTGACAACTAGTCGAAGGTCTTTGATGATGAAGTATGCATTACATTGCAGTACATTGTCAAAGTCAGTTGTTCTAAAAAATATGGTGGCTGATTTATGCCATGTTGTATTTTCGCTTTTTTGCCACAACAAAGCAAAAATGCATAAAAGCGAAAATACGACAAAGTAGACTTTTTCGCATTGTTGCATTGTCGTGGCGAAAAAGCGAAAATATGACAGAAGAAGGGTAACAATACGACACCAAAAATGTGTTGTGTTTTTGTATTACTTCTGTCGTATCTTTGCTTTTTCGTGGCGAAAATGTAACAATGCAAAAACACGACAAAGCCAACTTTCGCATTGTTACATTGTTGCATTTTCATGTTCCGGTTGTTCAAACGCATTTGCACCATATTGTACATGGTATAAATAATATCTAAATACAAATGTCTTCTCTTCCTGCGCATGCGTAACCGGAACACGAAAATATAATAATGCAAAAATTTGGTGAAGTATTGTTGCCCTTTCATCTGTCGTTTTTTCGCCACGACAATGTGAAAACACAAAGATACGACAAAGTCAACTTTGTTGTATTTCTGCTTTTTCGATTTGTTGTGGCGAATATATGACATGGCATAAATCAGCCTCCATAAAAAAAGCTAACAGGTATACAACTAAAACTGAGTCACATTTGTTTTCCTATTAAACGCACAAATTTCTGTTAAAAAGTGTACTGTGCAATGAATTATACTAAAATCTATCAACAATACAAAAAGTATACCTTCCACAGGTGAAAGGTGTTGAATATTTTGCAGATGTTTCAGACTACCCTTTATTTCAACATTTTCCTTGAAATGCTTTGGATTAATTCAGGAGCGTTCAGGAAACCATGTGAAATGATCTGCTTCATTGTAAGCATGAAGAAGCATCTTAAGCTGTTGGCTTAGAAAGAGGACAATTCCATAACTAACATGGCCAACAAGACGAAATAAAAAGGACCAATTAAGTTATGGTACCCAGAACTAATAATCAACAAGTGTTTTTTTTGTTGATCATTCTTTTAATACATGTACAATATAAAAAATCTTAAGAACAAAACACATAATGAATTACTCAGATATCTTTTTACTATAAATAACATTAAAGCTCCACACATTTTAACTTAGAAAAAACTTGTAAAATTGGCTTTAAAATAGGCAAATCAAAGAGGGTGTGTAAATTAAAATATGCAGTTTGTAAAAAATACAACCGCTAAAAAGGCCATTGGCATGTGTACATTATGCTTCATACAAACACAAGGACAAATTATTCACAATCATTATATTACTACAAGTATGTAAGTTGAATTGTAGTCATTTAAAAAATTGCAAACTGTATCGTAGAAAAATATATTAACAATACATCAAATAGTAATAAGGATCTAATAGTTTGTTAAATAGTAAGTATAGCATACAGGCAACAACAAAATGTTATTATGTATATTAAAAATGGAATAAAATATACAATATTATGTACTTAGTCAACAATGAATTACCCTAAAACATACAATAAGATTGCATCATTTCATGAAAAATGTACACTCATATCATTAAGATTTAATTAATAAGCATTACTGGCACATAGATTAAATGTTGAGACATTTCCATATGTATAAGATGTGCTACATGTATTAGCCTACATACAGCTGAAGTACAATGTACATAGAATTATAAGAGATCTATTTAACTATAAATATTGAGTCATAAAGTGGTGTAACTCAGCCTACACAAACGCTTTTTAAAAAGTGATTTAAATAAACAAAATAGTTATAAATAAGAAAAATGCAACAGGAATGAAACCATGAGTTATTCATATGACAGTCATGGTTACTATAGGTATAGCCTGACCATGTGCTTTGAGCTGTGATGGAATAATACACTAAATCAAGTGGGGAATGTGGATGCATGTTCAGAACATAATTACGTTAATTGTATAAAGGCATATATGAATAATAAATAAGAATAATTTAGCACAACAGTATGTGTAAGTGTTGCTGGTGTGGTGGGTAGAACGTAATCTCTATGAACCAACAGACATGAGTTCAGTTCCAGATTTGTTCCGAATATCTATATCCACTATTTAATGGACTGAGTGAATTATTCTGAATAATTAATAAAACACAAGGTCAAGCTTTACAATACACTATTTAACACAAAAATTCTCATTTTTAATGATATGACACAATCATTTTTCACAATTGTCAAAGGAATTATGTATGAAAGCCCTAGTCCAGATATTTGAATGGAATATAACAAAACATTTGAATTGAACAACAATTCTTCATGGGTTAACATAAATCAACAATGAAGGTAAAGCTAAAACATGCATGATTTAAAACATTCCTGAATGATAAATTTAAGAACAATAACTCACAAACATATAATTATCATAGTCACTAACCTCCCTAACTATAAAGTACATGTATCATTTAAAAAAAAGAAGACTTTAACATTAATCAAACAAACGGCTAGAGTCATTTGGAAACTTTCCAGCTTTTGATGGTGTAGTAAGATCATAGTCCTGAGTGGGTATAGAACCACAGACCTTCCATAAACTCACTGGTCAGCTTCCTCAGATATGAAATTTATCATGACTTGATGGGATTCAAACTCCAAATTGTGAATGACTATATATCACAGCTTCTAGAAGGCACTGAAAGATGACAGATATTTGTAATGTGTAACCCTGATTCTGGCTAACAGTTAAGGGAGATAACTCAGTACTTTACAGTGCAGTTTACAGTTTATGCAAGGCACTAGTGTATCATCATAAAAAGTTAACAGAAATATAATAAATATTGCATCACATGTATAATGTACAGAATAATGTCATTTATATAAATGACTAGATTTGTCAGATAATTACAACCTTACATCGAACTCTGTACCAATACATTAAACTACACAATGCTTTGAATTTATATACAATGTATACTGCTGCATTAATTTTGTACCTTTCAAAATGGTCATATTGAAATTGATCTTTAAAAGTCACAGTTTATTGTCTCAGATTTCACAAGTGAATGATGTCTATAAAAGACTTCAGTTGAATTTATAGGCAGAAATATTACTTTAAATATCATAATACATAAAGATGGATTTTAAACAAGTACTTTTCAAAACTTTATTTATCATTAAATAATTGTCAAAATCACTTTTTAACAAGATAAGCTTGCTGATAGAAGTTGATCATGCTTCTTTGTAATGTTAAGTTTACAGGCCTTTTTCACAGGTAAGGGAAAGGGCCTTGTCTTTAAATTTGGGGGAAAACAATGCATACTTTTTGCAGAAAGGGAAGAAAAAAACTTGATGTAAATTGAATTTAAGAGGAAAACTTCATGATTTTAAAGAATTTTCCTGAGGGGAAGATAATTGTTTAACATCCCCTGCTATAAAAGAAGGGAAAAAAGCCATGTTTAAGGTATTAGAAAAACACGGACATTTATATGTACATGTATGTGTTAAAAATTAACAAACAAATTTATCAGTGAAAGTGTGAACCATACAATATTGGGAACATAATTTAGACCAAAGTATATATTACATACAGATAGATAGACAGAAAAGCAATTACAATGTACATGTACAGGTAAGGTTGAAATTTATTGGAGATACAGTCAAAACCTGTGAACAAAGGCCATCCTTGGGAAAGACATAATCCAACATTTATTGACAGTTGGCCATATTTTCAAGGTCATTTCGTTCTAAATAGTCAATGCCGGTTTTTAAAAGAATGGCCTTTATTCATGGGTGACTACAACACTGGTTTCACTGTAGATTGCTTCTTTAACAAACAGTTTTCACTTGTATTCATGCAGGTATCTCGTCGCTCTTATACACAAAATTCTACTTTAATAAATAATTAAATAACTGAATAGTTTTATTTGTGACGAGATTTAATATTGAGATAAATATCAGCATTAAAATATTAGCATTCATTGTATTTACTGTATATGAAGTAAAACACCTGATTTATTGCTAAAAGATTAAAACAAAAATACTGATCTATTTACTTCAAATGATATAATTTATTAAATGTTTGAGCAGTATTCAAGTTTCTTCATTATGATTTATAAAAGGTGTTTCTGTTTGCACATTTTCGTTATCGTCAGTTTCAACATCTGTGTCAACCAAAGCTTCATCATCATCATCAGCATCATCGTGTTCACATGTTGTATATTCTAACACAGTTGATAGAGGTATAGTTTGTTCATTTCTTGCTGTGAATGATGCATAGCCTCTCATACGTTTATGCTTAAGTTGATACTTTGGTTTACCAGGACAATTTGGTGGATGTATCGAGATCTTGTGTTTAGTGTTTGTTGTATCATATACATAAATATCCGGATGTCCTTCATCTGATGAATTCGGCATCTTGGGTTTTGGTAACGTCCGATCATACTGATTTGCACGCAATTTAACTTCTTTTGTACATATAAGTATCGGAAGGAAGTCATTTCTTTTAGCAATAGCAAGTATAAATAATAAAGTTAGTATTCCAATGCAAGCAATACATGACACAATGATCACATATACCACTGGTATAGACGGCTGCGATCTTGTAGTCACATAAATACATGTTGTACCAATATCTTTACGATTGACTAGATCTAAATCACACTTACGCATATTATATAAGTCAACATTGCCACAAAATATATACTGGGTGTTTTCAGTAAGTCCTGAAATAGTTGACACATTCTTTGTGAGATTTGGAACAATATTGCACTGTTGTTGCTGCTTGCTTGTCCAGTAAAATATACTAAACCTTAAGGATTGCGTAGAATTTAATTGAACAATTTTCTGATGTAAATAGGCATGTGATTCATTTTTGCCATTTCTTCCACTGTTTGGAGAACTTTCTGGATGAGTGATGTAGTGAGGTTGTCCACGGGGAACTACATCCCAATGAAGAGTTACAGTCGTCATGGTAACACCTACTAGCAACAGGTTTGCACGAGATTCACAATGTTGACCAAACCATCCAGGACCACACAGGCATTGGACTGTGGTCCCATTGAGATTTAAATCTGTTATAATACTGCAGGTACTGTTGTTGAGACAGGAATCACACATTTGAGTCACACAGTCTGGAATATAAAGTAACAAATAATTTAATAATTGATTATAACTCGCAAACTAATTGTTTTTAATCTATAAACAAATGTGTACACACAGACAGACAAACAGGCCAAAAACAATATGCCCCCGATCTATCTATATGAGGGCATAAAAAGACCTAACATTCCCTTCAAGATATGATTAATTTGTAAGAAAATGAAAAACAAAATGAAATTTAGAAAAAAAAATCCTTGACCCTTTGAGGAAAATGTCAAGGTCAAAAGTCAAAGATAAAATCAAACGCATGAAGGACTTAAATTCTGACTACAGTTGACAAGTGTACTGATAAACCTATTAAATTTTGTAAAATGTGTTAGTCAAATAGAACAAATGTGTTACAACTAAGTTTGAATTGAGCTGTTCTAATGTTTAATACTGCATGGTATTAATAAAATATCAATGGTAGAAATTATAATAAACAAGACATGTTTTTACAACACAATGCCCAGGTCCTGTAGAGGTAGTCATGAGGTATCGACATATGAAGTTTGATAACTGTAGGTGGAAACATTTTGATTGATCTATCAATACGTGTGCATAAAAAGATAGCTTATGTCTTAACGTGACTTTTTGTTAGTTAATTCTCATTATCGTGCATTTCTGGATTGGTGCTCCTTGAGAGCCAACCATTAATTGTAAAATATTCAATGTTGAAATATTATCAAAACTTACAACTGTCACTCTGGTCTCCATCATAGTTAATTATATTATCTGACATTAATAACAGCCAATGTTTTCTTGTTTCCTGTTGGATAGACAGCTTTTGTTTTGTTTGTTCATTGTTTTAATCTGAACCAGAACAGTCCTTCTTTTAATTATGAACAATAAGTGGTAAAAAAATCTGAAACTTTCAATTAGTTAATATCTTATCATTTTACTGACAATGTACAATTAAACCGTGATATTATAAGACCAGTAGAAACACTTGGATATAAAGAACTGCAGCCTTATTAATTAGTGATCACTATATGTATAGTTATACTCTACTTTTATATATTTACATAGACTGGGAAGATCTAACATCATTAATGTACATACAGACATACACATCAAAGATGACTTTTGTACATTGGTTGATTCACCTGGACAGTACTCTAACCAGTACTGACTTACCCTTCAACAAGGTACCGGTAAATTTTCCATGTTATTTATGAAGGAAAATCAACGTTGTTGTCAAATTTTCATGGAAGGGTATGATCTGCTGTGACCAGGATTCAAATCCGGAGTCTTAATCACTGAACCACGGCCACAGACTTATATGATTCTCTTCATTCAATAAATCACTAATTTCTCATTATGCAACCTAGTTTAATACTCATCTCAGATTCATTGAAGGTTGAAAAAACATTGAAGGTAAAACTTACTTATTGATATAATTAAATGCATGCAATGACAGATTTAATGCACTCAGTACAAACTATAGATACATTAAAACCACCATAGAGATCCAGTCTAAATACATATTCAATTATCTATTGCTTAAGAGATCATTCCATAGCTATGGTAATTTCAGAGAGCCATAGAGAGGGAGAGGAGATAAGACAAGGCATTTATATCCCTACTCTTTTTGAATACTTTTTCCTGGTTCTTTATCATTTTTAATTTCATGTTTAGAAATTTCAAAATTACGTTATTCAGGAAAAGCTCATGGTGATTGGTTTATAAATGATTTATTTTATATTTTCAATGAAAATAAACAAGAGTATAATGGATAGAAATGAATGCTTGTAATAGGGTACATGTATGTAACCCTTAAATAGAGCCACATAGCTTGACAACTGTGGAATGTGAACAATAACGTTACTACTAAGATAACCCAATTAATTGAACAACTTTGATAATGTAACTACAATATTCATGAACATTAATTTTTATTTGAATGTTTACCTGTAGATCCAATAAATGTAATAACTAGTAGATAAATGAAGTAAGCTTCTAGAATAGCGTTTGATGTACGTATCCATGGTAACAGGGTATCCATTATTTGAGGTCATGACTTCATATAATCTATCAGTAAATTATTCTTCAATACCAACAAATTCTGAAATATAAAACAAACAACAACATTATTGCTATATACTACATGTACTTACAGTCCAACCTGTAAACAAAGGCCATCCTTGGGAAACACAACATTTGGCATTGACAGACAGGTGACCTTTATTCAGAGGTCATTCTGTTCTAAGTAATCAATGACAGTTTTTAAAAGAATGGTCTTTATTCACAGACTGGCCTTTATTTTGAGGTGGTCACTAACACAGATTGGCCTGTAGTTTGTTTCCTCATGAATCAGTTTGATCTTTTACTGGTAAAATTACTGAATGTGTGACAGACACATCATGCAGACTGAATACTATTAAAATGTCTTTGTTATCAACATAACACAGTCAATATTTCACATATGAATTACAAAATGTATGAATAAAGACATTATATAATGAAAATATGAAATACTTACAAACATTTAATTAAAACAGGTTTTGTATACTAGTATAAATAAATTTACTAATGTAAAAATAGTATACATACATAAATATAACAAGTCAGTCCCACATGAATAATATTCAATACATGATAAACTATGTCGTCATACAAGTAGTTATATAGTATTGTAGTATAACAACAAGTGATGGACATAAAACATAGTGATACTTCATAATTTTCTGACATTAATGTAACAGTTTCTCATGGTTAAATGACCAGTTAATGTATGTTAGTAATATTATTGATTTACTTTTTTATATTCATAGTCTAAAAACCAACACATCAAAGTACATAAAAGTGTACGAGAGATAAATTGATGTACAATGTACTTAAGAATTTTATCAACTGTAACAGAATTATCACTTCAGTACACACAAAAACTGAATATTTGATGCTCATTGAACCAAAAAGACACTATTTAGTATTTATAATACACTTTCAATGTATTCAAAAACTAAAATCACCAAGAAAGTAATGACCGAAAGACAAATAGTACATCTATAGTCAAACCTGTGAACAAAGGCCACCCTTGGGAAAAACAAATGTAGCCTATATTGATGAATGGCCTCTATTTGGAGGTCCTTTTGTTCAAAATAATCAATGGCAGTTTTTCAAAGAATGGCCTTTTTTCACAAGGAGGCTTTCGATGGAGGTGGCTGCTAACATAAGTTTGACTGTATTTACAATTCAACTGTTTAAAAATAACTGTCTAAAATTTATCAACTAAATTGAACTTAGCCTTCTTTTTAAATATTCTGTCAGACATATATTTTGAGTTCAATATAAAAATTAAATGCTAAAATTAATATTTCCCACCTACACACTGAAAATTCTCTGGGTAAGGTTACCACAAACAAACATTTTTTTAAGGGTGGCCTAACTTCCATAAAAAAGAACCGAACTTGATAAAAAATTAACAAATCAAATACATGGTGAGAACAAAGTTAACAGATTGTAGTTTTATACCAGATACTCTACAATAAATGCCCCAAGCAGTGTTACATATTGCATAGATTTTATCTTTCAATATGATACAAGGTGTTGTTTAAACAACTTTTCAGTCATTTCTTCAAAGAAATATAATTTTATAGTGAGGCTTGATTTCGTATTTTCTTGAAAAGGTTACAGGTGGCACAATTAAAGCCATGGATGGGGCATTTATTACTAAACAGCTGACATATCGACTCCAAATTGATTTTGCCCATTGTTTGTACAGAAACACAAACATGGTTACAGACATGTCCACTACTTGAATAGAATAGTTTAACAATTAACAACCTGGTTTTATATGAAATTATTAAATCAATAATATTAAAATATCTTCCATTTCCACTTCAAGCCCCATTTATAGCTTTTTTGATGTTAAAATTAAAGTAGGTCTTATTTTAACTAGAAAGATGTCTTATCACTGAAACTGACTTTTATACTTGCAATAAAAACATTCTAAAATGTTCTTTCTTTTTACAATGAGATGCATTAATACTTAAATATTGTTTTAGAGCAAATAAAATATGTTTCTGATATTTTATTATCATAATTTTTCTGTATTAATAAATTAAAAAAACTAATGAGCCTTTAAATTCCTTAATTTTCTCTAATAAGGAAATAAATGCAAACAATTTGTCACCATAGAAACATGATCAATAATTCTTTGAACAATCAGCAATCAACCACTCTTTGAATATTTTTTGCTGAAGCAAATATTGATATCAAGATACAAGGCCAAATATAGAGAAACATCAATAAATAGTAACAATCATCCACTATCAACTTTACTTTGTTATGACTCAGGGAATGCACATAGTAATATCTATTTTCACTGTCCCGGAATGGATCCCTGGTTAGTCCAAGATCAGTGGTCTAAGAATGACCTTGTCAAACCAGGAGTTTATACAATCCTGATGGCACAGTAATCATCCAGCTAATCCTGAATGGACCTTGCTGATCCAGTTTGATCTGGAGGACAGTCCCAGATATTCAAAATGTTAATACAACCAGGGTTTACTGGGAAATATTCAGAACCAGCTTAATCCCCAATCTATCGATACAGGGGCAAAAAAACTAAAGGTAGAGTACGATATTTTTGTTCATTCAACTGTTTAATAGGATTCAATAAAATAATAGGTTAATTTTTTTGTAAAATCACATTTAGCTTCAAGTGCACACTTAAATAAAATATAATTTTACAAAGAATTTGTACATGTTCTTGTATTCTAAGCTCAATACGTGAATGGTAAGTCACATTAAGATCTATAGCTATAGACAGTACTTATACCATGTACTGAAATAATTTATTCAAATTTTAACATTTTTATGTTTAATGACCCATCCTAAAACCAGAAATTACATTCTTCACACATTTAAGATCACACCCCAGGACTTGCATGTGTAAAAAGATAACTAGACTAGAGACAGATACAACATTAGCATGATATGGTTAAGTTTTTATGTGCATAATTATATGGTAGGACGTTCACAAACAGTAAGCTGTAGAAATAAAAGATTTCAAAATTGTCTCAAGCCAACATAACTAGCCTCTGTGTTCGAGTGCTTAACGTCGCTGACTTCAAATCACTGTAACCTCTCACTGATAGTGGGTTGTGGGTCGAGCCCCGCTACCGACCATGACTCTTTATGTGAGAAAGTAGGCAGTTACTTACAGAGGATGGGAGTCTACATGTAGTACTGGTTCTTCCCAGGAACGATGCTTAGGTGAACTGTCCACCTCATACGACCGACTGTCGAAAAAGGGGCATAAAACCCAATATAAACAAACAAAGCCAAAACAAAATTTGAAAAAATAAGAGTGAATTTTCTTGCTTTTTAAAATCACAAAACATCATACTTTTGTGGACATAAATTTGGTGCAAAATGCATGATAACAATTATATTAACTTAGGCCATCATGAAAATAACAAATCATTATCTATGTTGTATTTTCCCAATACACAATGAAGTTGTAAATTATGGATAAAACAATCAATGATCTTTTTATGTTCATAATGTGCACAACATTCAATTGTAAACAATCTAAATGACACATAAGATAAAATATGTGGTTTATATCCATAATAGGAAAATGGAGAAATACTGGTAAATGTGGACCATGATATTGTGGTCTACATTGGGCTTTGTGTGAAAACAAGTGTTCAGACAATATGATATTTATCAAACTTCCTAATCTAAGCTTAAATTATAATCAGCCACTATTAGCCAGAAATACATGAATTTAACAATAACTTGAATTTTGAATGCTTGTACATTTTAAAAGGATCTAGTAGACAATCAACAACGACTCATTATTTTTCACTTCAGTGAGTTTAACACCATTTTTAATAGCAATAGTTCAGTTATATGCAGCAACCTGTTTACCAAACCAGTTTTCCTCAACTGTATCTAACCAGTACTTAACTTCTCCCCTTCTACAGGGAACTGACAACTCCTTTTTTTAACCGTTCAACAGGCTTTTCAAGAGCCTAAACAAACCCTGACCAACCTACAGCATTTTTCAATGAGAAAAGACAATGGCTAAGCTCCCCTCTAGACCATGCAGCCATCAATTGGTATGATCTTCTGACATTATCTACCTAGATGATATAAAATGCGACTCATTATATCATAATCAAAACTTAATAGTAAATTTATACTATTTTCTATCACAAACAAAAAAAGTTTAACATGATAATCAAGTTTAACTTTAAGGCATATTAATATTTTTCTAGCCATTGTGCTTGCAGTATACAGTTTTTTCAATAAGAGAGGCCAGAGACTGCTTAGATACAAAATTTGGCTGCCTAGAAATCCCAAATAATAATTATTTTTACGACAAATTTAGCATTTCCTTTACAAAATCATGACTCAGACACTTCAATATGAAAACAAAGATGTATTAGGCATTAAAGTTGTTTGTTCCTGGTCCCTGTCTAATCCTTCCCCTGGGGATCCCTGACATTTTATTAGGACATCCACTTTCTATTTTAACCTTTCTGCATGCTATGAGTATGAAGAAGAAAAAAATAAAACCTAAAAAAAACATTCCCCACCAACCAATTTAACCCTACTTTGAATGAGCATGTAACTTTACAGGTGAAGAAACAAACTTTTTTATGTCTTACGATTTAAACAGCGCAAAAAAAAGTTTAGATTGTATACCATAATTACTTGATTGTACAGAGGATTTTATTTAGATAATTACTGGGTTTACAATTTTATTGAACAAAACATTATTGTACTGTACAGTGTACTTTGTATGCCAAATTTTAGGTATTGATAAAAAAACATTAAAAACAAAAGTCCCATTCACAACTTCTAATAATATATGTATCTTAAGACATCGAAGACCTACATGTATATAATCTATACAGAGATCAGATGGTGAAATGTCAAACGTTAAACTTGGAAAAAACGTAGATTTTCAAACTGATAAATATGTGAAGTTTGATCTTAATCTTGTAAAGATAATTATGTAATACATACAGATTAAATAACCATCCTTAACCCGTCTACCCCCCCAGGGAGTTACTTACTTCTGCAGCATAATGCTTGCCCGTCTTGGCTGTATAGTAATGTAAATATTTATGATAAATAACAATAGCTCAGGAATTCTATTATATGAATGGGAGACAATGCTTTAAGCTGTATAGTGGGGTATAGAATTATGCCTGTAAATACATCCATTGTGACAGGGTGTCATACAAGGGTCAAGCATGGGTCAGTTTGTTCTCAGTGTGACAATAAAGTTCTAAAATGTTTAAAACCCCCATATAAATTCATGACTGTCTGTTCTTAATTATGCCAATAACACAGCACTATAAATGAAACAGGAATCATGGTATTGTACAAATGATTTTATGCCTTCAATTCAAATGCACAATTCAAAGTAAACAATACTATAGTATTTCTATTCACTGGGGTTATAATGCTTGCACCAACAAACTAGGCTTTCGGGACTTTTACAGCTTGAACAGTTGAGGAAGACTCGGGCCAGATGTTTTCCTGGCTAGAACCTCTAACATTATGTAAGCTAGAGTTCAAGGACAGCTTCCTCACAAGGAAAATTTGTCTGGTACCTTGAAGGATTTGAACTCACAGCCGACGGTGCTAGTGAAGCTAGTGGAACATAATGTACATATATGGTTATCATATACATGCAAGCAAATAATTACAATTCAGATAAAAATAATATTCACTTAAAAAGGGTACAACGTCATTAAATACAAAATATACTGAGTAATATGAACTTTGTGTCACAATACAATGATCAAATTAATTACCATTAACATTATACTGAATTATTAATGATAAGTTATAATCATTTACATGTACCTCATGGGTTCAAATATATACATGTATCTATATAATGACAGTGGTTTTTCTCTCTTCATTGGGAAGAGGCCTTAGCCTGTTAATTTTGGAAAGAATTATTGCTAAAATTGCTGATTTGGGAAATAAATAGCTGGTGTAAGTTAGGATTTTTGAGAAAACTGCATAATTCTAAAGAAATTTTCAATTGGAAAGGGGTCTTTAATAAACCTCTGTTACTTTAAATTAAATAACTAAATGAATGTATTTTTTGTTTGTGTTGGCATTTAGGCCTTAACAATCCTTATAATACACTTTCCCTTCAACGTCTTTAAGCCTCCTATGATTGGACCCTTACCAATTAATGATCTAATTTATGTCAATATCTTTAACTATTTAGCAATAAAGATTTAAATTCGCATGGAGTCAGATTATTCATGGTCAAAGCTTGACAATTTTATTTCAGGCTACTCATATTTTTTAGTATATATTTGTACATGTACTACATGGTGACCTGCATAGAACTAAGAGTTAATTTCTACTCATAATTAGATATGAGTTGACAAGTGGATTTGTGAAATATACTGTTATGCTCATATACTTTCATTGAACTTATATGACTGTTAATATTATCACATAGAATTAAAATTTCATTGTATGAAAACAAATTCATATAGCCGGCGATTTGTAATTGACAGAATTATTTAACATTGTATATCATCAAAGAAATTGATCGTATTTGAAGCTTGTCAGATAATTAATAATAATGAAGTCTAAATATTGAAGTTTTCCTTTCATTTATGTTCACATACTTTTGCCTTAATTGTCCTAATGGAATATTGAAATCTGAACAAAGATTAAATACATGTTTGAAATTGTATGCAAGATACAATCTGAAAGTACATATTAGGTGGTAGGGTGTGACAGTCAGGAATGTGTTAACTCTTGTTAAAGGTCATCCTACTGTGAACACAAATAAACCAATTTACAAGTTTAGCCTTTGTCAAGACAACAATGGTACACTGGCTCTATGACGGACAATCTTGAAATTTCAATTGCACCTAAAGAACTTTCATTTGAATACAATTACAATGGCATGCACATTGGCACAAAATGTTAACCCTCGAGATCTATTTGACAGATTTACAATAAGTGTAGTCTGTCCACATAAATACACATGTTATAATGTTTGAATCATATCCTTTGCCATAAAGGATGTAATTTTCTCCAGTATTATCTATATACATGTAGAACATTAAATTCAAAATAATTATGTCACAAAACACATAATTATGTTTGTGCGATCAATATTAAAATGACCGTGTGTAAGCAATTTTGAATGATTTTATTTTATTCTCTTTTAAGATAAAATCAATGCTAAATGATTATAATAAGATATACAACACTTAAACATCTGTACGTCATATATCATAATCAAATCAGTAGGCCTATACATGTACGATGTAATTACTCAAAATTTGATCAGGATTAATTACTGAATGTTTTGATTATAAATCAATACAAAATAGAAATTCAATTATATATTAATATACATGCACTATAAAAATGCCTCTCTATAAATTAATTGTTATACATCGCAAATTACTTAAACTAAAATAATTCCACTTCCCAGTAAAGTGCAGGGCCCACTCTGAGAGTCTGAGGCATGCAATGACGCAATTAAAGCAGTTATCAGGGTTCTCAATAACAGCAGGCTGCAGGCCAATTTAGCCGCTTAGAAATGTGTTTGAGCCGGTTAGGAATCTCAAAAGTTTATAAAATATTGCTAGAAAATGCCCAGACACCCCCTAGCAGGCCTGTTAGTCTAGCTTTCAAGCCTGTTGACCACAAACTTATTGAGAACCCTGAGTTATAATTATTACATCATCCAGTTACATTTCTGACAGTTATTTTTGCGTTCAGAATAATAAAATCAATGACTTATAAACACGTATGTGTTTATAGGTCTTTGATAAAATGACGACACTAACAAATAAGCACGTTAGCCTCTTAATCTTATCATAAATACGCTACACGTCATGTACAGTACAGTATTTTTTGTAGCACGAAATTGTCACTAAATGAACTAATATATTCACCTATTGAGTGTATCTTCTCACGAAATTATCCATTTTAAAAGCTTCGATTCATTCAGTAATTCAAAACGTGTTTACATCCAATACATTTGGTTTAATATTAAAATAAAACGCCACTCGCCATACTGTGTGTATTTCCTTGTTTACATATATCCATTCTGACTGGGTCCCGGCTTTGTCAAGATTTGTTCCCCCGCGTCACGTTACCTTTGTAAAAACCGGAAGCCAGTCTAATTTGGTACGAAAGACGAGCGAAAACTTCAGTTCGTGGTCGAATGGTTTCGTAACACATAGCCGACAGTCGGTAATTGACTAATTGCTGTAAATGGTGAAGATCTCGTCTAAATTATGTCGTGTTAGTATGTTTATATGACCGTTAGATAGGAATTATTTTGATTGAACGTAACGGTATATATCTAGGTTGATTGACGTTATTGCTGTATTTTAATTATCGCCCGCAAACTTTGCAAACGCACGGGTGCACGTGCGTTGTAAAACCACTAAGTGCACTTGTTTAACATTCTATCACGCATTTCGTGGTACACCGGAAATTTTGTGACAGAGGGAACGATGTGTCGTAGAATTTCTTGTGTGCAAAGCATATGATATGGTATCCGGACAAAAGCTCCCCCGGACATAATTAGCTCCCACGTTGATTTTGATAGGGGCGGACAAAAACACTCCCATTGTTTTACTGCCTCGGACAGTTGCGCTTACAACATATGCCGATTAAATTTTTAATTACAAGTATCTCTTAAACGGAGGACATAATTCAAGGCATAAAAATGTGTTTCTGATTTGCATATTTTAAAAAATGGTTGTAGTTCGGGGCTTTATTTATTTTGCTCTTGATGGCTCGCAATATGATTTTAAAAGGTTGCATTTTCACGTTTTTAGATAATATTTTATATGGCTTTTCGTCCATTCATGTATCGTCGAATTTCGTAATAAATAAGTTGATCTTATCCAAGGAAATTTATCAAATTGGAATAAGATTCTTACCATTAAACTGTTCATGAAGTTCTGTACCAATAGTGTTATAAATAATTTGAGTGTCGGATTGTTCTATACCGTTTTACAACGGCGGACATTCTGTAACGCGACCAACACACAACACGATTTATTAAACGTGTCCTGACCATTCATTTGAAACTGTACATATATAGAGATTAGTATTCGTTTTGCGATTGTATTGAAATACATGGGGACCTTAAGTAAATACGAAATGTAGATTATATCAGATATGCATGGATGGGCATGTTTTTATCATATATATCTGTATTCTGGTTAAATGAAACCATTGTATGTTCAACTCGAAGTATAACTTTCATATCGTATCATCACAAAGTTTTACTTTTATAATAAAAATACGAATTATGACAGTTTCAAAGCGGATTGTACCCGTCTCCAAGTTAATCCAGATTGAGTCACGACCAATACATCATTTTATTTATCAAAAGGTACACAACAAATGCGAAAGATGAAATGGGTGCTTATTTTTTCATATCATCTAAACACGTACTATTTAAAGATGCATGAATAGGGGAATTAAGCACCTTGAAGGAACAGTGTATAATGGTAAAATGGTAGGACGGACCAAAAATTTATTCATCGTAATATTATATATACAGAATAAATGTGTTTTGGAGTAGTGTTACCATTTTAACCATTATATATACCATCCCTCCAAGTGATGCTAGCCCAGTCCTAAGATTTCATACGTATGTTTGTTCATGATTCGCCCGGACTTTTTCCGCGTCGCGCATCACGTAGACATGCATGTTGTGATTGCGACGTATTACTTACAATTTCGAGTATTTATTTCTTTCTAATAGCCAATAAATGTACACTATTGGTTTTTGGATCCTTCAAGATAATCATAAGTCAAGCTGATGCTTACGTATTTTTTTTTGTACTTTCTGCTCGAAATTGGAAAAATATCGGGAACTGTGTTCACATGAGCAACTGTGTTCAGCTTTTCGGGATATGCAGCTTGACCTATTCTTCGATAACTGGAAATATTCCGAGATCACTCAGATACATTGGAGACAACTCTTGGTGATTATAGTATATGGACAATGCATAGTTCTCTCCCTTGATCATCATATTATGACTGGTGTAAACATCCCAGACAATACATGTTCGATCATTAAACTGCTTTAGCTCGGTATAAATGGAAGGGATATCAAGCAGGGAACCAGACTACAGTAACTGTCACCCAGGTTACATGTACATGTATCGTGCTCATCAAGTAATCAATTCAATTCTCAGTTTATTGTATCCTCTATTCCAGCATTGTTTTCAAACCATAACACAACAAATCACCAGTTTTAACGATATTCTATTTACTGCATACACATCAACAGGGTGAATGAAATTATGAAATATCTGATGAATTATTTAAAGACAATTCAGTCAAACAATTATACCGCAATACAATGGATTTATCGACTTGTTTAAAAGTATAGTTTAAGTCGGCTTATCCGACATACATGTATGTCACCATGTGTAGGATTGTCCAGAACATGTACTCAATATCTATCTGTTATTTAACGACCCATTTGAGAGCTATGGTCATTTAAACAGAGCAGCCCTAGAGGGAGAGAATATATAAGATACAAACGTACAGGAGAACCGTGCATTTATATATCTACTCCTCTAATACATGTACATGTAGTTGTTCCGGGTTGTTTATCGTGCCAGGTGTAAAGCACTGATATACGCCCCGCCCCTTTTCCTGTGATTTTGTAGACACAGTACATGACTCGGTAGTTGGGATGGCGACACTGAAAAAGCGTTCCTGGGAAATTCGGAAGGCGGAGCCGAGAATCGAATCCACAATCTTTCGATCGTTTCTAAGTCACACGGTATAACCGGATGAATGACCTACAGAGTGATGACTACCCGACAGAGGTAAACACCGATGACGGGTGAGTAGTGGTGTTATATTTCTTACCAGCAATTCTCGAATTCGGGCTTTCTTTTGGATCTAATGATATGTGAATGACCACGAAGGTTGAAATGAACTATTCAAACAGTCTCGCATGCTATCTTTGCGGAATAAAGCTGATAGCGCCTGTTTATACACGACACGCAGAAAATAATGCTCAAATCTCACATTTATTGCCCGAAATTAAACAGTTTGCGATAGTTTTGAACTATTGAACCTCACAGATCTAACGAAATATCATCTATGAACAATTCTGTAAAGTTACAACTCTGTCCATGCTCTTAAACCGATGTTTGACCCTTCCAAAGAGACCCTGGTATGCGCAAAATGACGACGTTTACCGCCGAGGAGATTTTGAGAGGATGACGTGAACGACAGACGATGAAAAAATATGGATGACGTTCACGGCTGAGGAAAGGAATTAATGAAATTGCCATTTTGCACAGTTTCAATCGTTTTTTACCCGGTAAAGCATGGAATCTTTCGAAATGTACATGTCAATGAGCATTTTTCAACAGAAAGTGTTGAATAGGATAGCCTAACACGTATATTATTCATATACATATGTACATTTATTCAATATATACCGTCATTCTAGTTACTGTAGTCACTCGAAGAATCTATGACATCTACATGACAAATCTTTATTTATTTGAATGTAAATATTCTGAAATCTAGTCATATAGAATTCAGCCTAGTTCTGTTCCGACATTACATACATACTCAGCATACTATCCAATGTAATTTAATGGTAAGGGAAACTAATCAAGACTATTCCGTCATTTTACTGTCATTTAAACAAGCTTCCCGTATTACCGTTTTTATACAGACGGGAAAGCAGTCTGCAGTCTTTCATATATAAAGGTGTGCATGACTTCTTGAAGATAGGCTCAAGAAAGTTTTTGTGATACTCAATCACGTCTTACTTAATATCAGTATCGAATTCAAATGTAGTATCGATGACATTTGATAAGTGTAAATGTATTGGACGTAGATGATTGTATCTAAATTAAATTAGTAGCTGATTAATATAAATGACTGAAATGCTTTTAATTTGATTACGATTTTAAAGGTATCTAAAGAGCATGAAACTCAGACTTAGACTTCATATGACGGAGTAATGTTGGTTTGTCAAGTAAATACTTCCTGCCCACAGGTAACTGTATCATTGAAAAATAATACAAATATGAAAAGTTTTTTTAGCTCACCTGATTTCATCAGGTGAGCTTTTAGGATCGATGAATGTCCGGCGTCCGTCGTCCGTCCACAATTAGCTTGTTTACACTCTAGTATCCACAGCTCTGAACGAATCGTGATCAAACTTGCTCACAATGTATATGGCCACAATGTCTCGGAAAAGTACGATTATGGGCAAAATTGGACAATAACTTCTAGAGTTATGGGCCCTTGACTTACACAGTTTGCTATGTTTAGCTTGTTTACACTCTAGCGCCTTCATTTATTCACCAATCCTAATCATATTTAGAATGAATGTGTATGACCTTACGGTCTTTGACAAGTTTAGTTATGGGTGGAATCGGTCCACAACTTCAAGAGTTATGGGCCCTTGGATTAGGAAATTTGCTACGTTTTAGCTTGTTTCCTTCATTGTTGGTTTTGATCTCAAAATCTACGTGAAAATGGATTATACGAGATGGAAACTATATTATCTGGTCATTAATTATAGTGCCTTTGTTCTCAAGTGAGCGACCAAGGGCCATCTTGGCCCACTTGTTTGTAAAATTTACACATCTATAGACTCTAATAGAAAATAAAACTAAATATCAATTTCTGTAAAAAAAACTTTATCAATGATACATTTACATATGTGCCAGCCAATTTATGTTTAAAAAGGGCTTGCTAAAATATTTTAATCATGCACACCTGACATATAGATATGGAAGACTGCAGACTGCTGTTACCGTCTATGTAAAAACGGTATTACGGGAAGCTTGTTTAAATGACAGTAAAATGACGGAATAGTCTTGATTAGCTTCCCTTACCATTAAATTACATTGGATAGTAGGCTGAGTATGTATGTAATGTCGGAACAGAACTAGGCTGAATTCTATATGACTAGATTTCAGAATATTTACATTCAAATAAGTAAAGATTTGTCATGTAAATGTCATAGATTCTTCGAGTGACTACAGTAACTAGAATGACGGTATATATTGAATAAATGTACATATGTATATGAATAATATACGTGTTAGGCTATCCTATTCAACACTTTCTGTTGAAAAATGCTCATTGACATGTACATTTCGAAAGATTCCATGCTTTACCGGGTAAAAAACGATTGAAACTGTGCAAAATGGCAATTTCATTAATTCCTTTCCTCAGCCGTGAACGTCATCCATATTTTTCATAATCTGTCGTTCACGTCATCATCACAAAATCTCCTCGGCGGTAAACGTCATCATTTTTGCGCATACCAGGGTCTCTTTGGAAGGGTCAAACATCGGTTTAAGAGCATGGACAGAGTAGTAACTTTACAGAATTGTTCATAGATGATATTTCGTTAGATCTGTGAGGTTCAATAGTTCAAAACTATCGCAAACTGTTTAATTTCGGGCAATGAATGTGAGATTTGAGCATTATTTTCTGTGTGCCGTGTATAAACAGGCGCTATCAGCTTTATTCCGCAAAGACAGCATGCGAGACTGTTTGAATAGTTCATTTCAACCTTCGTGGTCATTCACATATCCTTAGATCCAAACGAAAGCTCGAAATCGAGTATTGCTGGTAAGAAATATAACACCACTACTCACCCGTCATCGGTGTTTACCTCTGTCGGGTAGTCATCACTCTGTTGGGCATTCGTCCGGTTATACCGTGTGTAAGTAGTCCAGTGCGTTACTAGTATATACCACTCGATCACTATAATCTTCAATGGAACATGCTCTCTTGTTTTAATTAAGTAATTAATTTGTATTTCAACTAATTATTCAGTTATTATCGTCGGATAATTGTTCTTACTTGTCTGTCCGTTAATGTACCCTCTTATTCCGTTAGAAGTTTCCGAACGCACACTCAATGTCAATGGAGATATCGACTCGCGACTTTATATGTAACGCTTTCAGCCCCGAACAGGCCCCAAAATCCGCACCCTTGATAAATAGGAAATAAGTGTTTAGAGAAATATATTGTTTTTAGAGAATATCGAAATACCTCATTTTGACCATACAAACTGAATGTATATATAGTATACATTTATATACATGAGTTTTACAAGCCCTGGTTATAAGATTGATTTAAAAAAAAATTTCATTGCGATAAAAATACGATTTGAACTTGTATTTAAAAGTTGACGCAGTTGCTTTAAACAGAACGTCTGCACCCGATAAACTTATCAGGGACCGTATTTAGTTATGTATACTTATCAACTGCATGTATTTCTTATCTCATTTTTGTTGATCTTCCAGTAAATCTTTAAAAAGTTCAGTCAATTCATCGGTGTGATTTTATCGTGAGAAAAGTCGCCTCAGAGTTTATAGATTAAAACAGAACAAAAGTAAGAAATTATGTAAATCCGTTAAAAAATCGAATTTTTAATTTAGAATCGGTGAAATTATTACGTGTATTGAATATATAAGCATTGATACATTTTTGTATTACCATAACAGATTTTATTGCATTATGTACTTACAGTACAACCTCTCCAGAGCGGTCCTCTCTAGAGCAACAACCTCTCTATAACAACACCTTCAAAATTTCCCAAAGCTGATATTTACTATAAATTTAATCTCCTTAGAGCAACAACCTCCAAACAACAGCCAATATTAGCAGCTCCCTCATGCAGGGTTTGGCTCTACAGAGGTTGTACCGTACATGTATTGCGGATATCTGATACAAATCGACCGATGTAAAATTCGCCACAGAAATATGGCTTATTCTATGTAAACATATTATTTACGTATTTATTTAGATATTATTCTATAACATTTTTTTGTGAACAACTGTTGCTCTGTTAGGAAAGACTCTTAGACTGTCTGGTTAAACATGTCACTATGATGTCGATCGGTCAAGGTCTTTAAAACCGAGGTTAGTACAACGTATCTACATTGTATTTGACTCTGTCATTTTTGTCTTTACAAAATCAAGTTCTCCAGTCACACAATCGAACACATATCATTCACTAGGTACAGAGTATGTATGTAATTAATTATGACTTTACGTAAAAATACGTCACAGATAACAATATTTGAAAAACGTCATCGCCTGACACTTCACCATACGAAGCATGAAATAAAACGGTAAGTGCCCCCTGCTTGGCCGATTAGAGTAGAATATATAAATCATTTATACATGTATCACTTTTAGTACGAACTGAACTTTAAAAGTAAGGATCAAATTTAGACCTGCTAGTTTTTTTTATTTCAATGCGAATTGGATTCATAAAGAACCTATTAGAAAAGTATTTATCAGCTTAATTGAAAAATTACCGACTTCATTGAAGTGTTATATAATACTTGATCGCCTTGGGTTTAATTCAAATGTTGAATAAATAACTTGTATAGGTAAAAATGAAATATTTTCTTTTGATAAAAGCTTGATTCAACGTGAGAGTAAAACCCTATACACTGCCAGTTATATTATAACTGACCTTGACATTATACATGTAGTTATGGCAGAACAGTGACTAGGTACAACTTAATTAAGCGCATAGGCACTCGATTCCGAGATTTTCACACGTTTATAGACGTTGCTTTTCAATTTCACTCATCAAATCAAACAACGCAAATCTGTTGAAAGAAAAATCTTCATTTTTCCTATTTATTGAGTGTATAAAACACCAAGGTAGTGCAGTCGCCATCTTTTCGATTGACGGAACTGGGTCGGCTCATCCACGAAATCAGATCCCCACAAATTAAAATGTAGATATAAGCAATTTCAAAAATCAAAATCCACGAATTTATGTCCCCACGAAATAGCCATTTTAGTACAAACCACGAAAATTTAGCCCATCGAAAATAAATGAAAATACAGTATACACTCGGATACATTGATATAATGTTATTTTTCAAATGATGTCATATTGGCTTTGCTACTGGACCAAGGACTGTCGTATTTAAGGCTTGTAATGCTTCCATGGAACTCATATACGGTCAGTAATCTCGTGTTTCTCGTATTCACGGTCCCTGTTAACCTCTCTATTGACCTAGTCTTTCTCATACATCACTGTAACAATGTAACATTTATTAGGTATCACTACCAATATGATTATATATTATCTCGGTATTTAGATCTCGTTTCGGATGGTAAATAAATTGTTTTCCTATTGAAGTGTTTTCATCATGAAGTTGTATTTTACTCATTACAGAACAATATGGTTAGTTATGCAATAAAACAAAAGTGTTTCAGTAGCGATCATGATACACAAAATGTATATGATATTGTGTGTAATAAGAATATACCACAGCAAGATTTACTGCCGAAAACTGACAGGTTTGTGATAAAATGTGAAATCAGCCAAACAATATTTTGACCCTCAACTGTTTTAAGAGAACACATCGATTTAAGTTATAAAACGTTGCCCTACGATAATTTAGTGGCCACTTAAAATCCGGTTAGAGGAAAGTAAAAAAAGTTGGTAATATTGTTTGCGTCGTTGTATCGGAAATACCATTAATCTCATAGAGGTATACATTGGTTTAAACGAATTAAAACACCGAACCACTTCATAAGTTTACTTCTTTAAATATGGTTGAAAGTCTCAAAGTTAAGGAAAATATCATAGGATACGTTTAGCTATACAGGGTAATCAACGAGGTTGTGAATTAAGATTTATTGTTGAGTTACATGTAAAGGTAGGAACCATTGTTTATTTTGATGCATAATATCATGTTAGATACGTACATACATATATATATACTTGTCTCATTCAAATCAAATTAACTATGCTAGCTCGCTTCTATGCAGTGGAAATGCATTTTTAATGACTTGATTGATGTGGCATCTAGTTTGTTGTGAGAGACAACGGCTTGGTTTGTAAGGAATCATAAAAAATAAAAGAGGTTTTGTAAAATGCATATCGTAAAACCCGTCACCTTAGAGTTAAAAAAGCCTATCTGACCAGTATTGAAGATGCAGATAGGCCCGTTTGATTCTAAGTTGACGAAATGTTAGGTATGATTTTCAATGTAGAATATTCGTATTGTATCAAATTGTTAAAATGTCGTTTTGTTGAAATGTTTTACCGTATACTGAATATGCTTAAAGTAAACAGGTATTATAAACGTTTATACTATCAGAGTGGCTATGAATTAGATACATCGACTTATTCATAATATTTGCACAAAAATAATTGTTAATATTGGAAATATAATACAGGTTGGTAACACTATTATAAACCTGATAATTGATGGTAGTATGCCATTAATAAATAATGTGCTTTATACAACATATGAATTATAAATGTGCTTTAAAAGTTGGTGTGTTTCATACGCTATGACCAAATATCTGTGATATATTTCTTGTTGGATTTTATACAATCATACATTATATATATTGGTGAGAACTAATAATGTGAATGTATAAAGTTTGTTTTATAAATTTTCAACGTGCTTTAAACTTTGGTATATTTTATATACTGTGACTAAATATCAGTGATATTTTCATGTTGTTCTATATACATAAAACATACACAGTGCAATCTCTCCAAAGCAACACACCTTGGGAGTAGCAAAATAATGTTGTTGTTGAGAGGTTGTTGCTCTAGAGAAGTTAAATGAATAGTGCAGTGGGACAAATAATGCTGTTGTTGAAGGGAGGTTGTTGCTCTAGAGAAGTTAAATGAATAGTGCAGTGGGACAAATAATGCTGTTGTTGAAGGGAGGTTGTTGCTCTAGAGAAGTTAAATGAATAGTGCAGTGGGACAAATAATGCTGTTGTTGAAGGGAGGTTGTTGCTCTAGAGAAGTTAAATGAATAGTGCAGTGGGACAAATAATGCTGTTGTTGAAGGGAGGTTGTTGCTCAAGAGAGGGTCACTCTGGAGAGATTGTACTATACAATAAAATACATGTACCTATATATCTATAAATTGTAAAATGTAAAGATATAATATTTTACAAGGATAATGGTAACAATTATAATAGAATTAAAGTAAAACGGGTTGAATAGAGGTTTTTCTATGTAGTAATTAGATGTTATATGATACTAGGCTTGTGTCTCAATTATTCGTGTGGCTATTTGGATTGGTATATTTAAATACCGCAAGTTTTAAATGGATATACGAATCATTCTCCTTCTTTTGTAATAAATTCAATTAATGTACATGAAGGTGTTTGAAGTGTATCATAGTATAAAAGGGAAATTGTGCAAATATCCAAATCTTTACAATAGAAATATTGCTGTACATTGTACGAAATGAAGGTACATTATATATCTGATATTTTGTATGAATTTTTGAGTGGTTGGAGTCTTTGGTATCTAGAAGAAACAAGGTTAAATTAGATATGGAATGAATCAGTATTGGTACGTTGTAATTCACGTGATCTCCATAAAGTCTTTTAAGTGTATTAAATTAAATAAAGCGACCCTTGCAGTAAGCTAAACACCTCTACTGGAAGGTTTATTCTGCAAATACTCGTCTATAGAATGTGTATATCCCTTTCAGATCTCAAAGAACTGTGTCCACATACTGCCAGACATCCAATGTCAGATTAAATGACACACGATTCAAGACTGAGGATTTTAAATAGTTGATCGTTTGTGTAAATAACCGTAAGCTAGATTAGTAAATCCTATTTGGCGATATTACAGTAAAAGTGTTGATGGATTAACATAGATAAGTTAAGACCTACGTAAATCTACCTCCCGCGTTCTTACTATAGTTTCTACATCATTCGCGAGTTTGTCGTGCACTTCCGGTGATTGATATAATACGCTTATGAAAATCAACAGTCAATTTGGATAATTGGAACATTCTATTATTGTGATAATTTGAAAAAAACGATGACAGTCGAATGTCTTAATTAGAACACTGAATATTTGTTTAAAGTGTTTATTTAATGAATTGATTAAAACAATAAGATTATAAGAGATATTTGTTTTCATTCTGCCAAAGATTAACTGTTCGTAAAAAAACTGGTACTGATCGATTTTTGTTCTTATACGTTTGCACGGGCATTAAATTTCTCGTGCAATCATGGCATTCAACGTCACATACGGGCATCTACAATCTAACAATATAAAACATCTGTATACAACACGGGAAAAAACGATGCATCAGAATGTTCCAAAAAATAAATTGTACAGACCAGAAATGCTTGAACTTGAAATACAAGCCAAGGATAGATTCAAACAGCGTAGAAAGAACCAGAACAGAAAAAGACGTAATCCAAATATGGAGTTTGTTCCAGAATTCGATATAGAAGTACCGCGGGCACCGGCCTTTAGGTAAGTTTTGTTCGTACAAATGTATTTCGATTTCAAGTCATTCAATACCGACTTCAAGATCAGTTGTGGGGGGGGGGGTATGTTATAACCCCTTATAAAATTCATTACAGTCAAAATTAGTGGGAGGGCTAGGCCCCCAACCTAGCCCACCGGTTCCTACGGATTTGTTCTTATCATTTAGATGGTTTTATCATATAAATTCACAATCTACTCGTCCTGTCGGTTCCCTGTTCCCCTTTAGCTTACATGTGTTTACGACTTCAAAAATCTATCTCTGATCGACTTGTTAATTCCACAGACAGAAGTAACGAACCTCTTTGATGGTAAAATTGTAATAAATTCTATATATACTATACAGTGCAATTTCTCTAAAGCAACACCTTTTGGGAGTAGCAAAATTCTGTTGTTATTGAAAGATGTTGCTATAAAAAAGGTTAAATTTATTGTTAATTCGTGCATTGGGAAAAATCTAAATTTATCATTCCACGGGCAGTAGTAACTAACCGTCCGTTACCATAACCTGTTGTTAATTCCACAGGCAGTAGTAACTAACCGTCCGTTACCATAACCTGTTGTTAATTTCACAGGCAGTAGTAACTAACCGTCCGTTACCATAACCTGTTGTTAATTCCACAGGCAGTAGTAACTAACCGCCCGTTACCATAACCTGTTGTTAATTCCACGGGCAGTAGTAACTAATCGTCCGTTACCATAACCTGTTGTTAATTCCACAGGCAGTAGTAACTAACCGTCCGTTACCACAACCTGTTGTTAATTCCACGGGCAGTAGTAACTAACCGTCCGTTACCATAACCTGTTGTTAATTCCACAGGCAGTAGTAACTAACCGTCCGTTACCATAACCTGTAGTTAATTCCACAGGCAGTAGTAACTAACCGTCCGTTACCACAACCTGTTGTTAATTCCACAAGCAGTAGTAACTAACCGTCCGTTACCATAACCTGTTGTTAATTCCAGTTTTTCCTCATTGAAAGAGACATTTTTGGTCACACGACCTCTAGAAGAAATGTTGCCTTCTGTTATCCTTTAGTTGTGAAATTCTCAAATGACCCTCTAAATATCTATCCCTGTCCTACATGGCATTCTTTACCGCCCTTTGATTTCCCTCTGGTAGTGATTACTAAATCTTATGATATGACATCATCTATTGTGCGAAGTTTTTATTTCATGTATGGTAATGTTACAGAGTAGCAGACCAATCTTACGTAGACGAAATTGTTGCAAGATTAACACAGAGACCGAAGATAAAATCTAACCCACGTGCTTGCGGCCACTACCAACGTGGTTTTCATGAATACGAATGGGAGGAGGACCAAGCGACACCACGTGAAACAGTTTCCCGCCGAAAAATGCACAGTATACTCGATAGATTGACCAAGCCTATGGGGTGTGGTCGGCGACATCCCACACCAGAGCCGACAGAGGAGGACTACTTACCTAACTTTACGATATGATAAGTTCTTTTTTAGCGTAGTCTAGGAAATATATTTATGTTACCATGGGAACCAACCCTATGTCTGAAACCAGACTTCCGGTTGTTGTTGTATTTTTTTATACTGCTTACGGCATTCGAACTGCTTGATTTATGTGATTATTTGATGTAAAAAATACTAATCAACAACATTGCTAATACCTCATCTAAATTATCTGCTGAAAAGCTACCTTACCTAAAAACTCGTGTAGTTACCTTTAAGCCACAGCCGTGGTCCAGTGGTTTGTGCCCGGCGATCCGGAATCGAATCCCAGTCACTGCAGGTCATACCCTTTAATGAAAATTGGTAAAATGTCGATTCTCCTTAGGTGGTGGAGAAATTACCGGGTCCTTGTAGAAAGGTATAAGCTAGTACTGGTTTGACTACAGTCCAGGAAAACCGGTAAGGTGAAGAGACCACCGAATATAAATGAAGTATCGTTGAAGACAAGGCGTTAAATCCAATGAAACTAAAAAGCTACCATTTTCTTAACAAAAAAGCCTATATCTGATATGTATTTTCTGTATTATATAAAAGACGATGTACATTTATATAAGGTACAAGTCTATTGAATAAACTTTATGATCTGGTCTGTTTTGTTCTAAGTTTGACTAAATAAATATCTAGATAAAGTTCAACTCTCCACAGAGGTGTTATTTCTGCTTCTCTTTAAAAGTGCCTGGCTGTGCGTAATCATTACCTTTTTAACTGTTTAATAACTGTTATTGGTAATAGGGGCGTAAAACGATACGCCATAACACGTATTGCGATATACTGCAATACAGTCAACCCATATTGTAACACTTGTTGCAATACAGTAATATAATGTTAACTCAATGTTAAGGGAGGTCACATGCTAGTATTTAAAACACTCAAAACATTCTACACTGTCTAATTCTATACATACAGCCATGTCGTCCTGAATCTTTTATGCTGATGTTCTTTTTCAAAAATGACTTTGCTCCAAAACTCGGCGACTTTATGTATATGTCGTATAGATAACTTTGATATTCAGAAGGAATGATGGTATTTGATGGTTCAAAACAACACTAAAAAGAAAAAGAAATATCGCAGTATATGGGTGTCGTACCGCGGTACGTATCGGCCCGACACTATATCATAATATATCTCCACTATAAAATAAGTCGAAATGCTCGTTTTGTAAGACGTTGCCTACCGAGTGTTAGTTTATTTGATGTCATGTCATTTTCGATGTTTCGGCAACCTTGAGACAGTGAACACTATAATCAAGGAGAGTGTGCACTAAATAAATAAACACAGGCCATGAACAATCTAAAATAGCACGCACAGTTTTCTTTTATTTGCTTCGAAATATAAAATGCTTTGATTTACAAGATAATTTTGTAATTCGCGAGTTCGTTGATGTTTAAATGTAATTTATTAATTATTTTTTCTTGTATGCCTGTGTTTTTTTAAACTGAACGACAGAAGCCGTCACTCGCTCGGTGCGCATGAATTTTGATGCTGACCAAAGTACTACGTTTTTCTACATCCGACATGCGATTGTTAAACTAGTTCCCGCTCAATGTTGGAGTGTAAGTCTATGTAAGTTTCAGTACTTTCAGTACTTTGAATTTATAGCGTTTTACATTGCTTGTCCTTTACCAGTTTCACAGATATTTGGCTGTCAATTTGAACATAGGTTCAGCGAGCGACCTATAAGTTTGTTATCTCGGAGTTAAATGCCACGATAGGGTCAGAATAAAGTACATCGTATTAAAAGTTTATTCAAGAAAGTATGGTAATTACAGCATTAAGTTCGTATTCATACTTGACAAAAGAGAAAGTAAAGTGTATAATAAAGACATCGAATCAAGTAAATATTTGTTTTTATTTGTCAATATAAATTTAGGACTAAGACGTCTGAAGATATGATTTTAGAATTTTAACCGTTATGTCAGCATTGCTATATACATTGTATGTGTGTTCTACATTTTGTGTTAATATTTGATAAACGTGGACAATAATGAAGTGATTTTATTATCAATACAAATTATGATAATTACTTGTCTTACTGTATTATATTCAACCCATGAACAAATAGAACAGGGGTTAAAGAGCTTTAGAGCCTCGGTCGAGATCTTGTAACGGGTAAGTGCGCTTGACTTGTAACCTGGCGATACTGGTTCGAATCCTGGTTGCAGCAAATCATACACTTCAATGAAAATTTGACGAAATGTCGATTTTCTTCCATATGTGGAGAAGTTGCTGGCTTCTTGTGGAAGGGTAAGTTAGTACTGGTTAGAATACAGTCCAGAAAAACTTGTTAGGTGATCTGGATTATTACCATACTGTACCGAGTATTACAAGTCAAACTTGTATGAAAGACCAACTGAGAATAGAAAAAAACCTTAGTGCGAGGTTATTAAACATGAGATCGGTTTCCGAGCACAAATCGCATACTTTGTCTTTTGATATTTTTAATTTCATTGTAAATAACGTACATCATTGTGCTAGCATAATTGATCTAATCTGTATATATGTGCTATCTTTTTATTTCAAATTCTTGTGCTTGCGGCCACCTCTGAATAAAGGCCACCCTGTGAATAAAGATAATATTTCGTCTTTTGGAAGGGTGACCTTGTTCACAGAGTGTGCAAAGGTCACCCGTTTACAGGTGGACTTTATTTGGGGTTCATTTTGTTCCTAATAATCCATAACTGTTTCTGAAAGAATTGCCTATATCCACAGGGCGGCCTTTATTCAGAGATGGTCGCTAGCGCAGCTTTGACTGTACTTCACAAATGAAATTGACATTTGAGCTCCGAGTCAAGATCTATAAATTCGGGGCCTGGCAGTGAATCCCTGGAGTTTCATTTCATACTAGAATAAAGACCACTTTCTTAAAACGTGTTCTTGATAGACAAGTTTGACTGTATATTTAATATATATGTTTGTATATGATTTCTTCAAGACTTAGATGCGAGGTGAGTCTGAAGTTACTTTCCCTATCACTACGTAATCGGTTTGCTTTGGATTTAGTGGAATCGGGTACCAGACTAGATGCGAGGTAAACAGGAATAATGAAGACAACTTCGTACGTTTTTTTCTATACTTTATTCACAACAGGTTACATATACATAGTGTACATATATACAGTAAATGGTGTATTAATAAATTTGCAACGTTTACAAATATTGCCAACTTCTTATATATGAAGATACAAGTTTAACTCAAGATATAAGCATGCAGAGATACATTTTATAAAAGCATTAATAAAATTAGGGAATGTTCAGAGCTTGACAAAACTTCTTTATTTTTATATTTATATTATCTGGATAATGTGTCTAAATCACCTTCGTACGTATACAAATTGAAGATATAAAGAGCCGTGACCGCGGTCCAGGTTCGATTCCCGATCACGACAGGTCATTCACTTCCATGAAAATTTGACATGTGGAGATGTTGCCTGTTCCTCGTGGAAGGGTAAGTTAGTACTGGTTAGAATACAATCTAAGAAAACTTGTTAATTAATTGATTGACCACCGTATATAACTGACGAATGTTTGAAAACACGGCGTTAAACCTTAACAAACAAATAAATAAATGAGTATATAAATTATTCCTATTCTGTAACCCGATTAATAGATAAAAAATCAGTAGGTTTTATTGCAATGTGTATGAATACTTGTACTTGTTCATAATTTATCTAAATCTTTATTAATAATTTGCATACAAGTTTTTCGTCTTCGTACGAGATTTTGTGTGAAACAATGTTAATCGTGCTTTAGACGACAACTATATTTCGGGATATTTAAATACATGTACCAGTAAATAAATAACCTGGATTGGCAACATATTCTACTGGACCTGGCATGTTTTTGAAATAACGCTACTACACGGATTTTTTTTCTTAAACAGCTAGAGTCATTCGTGTACTTAGTAACTTAAATGAAATACATAAGTGTGCAAACCTGCTAACAAAGACCACCTTAGACAAAACAAAATGTGACCTTTATTGACAGGTGACCATTAATCGGAGGTCATTTTGTTCTAATTAATCAATTTAAACTAATTTAAAAATGTCCTTTACTCACAGGTGTGACTGTTACTATAATCAAACATGTGAACAAAGGCAAAACTTGGTAAACACAAAAATGTCCTTTATAGACTGGTGGCCTAATTCGGAGGCCGAGTCGTTTAAAAATTTCATTGAAAGTTTTAATGTCCTTCATTCACTGGGTGGCCTTTATTTGGAGGTTGCTGCTAACACAGATATCTATTTTCAAAGGCCACTAATCTGTTTAATAGAACACATAAGCATACATACATACTTTGCAAAAGCTAACTATCTCCTACGCAGTGATCTCCCTTTAAAGGTATCTGCGCCATTACATATCTTTATGTTAAGATTTTAACCTTAATGTTCATTTTTCTTTATTTAACATATGTGTACCAGAACGGTGTTAAAATATATGAGGTGTTAGATGATAGAAAAGTAAATTAAATGAAAGAAAACATGCTTAGTAGTTAGTACCGATGCACCAATTTACAAGTGGACAAACCTATTTCATATGCAGTGACCTTCCGTCATAATACCCCGTCACACCGGTCCCGCGTCCGGGCTGTATCGTTAACTGTCAAATTGAGGAGGACGCCTATGGTTGCATTGAGTTAGCCAATGATTTTATTCTATTTTCTGAAATACAAATGTAAATCCGGATTTCGGTCACCTGTCACACCTGAATCATGTTTTCTGTGATTTGTGCATGTACACGGCGTCCCTATCGCGACCTTACCGCGTCCTAGGAGTTCCAACCTATCTCATCATGCCCCCATCACACCCAATCACGTCCGCATCACGCTAGCAAAGTTTCCATCACGTCCTGCAATATTGGTGGACGTGGCGGGAACGGGGTCAAACTGGAAAAAACGATGCACCCAGGTTCTCACTACGTCCTTAAAAAGTTCTCACTGCGTCTATCGTGTTCCCAGTAAGTTCATAACCTCTCTGTAGACGCTAATAATGCAACATCCTCACTGCGTTCACTGGCTCCGACGTATGAATACTGCACCACGTGTTCTTTTGTTTTTACTGGCCATGCTGGCCGAATTTCACTCTTTTTTCTGCTGTTTTCTTTTCTATTTCCTGTCTACAAAATGGCAATCTGAGCTTCCAAAATAGCTTGTTGTCCCTCTACAATAGCCAAGTGATTATGGCATTCATTTGTTAACATATTTGCTGACTGGAAATGAAAGGATATGGCATGAATCCAGTATTTATACCAATTGCTCAGAACCTGACTGGGACGCACCTGGAATCTGTTGCAAACGTGTCTAAGACGTGATGGGACAACCTTGTACAATCTTCTGTAACGTATTGTTTGTGTAGTATGGTCATAGCATAAACCTGGCAGAGACGTAGTGAGAACTTCACTGACTTAAACCTAAAAACTGCAGTGGAACTATTAATTCCAATATCTCTTATCAAAAATAAATTTGATTGGCTGAACCTTAAGGAGTACACTGAAACATACGGAATCCCGTTAGTGTCATATGGAGTATCGTGCCTCGCTTCGTGTCTCGTCGGAATGTAACGTCTCGCCCGATTCTGCGAGGCCCGATATTCCATTATTATGACATTAACCAGATTCTTTTGAGGACTCATGCACGTTGTAAATGCTTTTTCAAAGGCGATTCTGAAAGCAGCAATTCTCGGAAAATGGCAATATTGTTGTATAAATTTTATTCTGATGCAAACAAAACACGTGTGGGAAGGTCTACTCATTTCCTTCCTTAGATCATTTAGAGGCATACTTGTCCGACAGGTTAAGGTCGCTGTCTTCAAAAAACCACTTGCCCCTAACCGCTGTAGGTTCGACCCAACATGGAAAGCTGGAATAGTCGCCATATGATATATAGATGTGTCGGTGCGACGTTAAACCCAAGGTGAGACAATTTTGTCTTGAACATCTACACTTCATGGTGATAACATATTTGAAATTCCATTGCTCCACAAACTTGTAATATTATATGCGGACCGACCGACCGACGGAGTGACTCCAACATCCCCCCTCTCAAACTTCGTTTGAATACCGAATTATTAAACTCAATAGATTTACAGTTTGAAATGCCAAAACAATGTAATATTTCAAAATAAACAAAATCCTGCATTATGTCCAACGTGTATCATACTAGTAACTGCAACCGGTAGATTTATTCAACCAGTGGTACTATTTTCAACGCGAATGTATGGATAAGCGACGTCACGTTTTTGTAAATACAAAACTGGGTTTATTACTATAGAAGCTCTCGCTTCGCTATCGCTTCTAAAACTAGCAATCATCAAACACAATAATTGTGGTTGAAAAATTAACGAAGGAATTATTATTAAGTGCACAATTCACTGCAACATATGATGGTTGCTTTGGCTTAGTTAAATATCATTACATTAAGCCCCTTTTTATTATGATTATCATTCATTATCATTATTGTTGTTCTAACTTTGATTCTAAGATAAAAAAAAAGATGCACCACCCTGGGAGTACGTGTGTCACATGGAATTGTTATAAAAATACATTTGAAAACATATTCTCCAACACTGCAAAAGAGAGTTTGCCATTTGGTATCGTCTATGCTGCGCAAGTGTGCATTTTCGCCGCATAGACGGGCCCTGTAAATGCGTTGAAAATCACCGCATAGACGAAACCGGTCACGTCTATGCGGCGTCACAATGCCCAAATAATATTACATTTTGATGTTGTTCAGTTTATTCAGTCATTATGGGGGTTAAAGTTGTATTCTGGGGATAAGAAGCGTATCGTGAGTTAATATTAACAAAAAAGATCAAAGAGATTGTCCTCACAAAGCCTTGTGAGAACGTCTGTTTGTTTGTCTGTATGTCTGTCTGTTGTCCGTCGTTGTTTTATGTTAAGAAAAATGCGATGTATGTACTTTCTAACCTATTAGAATCATTTACTTACACGATTACATGTTTCCTGAACCATTTGGCCAAATGACCCTCAGCCAAGTCGCTGGATTTCGTTGACATTTTTGTATCATCATTTTGATCAGTGTATGAGATCAGTATTCAACTTTGCACATGCTTTTCTTGCCCGTATACAGCTCCCCAAGAGTGTCATTCACTTAACAAAGCAAGCGCACATAGTGACAGCGCACATATTCAAGATTTTGCAGGTAACTTCTTATACAATAATCGAAGTGCTGAAAGTACTGATGATTGACGCAGTCAAAAGTAATCCAATCTGAATCCATTAGTAGCACTTATTTTGACCATCACCATGCACATACAAATTAGCAAACTGTCATTTATTTATTGAAACTGTGTAGCGACGATGAATACTCACGTTTCGCAATTAAGCCTTCTTGTTGTTTACACATCAACATGAGTATACGAGTGAAATCATTTACGCATGAGTTGATTTCGTTTTCATCCTAAAAGCTAGACTTTTCTGAAATTGAAATAATTTATGGTTACTTAGAAATAAGAGATGAACGAAATTATTGCGTAAATTATCGTTCCGTTATATACTTTGTATAAATCCACAGACACTTGGGGTTAGGAACTAAACCAAAATATTTGTATTTTTGTCAATCCCAACACATAAACTTATCATATCTATCAATAAAACCTAAAATAAGCCGTTTTGAAAAAATACATTTTCAACGTCAACAATATATACTACAAGATATAAATGTTCGTTGGAAAAATAGCTCACACGTACCTTCGAAAATACCTCGTATTTTATTCCATTTCCAACATTTTCACATAATCCTTCTGTCAGTCGATGTATTACACATTATTCTTCACGATTATTGTCAAGTTTAAGTTTCAACCTCAACATTAACACCAAAATATCCAAAACAATTAGACAGACAGACAGACAGACAGACATATATATAGTTTTATTTAGACTTGTACATGGTACATCATCTACATACATAAATACAAACATAAACTGTCAACGTAATTTACAATTAAACGATAAAATGAACAAAATTGGACATACCTTTTTAAACAAAGAATCATACACAAGTTGCACAAATATATATAGGTAATGGAGATGAACAGAATTTATCTTTCAACATAAGTAATATTGGAACGGATTTTTAATGCAAATTTAACTTGACATACAATGATATATTAATTAACTCTGATTTATCAACATTGCTTAACAATTGTAAATATTTCTGTACAGAAGGTTTAACATAGTATATTTTTTGGATATATTTATGCCTGATTTCAGAGTAACAAGGACATATACACATGAAATGATACTCGTCTTCAATATCATTAGAATTACAATAAATACAGTGTCTTTCATTTCGAGGTTTGTTATCATTTGCAAATCTACCTGTTTGTATCCGTAACGGATGAACAGACATGCGTAGTCTACAAAAGTATATTCTAAAAGATTTTGGTAAAATATCAAGATACATTTCATAACCAAAAGCTGATTTAAAAAATTTATAAAGATCCATCATAGTACTTTTATTAACAATGTTCGACCACTCTTGTTTATACGATTCAATAACCCGCATCTTAAAAACTAAAGGGAAAGACTTATTATTAATATTATGCACATTATCAAACATATCTGCAAAATCATAATCAATTAACATTTTCTTGACATTATATACCCAGTTAATACAACCTTTATTACAATCGTCTACTGCTTGTTTATATACATACCTTAATAGAATATTATCACTAGACTGAATTTTTAACCAATATTTTATGATACTTACATATCTATTAACAAATAACGGGTAACGTCCCAATTCACCATACACAAATGCATTACATGTCGTTTGTTTTACATATAACAACCTTTTTAAAAACTTTAAATGCAGTCTTTCTATTTCTTTAGATTTTGTATAACCCCAAACTTCAGACCCATAACTTATAATAGAACCAACAAACGCATCAAATAATTGACAAAATGTCCGGGGCTTTAAATCAAACTCTTTACACTTAATAAATAATACATTCAAGGCTTTCAATCCTTTCCCAACTAAATATTCTTGGTTCAGGTTAAAACTACCGGTGTAATTAAATACTACACCTAAATAATTAAAATCATTAACAACTTCTAACGACTGTCCATTATAATTCCAACGTTCCGACTGCAATAATCTGCCACGCTTTCGAAAAACCATAAGTTTTGTCTTATCTATATTCACCTGTAATCCCCATTGGTTACAATAAGTATACAAATTATCTAAATGTTTTTGAATTTCAGTTGGTGTTTTGCCTAAAATGGCCATGTCGTCTGCAAATAACAATAATAGAATAATAACATCATCAAATAAGAGACCACAGTTAACATCATTTTGTAAATATAATTCTAGATCCTCAACAAAGATGGAAAATAATAAAGGAGACATAACTTCCCCTTGGCGTAAACCAACAGAATAAACTCCAGAATAAAACATTTTCAACCAAAGACCATTCCTATAGATAGAATCAAAACATTTCATCATATCCACAAATACTACATACAAACGTTTATTTTCAAACAAATATTTCTGTACTAGTGATTGTAAAATAAATATAGCATCGACAGTGGAACGTCCCTTTCTAAATCCAAATTGTGCGTCCGAAATAGTGTTGTTTTCATTACAAATAGTTTCAATTCGTTTATTTAAAATACAAGTAAATAGTTTTGATAGGCAACTAACAAGTGTAATGCCTCTATAATTATTTACATCATCGTGAGAACCCTTTTTGTATAACGGTACAATAATACCAAGTGACCATGCCTCTGGAAAAATTCCCGAGTCAATAATCTTATTAAATATACTACACAAATGTATGGATAAAATATCAACAGTTTCTATGAAATATTCATTTAACAAAGTGTCACTGCCATACGCTTTGTTCCGCTTCAGTGACTTTACAGCTTCAACAATCTCATCCACAGTAATAGGCCTATCAAGTTCAGGATAAACATTATTGGGTAAATCAAAATCATTATTTTCATTAAAAAACTCAGACTCATCATTTTTACAATCAAAAACATTTCCGCCTAAATCCTTAAAAAAATCATGAAAAGCATTTAAAGGTATATTTGTCAATATTTTGCATCAGCTACATTTACAATCGACATGGTTCCCGGCTTTGTAGTATATGACTGCATCGAGTACTGAAATTACGAGAACCAGCAGGCAAAATAACACAATGGTAATTCAATACGTGGTGCATTCAAACACTGCGAAACCTAACCTAACTTTTCATGCAGTATAAGTTAATAGAATAATACATAGTTCCCACGACTACAATATTTACCTCCGTTGGCGGCCATCTTTGTTGGCAAATTCAACAAGCATTGATAGAAGATATTTATATTTTTGTTTTAATAATTCTAAATATAGGATATTGATATGTGACAACTACATTTTCTTAAACCTTATGTGGTTATGGCCTTAACAACTTAATGATTAAGTTATCTTTTATGAAATGAGTTGTTTGATAACCAATTTTATAATATTTTCTATAAAGTGCATAAGAAATTTGCCAATCAAGATGGCTGCCAAGGGAGGTAATTATTGTAGTTGTGGGAACTATGTATAGATGTTACAGACGTACGGTTATAAATAATTACGTACTAGTAATATTCGTTCTGAACGATTTTTTTTTATTGTTTCCTACATCTTTTCGCTGAGGCTGTTACCTTACGAGGGTTGTTAGATAAGTAATGTATATTGTGTAATATTTTGAAAAGAACCGACTTAAATGGTCAAAATTCCTTTTTATCCCCTTTAAGTATTTCCCGTGGTTAGAAATACTTAACTTCAGTATTTAATAAAGTTTCTTTTTAAAAAGGAAAGGCTTGGCTGTTTGTTGCCGATACCATAAATAAATCGGTCTTGTTTATTTCGTCTTGCTGACCATTTTAGTTATGGAATTGTCCTCTTTCGAAGTCATCAGGCATTCTGATACATCGGCCAAATATTCTATACCTTTCGCCCGTTGAATGTATTTTTATTTTTTTTGGTCATGTTGACAGATTTTACTACAATTTTGGAAATATGTGCGTTAAATAGGAAAACGAACGCGACTCAGTTAGCTTTTAAAAAGCAAGTGGCTTTATCGGGGAACTGCAATGAAATGCATACGTATCATCGTCAAAAACCTTTGACTATTTGGTTTGATCCTGAGGTTAGACAACAGCAACAGAGTGCCACACACACAGCCACGACCGTGGTCAATTGGTTTGTTATTTATCACTGAAAATAACAGTAATTTATTTACATGTTTATACGGATAGTGTGAACCAGATATGACCGATTACCGTCTTCTCCTTGGAACTATTTTTTGGCGTTTGGTGAAGAACTTTTTCTTTGGTTGTGATAGGGGAAACTATGAAATCAATTTTTAGATTCTGCTACAGATTTTGATCTTGTGACCTGGTTTTTGACCCTAGGTGACCCATATTTGAACTTGTCCTTAATATCATTAAGACAAACAATGTGACAAGGTTTGGCCGAGATCCAATCAAAACCATGACATTTAGAGCTTTTACAAGATTTTTACCTAAGATTTGACCTTGTGACCCAGTTTTTGAACCCGGCTGACCCATGTTCATCCTTGACCCACATATAATTGAGGCAAACATTTTGACAAGGTTTGGTGAAGATCCAATTAAAACTGTGACATCTACAGTGTTAACAAAGTTTTCCTAAGATTTGACCTGGTGACCTAGTTATTGACCCCAGAAGACCCATATTTATACTTGACCGTTATATCATAAAAAAACAAACGATTTGACAAAGTTTGGTGAAGATCCAATAATAACTGTGAAATCTACAGTGTTAACATGGTTTTTCATAAGATTTGACCTAGCGACCTAGTTTTTGACCCAAGATCACCCATGTTCGAACTCGTCCAAGATATTATGAAGACAAACATTCTGACAAGGTTTCATGATCATCCAATCAAAACAGTGACTTCTAGAGTGTTCACAAGGTTTTCCAGCAATTTGCCCTAGTGACCTAATTTTACTACAAAAATTACCCATTTTCAAACTTGACCTACATATTATTAAAATAAACATTCTGACAAAGTTTCATGAAGATAAATTCAAAACATTGATTTCTAAAGTGTTCACAAGGTTTTCCCTTATTTAGCCCTGGTGACCTAGTTTTTGACCCCAAATGGCCCAATATCGAACTCGTCCGAGATTTTGTTGATATTAACGTTCTGACCAAGTTTTGCTAAAATTGAGCCAAAAATGTGGCCCCTAATGTGGTCACAACATAAAGTTTGATGACGCACGATGCCGGACACCGAACGGAGAGTGATCCTAATAGCTCACTTTGTCACTTTGTGACATGTGAGCTAAAAATCCAACTGTGAAATTTACAGTGTTAACATGGTATTTCATAAGATTTGACCCAGGAACCTAGTTTTTACCCCCCAGATAACCCATGTTCGAAAGTGTTCAAGATATTATAAAGACAAACATTCTGATAAGGTTTCATTATGATCCAATCAAAACAATGACTTCTAGAATGTTCACAAGGGTTTTCAGCAATTTGCCCTAGTGACCTAGTTTTTGACCGGAAATGAACTATTATCGAATTCGTTCGAGATTTTGTTGATATTAACTTTCTGACCCAGTTTTGCAAAAATTGAATTAAAAATGTGGCCCCTAGTGTGTTCACAAGGTAAAAGTTTGACTATGCACGACACCAGAGGAAGACTGATCACAAAAGCTCACCCTGTCACTTTGTGACATTTGAGCTAAAAATGCCAATTTTTTTATGTCTATAACAGATTTCAAATCTTGATTTCTTAAAAGGTATCATAGGTACACAAAATCCATAGACATATTATCTAACTTCAACAATTAGCTACTAAATACATGGAATTTGAGAAGATTTACCTTTCTGAATTTGAGAAATATGAAGATTAACACAACATAACAGAAATAAAAACTTTTAGTACTAAAACATCATGATCACAACTACGTTTACATTTTTTCTTTACAAATGACCATTCTTTATCGTAAGTATTAACAATACTTACGTTGAAAGGAAAACATTCTAAACAATGAAAACAATAAAATTTAAATTAATTGTAAAATGCCTTTGAGAAAAATGTGAAACAGATGCTTATCGAAACACGTCAAACAAGTAATTTAGTCCATGGACCATAGTATGTTCAACAATAATAATATGGAATGCAAGTATTTTATTAATATCATATAATATAGAACATTTTACAACACAGACTATGTGGTTTTAAACAATATATAAAATAGTTACAATTCTTCCTAAAGATTATAGTAGAAGAACAAATACAATTTCAATGTGTCATAGCAAAATGTCCGAAGATTTTTTATAATTGACAGTTTATGATAGCAAAAGAATAAAAAGAAATCACACAAAAATAGATATCAACCTTGCAAGTATCTGAGATAAATAATGTCTTTAACACATATTTTGAGCATTCACAAGTCATTGGTTTATATTGACTAACACCAAATAGAATTTGTATCTTAAATTTTAAGAACATTTACAGAAATATTTTTTTCAAAAAGTCAGTGTACCCAGAAAAAAACAGGTATCTAAACCAAACATTTCACATCTTGTTTCTTCATAAAATCTGTTTTTCCAGAATTGTCACATGCTGAAATCTGTGTAATATGTAGCGTATGCCCCCGCAAACTGAAATTATAAACAAAGGTGTTCTAGATTTCAATTTTTGTACAATAATATTTCAATCACAAAAATCACAGTAATAGTAGGTCTAGTGTCTCAAAATACCTCTCTTACAAATATGATATATATAACGAACAGCAGAACTCCAGAGTGACAGGATATTTTCACTGAAAATCATGCACATGCTATATGTGTTAAAAGAAAATAATATCCTTTAAAGTTTAGTGAAGATTCCTTGATCACTTAGATTAGTTTGAGAGTCATGACTCTGAGAGGTTTGTTTACTGTTTTCATTAGAGAGCTGACAAGATTTCCACAATACATTTCTTACAACACATTTATTTAGATGATAATCACACTTATCATAATTGAACAGAAGTATTGCTGATGAAGAAATAAATCAAAGTATTGTTTTGAACTAATGATGCTCTTGAAAAAGGTATGATACAGATGTTTCGAGGATTTCATCAAGTTATACAGTAAAACCTCTCCACAGTGGCCCTCTGTAAAGCAACAATCTCTCTATAACAATACCTTCAACGTTTCCCTAAACTGATATATTTACTCTAAACTTAACATTGGTAGAGCACCAATCTCTAAACAACAGTCAATATTTGCAGCTCCCACAGGGTGTTGGTCTGCAGAGGTTGTACTGTATTATCAAAATATATGTCAACAAAATGTGTCTACCTTGAGTGGGACTCAGGAGTCAAGTTTAAATGGACTGAATCATCATCACTATCATCATTAGGGCAATCTCATTTTTGTAGTATCTGTCTAATAAAGTAAAAAGCAGATACAGTAACACATACAAATTATTATTATGTACCAATAATTCAATAAGCTTCATTTATACTGAAACACAGACTGTAGTATCATACTAACTCAACTAAGTAGTAACTGATATATTATGATTATGACAGTATGTCTTGACAGTAAATACTGAAAACAATTCAATATGTATCTTCTCTTTTTTAAAATGTCAGAGGATAAATACTGGAATTACAAATTGATCAAATTTTACAGTAAAACAGATAACAATATTTGCAGTAGTACTTATTGCAATGTCAGTTTAATTCATGATGTGTAAGAATCATGAGTCGTACAAAATGGGTATTAAAAATACAGAATATATCTCTCACCTAGTATGTGAAGATGCATCTAGCATTGATGTCACACCAAGTTCTCTCATCAATCCATCCATCGATTTCTGCATTATCTGTGAAAAATGTATAGAAATGACACTTCATAAACCCATACACTGTCAAAAAATATATAACATCATTCAAAGAGTAATTGAGAACTAATGAAATATTGATAACCTATCTTGACTTTTGTCAACCAGTGTCATGTTAATATTTAATGTATATTTGGGGTTTGCTGTTTTACTGTGTCTTACGAAGTTGGTTTGTAAGTATCATTCTTGACTAAATTTGATGATCAGAATAAATTGATTAGTTTAATTTACCAATTAAGAACACGTAGCAATTCAAAAACCTTTCATTCAATGTGTCAATATGTTATGGCTGTATCCTGTAAGAGGGTAAAATATAAGGAAGTATGCATGTAAATTATATATCAATAACTTACCACTGCCAGTTTCCAGTAATGTACTCGTATTAACCGAAAATCTCGGCACTCTTGACATCTTTGTTTGCAAGTCTTTCCGTATAGTTCACCGTTCCACACATCGTACGTACATAATCCACCAAGTCTCCGTATTAATGTTCATAGTTGTAACAGGTGAGGTGGATGGGATCAAGTCGACAGTGTGATCACACTGTCAGCTGATTCAACAAAGCACTGAGTTCAATAATCCGCTGACACAGTTGTCCGAGAGTTAGTTTCAACCAGCTTGCCACCGACACGGTTTATTTAATGTTATGACGTAATCACGTCACACTTCGAGTTAACATAAAAATACGCCACACTCACTGATCTGACACAATAATTGCGATCAATTTCACAGTGATTGATATTTTATTTCTTCCAAGTTTACGATTTTTATAATGTCTACCGCGACTTGTATTGTTGGTACCGCCATGTTGTTTACACTGAAGTCACATGATTTACCGAGTCACACTGTTAGTATAAACCAATCACCGGACTGTTAACATATAGCTGGCAACCAATCGCCGGACTCCTAACATTTTTGCACACTTGTACCCAGCTTTCGCATTACAGCTACCAGCATCTAGGGAATAACTGCAACTGAAAACAATAGTAAGGCTTGGAGCCGTAGCTCCAAGCCAAATATATTTCTGCAAAGCGTCACGGATGGATGATTTGTGTATACTTCAAAGATCCCGACAACAGCACAGCTATGGACTTGTCTGTACTGGTATCAACGACTAAATAAGAAGTTTTTATTCGATTTGGAAAAAGGGAAAAGTCGCATGGAGGAAGATCTGGTGAGTACGGTGTATGCGACTAGACGGTTACCTTCTCCGACTTCAGAAATTGGTGTACAACGTTGCGGTGATACCGACCTTTGGCACATTTGCTCCGATGCACAGAAATTTGTTTGGCTACACCGTCACATGAGAAGAATAAGGCATATGGCTACTTTACTAAATGCCCCTTTATCAACAACTGCAGGCCGTTTACTGTGTTTGTTAAGCCATATTTTGTTTCCAGTTAACCTTACTGGCTCAATATAATGAAAACCATGTCTTATCACCAGATTAGTATTAATGTTTTCAAATTGTCTATAGTTGAAATTTGGAAACTTTTTGAACTTCAAAAATACGCAAATCGTATATCTGCCATCCCGTTTAATCTAATCATTGAAGACATTGGTTAAGCCTATTGCATTTACCGGTCGTCCTGATTTTGCAGAATCTTTAACTGATTCCGTGGCAGAAATAAAGCTCCTTTTCCAACTACGAACTGTCGCAGAAAACACATAAAGGGACCCATAAACTGTCCACTTTTCCTGTGCTGTGATTGGTCAGTTGGAGTCACTGCGGGCTAACCTGTAATATTGTAAAGGTATTGAATAGAGCTACCCAGAAGTATCAATATTAGTGAAATCGTGCATATTGTTTACGTGTTATGTGATGTATATAAGACGAAAACTACGCGCCTCAGACACTCCAATATTGTTCGTAATGGACAGTTCGAGGTTTATATGTAACTTACATGTATATCATTTCGAGAGCATTACATAATTCATTGACCATGACAATTTAGCATTCTTATGGCATCCGTCGACTTATTCATTCTAGTTCCTAAAGAAAATCAAGTAGTAGTAATTCATATTGATTTTGATTCCCGTTGTTTGATGATAAATTTAAACAGGATTGCTCTGAGACTCTAAAAGTCACTAAAGAAGGCTATTGGCTTTGAAAAAGTAGTTAGGGATTCATTTTTCTCATAGATATAGATAAAGTAGCGTGTGGATTTAACTACTTAGAAGCCATCACAGTTTGTACCTTTAAATCAACTCTTTCAATTACACTACTCGGGTAGCACGAGGAATCATTTGTAAAACAGCGAACAATGTTGAAAAAAAAATGTTTATGTAGGATTTCTGTGTAAATACTCAGTTTGTTTGATTTGATTTGTTATATCAAATGCTTAATTATTCAAGGTATGAATTGTATTAAATATGTGGTCATATTGAGTGTTACGATATTTGATCAACTGATTCTTCATATTTATTTTTGTCTGGTGCACACGGTGCGGGGCTAGAACTAACTCGCAAACTCCTGCTTGCAAGTCAGAAAGCCCTACCGAGCGAGCTGGGCTATGAATACATACAATTCATTATACAAGTACAATATACAGTACTGCTACATTCATCCTAGTTTTTTATTCAAATTTAATTTATCGCGACAACGACATGTTCTTTTGACTAACCCAGCCTTTGCTTCATCCTAGCTCTAGGATTCCACGGCTAGTCACACACTCACGGCACCAAATGTAAAAGGAGGAGGTAAATAATGCACCCAATGCAGGGCTCGAACCCGCGGCCTCCTGCTACCAAATCAGATGTTCTACCAACTGAGATAATCGGGCAAGTGAATATCTCAGCCAATTTATGATACCATATACCACACATCTACTTTCCTCCCCGCTTTTCATTTAAAGTAATTTATCGCGACAACTACATGTTATTTTGACTAAAAAAGCCTTTGCTTCATCCTAGCTCTAGGGTTCCAAGGCTATGGTCATACACTCATGGCACCAAATGTAATAGGAGGAGGAAATATGTGTACCTAATGTGAGGCTCGAACCCGCGACCTCCTCTTGCAAGTCAGATGCTATTACACTTCTACATTTTCATTAGGGTAGATTAAGGTTAGTTAATTCACCGGGCCGTTTTTTAACTACTGACGCGACTGTAAGAAAAATGTCTCATTTTTGGCATTGTAAATTGCCACCCCTACAGAGTTCTCTTGACGTCTGTAAATGATCCAGAATTGCAGTTATGCAGTTGATGTTAATTATATAACTTAATACACAATATTATCCGAGCAGTACAGGAAATAACGCCAAAATCAAAGAAATACATATCGCTCCGCTAGGTGGCGCTTTTGAGCGTTAGCTAGTACTTAAAAGTTGTTCATGCAAAATTTCCTTTTTCTGGAGGAAACCCGCGATCCACCTTAAAATCTTAAACAAAACCCATGACATAACAAGACTCATTAGACATATATATTTACGATTAATTAAAAGCATTCGAAAATCGAACGCATGCGTTGTTGTCAGTGTCCAAATTTGAGTTGCAGTCCATTATACCGACTACACTCTAATATTTAAAAAGATAACGGACGGCTGTCCATTGAGAGCGATCTATTCGTAAAAATTAGTGGACAGTGAGACCAAAAGGATGACGCCACAGTAATGATTTCAAGAACACTACTCGTTACATATCGAACATCCCTCGTATGTGTTTTAATTACCGACACTATTGTTGTATAACAAAAGCGATTTATCACTTATTTATTATTGACTGTTTTATTCCATTAAGTTGAACAGAAATGGCTGGTTGCTACAGGAATCACGTGATACAGTCTGAGTGTTTCGTCGGGTAGGGTCGGGTTGCCATCAAGTACACAAACAGAAAGGCACCTGATAGTTGACGTAGTTATACCAGTATTTCATTTTAGCGAATATTTACCATGCGTTGCAGTGGTGAAAAGTACAGTGACATCTTGTAATGTAAGTTAAACTTGGCGAAATTAAAGATAAATTCGATGTTGATGTTTGATTTGTAATCTTAGTTGGTTAGTGAATTCGGATTAAGAAGATTAAACAAGAGCTAGAACGAAGTCATCTACTTTTTCGTTGTAATTTTGCAATATTTAATTATTTCTAGGCACAGCTAAATCATGATTTGTATAAGGTGTGTATTGCCTTTCGTGTTACTTGGTTTTTGTAAATCAGAATCTGACCGTCAATTCAACAAGTATCGTATATTCAATATTGATGTGTCACAAAGCATAGTAATATCTACGAAGGTGACATCTGTGGTTGAATGTGATCAGTATTATTCTAACAGAACAACGCGTGTCATTGCATATGATGCAACAATTCAACTGTGTCATTTGTATGAAGAAAATACATTCCCTGTGATTCTACCAGTCCCATCTACTCCATTGTATGTAAAAGGTATGTACTTATTCTAACACTTTTATCATTCATAAACATATACCTTCAATATCCATGCTAGAACATAGTGTTGGCAACTGTTTTGTCATATGAAATTAAACTTTCTTAAAATCTAAGCGCTGGTGATTTTAAATAATTTTATGGGTATATTCAGAATTATAACTGTCCGTGCTTGTTATATGTAAGAGTTGTAAAAACATGGCTTACGGTAAAATGTTTGTTCAGATTTTGTACTAAAACATTCATAAGCTATCTCATATTGCTAAGTAAAATTGTAACCGATTGTGTGTCATAATGCGAGAGATACTACGAGGGTCCTGCAAAAAGTTCTGTCACTTATGGGATGCCATAGATTTATCCTTGTTTTTTTAAACGCTAACGATATCCGTTTACCCTGCGCAAATCGCTTTTCAGATGACTAAGATATTCAAAATTGAAACACGTGTAGTCATATACACTAACCAGATTACGAGTCATATGGTAGTGGACGAAAAAAAACAGCTTTTCGTAACTATATCAAATGCCGCATTTTACTTGCTTTAGATTCAATGCGTTTGTTTAATGAATTTTATGGTATGTATGGACATTAGACCATTTCAATGTGCGCAATATTTAGGTGGATTAGTGCATCTAAAGCAAGGAATTTGTCTGTTGAAGATGGTATCCGTTCTGGTAGGTTTAAGACCTCTGCAAACATCATTGTTGGTAAAAGTATTGTCGTGCAGAACGCGCAATTATTGATGAATTATATATTAGCTAGTTGTACTGGCATATCATCAGACAGTGTGCAATCACTTCTGAAAAGGAGTCCTTACCCGAAAAGGATTTATGTTATGTTGGTACCTCATTTTCCTACCGGTGAGCATGAGGGTCAACACCTTTAATGTGCTTGTGAATAACTGATTCTTTCGAATAATTATTTGCTAACTGGTGATGAAACCGGTGTGCTCATGTTTGAGCCTCAGAGAAGGGCTGATAAATAAGCAATTGAAACAATAACGAACATAAAGCGTCCCTTTATTGCCAAGGGAACCTCGTGTTCGAACTAGATGTTGTACGCAATTTTCTTCAATCCCAGCGGAAAAGTTGTTCAAGTAGCATGTCTGTCTGGTTACAACAAGAGACGTCCATGCAAGTAATGGCCAGGGGTCCACCCTACATACAACAACGCATTCTCTCACTACTTTGACATTGATAAGTATTTTCTGGCCCCTAAAAAGTCGATTGTTCTAAACCATCTGCCTCATTAACTTGTCCTGTTTCTCTTTTTGATTACTTTGCATTGCTAAGGCGTAAGGAACTACTTCTTTGAAAGAAATATAAGTCCAAGAATACTCTTGGCACCATACTTTACCAGTTCCATAAACATATACTGTAAGAAGACTATTTATCTGCTTTTAACGTTTGGATAAAAAGGTTACAATTATGTGTTTCGGTAAAGGGGGAATGGTTTAAAGTCCCATAAGCATATACATTTATTGGTCGTAATAGTTTCTATTTGTCCTATAACAGAGGAATCCGGGGCGTTTTCCTCGCGTGCATACTTTATTGCAAGAAGAAATGTTTCCGAAACCATTATCGTATTTTTTTCAATATCATTGAAAGAAATGTTATTTATAGAACAGCTACGGTTTCCCGCAGTCATGTTATGCACACGGCATAAAGTGACGTCACGCGCTCTATATATTTCAAGTTTACAAAAGTAAAATTCACAGTGAAATTAGTGTTTTTAGAAGAAAAGGGACTTGTTTCGTCGGTAATAATTATCTTGTTGTTTTTGTTTCATATATTTTGTACAGCAAAAAGCTAATGGGGCTTTAAAGCTTTGTTATAAAAATAGTTTTTATAAACCGTAGCTTTTAAGAAGTCTGAACCCGATGACAGAACTTTTTGCAGGACCCTCTTATATATTCGTCTTATATATTCGTAAAGACTTTCATTAGTTTGAGTAGAAAAAGTTCATCTACGAAATTGCTTATATGGATAGACGTACTGCAATGTATATTACAAGCACTAAGTGGTAAAAAATGATATTATGAACAAATTGTCCATTCAAATATCATTACGTACGAATAATTGACTTAACAAAGACGACAAAATGTGTATCTATGGAAATGGAATGGCTCTATTATCTTACATGATATTGTATAAATGACGTAGTTTCACTATATATTGAGTTCTGTTTAATTTAGGCACGTTTTATACACTGATACAGGCACAGATGACGTGGAATGATGCCAAGGTACGTCAAAGTTACGAATATGCATTATATAGGGCACGTTATAAATAACGAAGACTGTGATTATCTAAATATTGACTTTGAACATTGTAGCATTATGTTTGTGTAATATATGGACATTTAGTAATTTAAATGATACAATATTGTTGGAGCACTGATAATTTGTTTGCCGAAGTTAATGTTACTCCATCATCTTCCCTTTGTTGCAAAATGAGGACGTAACAATTAGCCCCGAGTTTTAAATGTCGATTTCCGTTGCCATATTAACTAAGATGTACAATTTCTCATAGATAATTTATTGATAGCCCAGAATCTAAGACTTAAAGTGGTAATATAGTACATGTATTGACAGTAGAAAGTTAAGAAGATGAAAACCGTATGTTCTGGGAGGTGACGATTATTATTCATGTCATCCCTTGTTCCTAAATCAAAAGTGAAGAAGCCGCAGTACTCTCCAAATGTAGTAACATGTACCGGATACATGTTGTTTTTAATTTATGTAGTATATCAACTTTGTTATAACTTAAAGCATATCACCAAACGCATTACTGAAGTAATTTACTTACCGATTTTAGGTTGTTTCCTACAATATTTCAGTTTTATTATAAAAGGTTTTGAACCTCATCAGTTTTTCTGGGTTTTGCTCCAGTATTATGTTTTAAATTTTGAGTTAGTTTTGTGTTTTGATTTTTTGAAATTGTGCAGTGCTTTATTGATAGGAAATTGGTAAGAAATGTAAATGTTCTGAAAATAGGGAGGCTTAAATAGTAGAAATTATTGTTATATCCTTATTTAAATTATTACGTTTGCTTTGCTATATGTCTTCTTTGTTGAATTAAACTCATTGTAATTTTGAACACTGACTTTTGTTGAGACCGTCTGAAATAATTACTGTCCAAGCTGTTGGTGTAAATAATTATCGAATTATGTGTTTAAGCCATTCTTTCGCTTAGTGATATTCTTATGAAAATGTAGGAATTTTAAGGCTGTAGAAAGTGTCAAAATTTCATAATTTGTCAATATTCACCAAATATTAAAATATGTGTCCAAAAAAAATAGCCACACCTTCTGCTGTTGGGCCCTATAAATATAAGGATAGTTTAGTAAGGAAAGATGATAAAACTGCCCTCGTGACATTACATTAACTTGGTGTTTAATACAACTTATCGGATTCTAACTTGAGTGAACTGAAATAAATAATATTGAAGAAATTAAGAACTTTTTGTTCAGTCATCAGTATCACGATAGACGATATTCAGCCACAGTGAATTTGAGCACACCTTACAATCCACAGATACCACACCGTGGCCATTAAACACGTTAAGGTCTTAAAAGAATATATACCCATATTTGCAGATCTTAATACCTGTACTCATCTTCGTCTCGGCACTCTTTAGGCGCACAAAGAAGTGTCTACTTTGACTTAAATAGTTGTGTTGACTTATGCTGGTATTTACTGTTATCATGTTATATGTTGCAGCTTAATTGTGAAGTATATGGTGGACAGCTGGTGAAAATAGAATCTGCAGAAGAAAATGAGCGAGTGGCATCATGGTTAGGATTGACTGGGATCCGTCTCATAGGTACATTATTTCACGAATACGTGTTACATCTATGCATTTGATTTCTATACTCTTTCAAATAAGATATAAATTTAATAAGATATCCTCTGAATATAAGCGCGTGTGTCAATGTCAACATTCCGGTGTTGATCACATGATTCTGTGACGCCTAATACATCTGCATTGAAAAACACTGACACTTGTTGTATAAATTATGTATAATTAGCAGTTTTGATAAAAAATGAGATGAATTGCAGGATTCTGTTGAATTTGAAAGCATAGGAAACATAACAATAATATACGTACGTACCGGTACACAGTCATATCGGGACAGCCCTACTAAAAAGTAATATATATGTTGTATATCAAGTATTTCTGACGTCATCTGCAGTCGAGAACAACCACAAACAAAAGTGTTGTACATACTATGTAAACATCTCTATATGCGTACATTTTGTATTTGCCTACAGGCCAATGGATTGGTTTGAATGATCAAGCGAAAGAAGGACTTTTTGTCTGGACTGATGGTTCTTCACTTGGCGACTTCAGTAATTGGGGCTCTAACAATCCGGATAATCACCACAATGAGGATTGTGTCCAGCTTATTTCTGACGGTCGTTTGTGGAATGACGCATTTTGTTCGAATAAACTATGGAGCGTTTGTGAATTTTACTAAACGAAATGTTAAGTTATGCATGTATGTAATATCAATTTATATCAGTTATAACATTGTATATAATTATAGTCCAGTCAGTGTAGCCTAAAAAGAGGGTCAACCTAGACAAAATTGCAAAAGTTTTTATTTTATGTCAGATTGTATCTACAACATATACTCTTTCATGTGTTAAAAGTCTCAACATGAGGCATGCGCCTAAGTCAGGTAATTTCACTCTGAATGTGACCACTGTCTGTAACTAGAAATCAACAATGCTTTATAGTCATTAACTACAGAAACACAATTAATTGGTCAGAAATCACTTAAACTTTTTATTTCTACTGAATACATTACATAATTAATTATGTCAAATAAGTTTGCTGTAAAATTTACAATTAACACTGATGAAAATCCAAATTATTTCCTAATTACAGGGTTAATTTACTCCACCCACTAATGGAATATTAACATCTGATTTTTTTCTTACGTTTATAACTTATTATATGAAATATTTACATAGTGGGTTAAAGTCATTCATAAAACATGCATTAACAAAAATTAGACATGTTAGTATTTGATATGTGAGTAAACTTTGATAAGAATATATTTTGATATTAAAAGGTAACGTACATAGGATAACAACATGAGCTGCTTAAACGTAATTCTTAGAGCAAATCATTCATATTTACAACTTAGAAATAACAATGCTCCATTCTTAAACCAAGTCCATCAAGTCAGTATTTGGTATTCATCAACAGTTTCCATGTGCTGAATTACTTCCAAAAATGCTTTGGCCTGATCACAATCCTCAGGTCTACCTGGACCTCATGATTTCTGTTCTGGCATATAAACCTTGGAACTGTCCTTTATAGTTCTAAAGTTAATGTTACATCATAACATGCTTAGTGATAAAGAACATCAGCAGCAGGAAGGTCAACCACTTGCGAAAGCCTTGCATTAATATCTCTTAATATCCAGAAGTCTCCCTTAAAAACACAATCCCTTTTTATAATATTTTGAAATACTAAGCTTCATACTGGAAAAACATCAAATTATCTTTTATGTGCAGAAAAACAATATTTAACTGACAAAGAACAGAATAAGCATGAAACTAATCAGAATTAAAACATAGTTATTTTGAAGTTTCTATCTCATGTATTAAAAGTCAGTTCTCTATTTTCTTTGTTAGACAACTAGTTCAGTTATTTCTGCACTAAACATGCACAAGAACTCATGGCTGCAATGCCATAGAATTGCCTGTCTTGCTTATGATCCCATTACATCTTTTCTATCTAAGGGACACTGTAGGTGCAGACTGTAGGCTTTGATCTCGAACACTACTCTTACATATGGCACAAAGCTGACCCATCCTAAAATGATACACAAGTATGGTTCAATGTAAAAGTCAAGAAAGTTACCACAAAAGTATTAGCTGAAAATTAACAGTAAAGTTGATATTTTAGAAATAACTTCTCAAATTACTAACACTTAGACTCATATACACTAAAATACACTTAATGGAGACAAAAACATAACATGGAAACTGGCGTCTTTAAACATGACTCATCAATATCATAGGCACCATAGTTTGTACAATAAGATTCATTATTATCTTAAAGTCCCATAAGCATATAAATTTATTGGTCGTAATAGTTTCTATTTGTCTTATAACAGAGGAATCCGGGGCGTTTTCCTCCAGTGCATACTTAATAGCAAGAAAAAATGTTTCCGAAACCATTATCGTATTTTTTTCAATATCATTGAAAAAAATACTATTTATAGAACAGCTGTGTTTTCACGCAGTCATATTATGCACACGGCATAAAGTGACGTCACGCGCTCTATATATTTCAAGTTTACAAAAGCAAAATTCACAGCGAAATGAGTGTTTTTAGAAGAAAAATGGTTCATTTCGTCGGTAATAATTAGCTAAGGATAATATCAGCAATTGTTTGTTTTTTTGCATATATTTTTATAGCAAAAAGCTAATGGGACTTTAAAATTTCTTACATTAAATACTTACATTAAGACTGACCTTATGTTCTATGAAGGGCATGTAAGAAGCTCACCACTGTATACACACTAATGTATGACACCTGTATCTTCACCTACTTAAACAGACAGAAAATACAAGTCATACTTAGTGGAATGCTTAGAATATAGCACAATAGAAACAGATTAAGCAAATTTGATAATCATCTAATTGAATGTAACCATTGTAAGTTATGTAACACATGTCTATTTCTAATTTCACTTCTGCATATCAATTAATAGATACTTACACAGTTCTATCAAGAATTTGTGTGATTAATTCTCTACAGATCCTATGGCCATCTTCAGTAAGGGTTCTAGTCTTATTACAAGTTAAATGTTTGTACGGCGCAAAATCGCATCCGGCAATTCAATACTAGAATGTGGCCTACTTAGCATTTTTTATCAGGATGTGCGAAGTTTCAGATCAAACGAATTTGTTATTTTGACTTAACTGATCCCGAAACTGAAGTGATCATCTACTCCATCAAAAAATCAAGCCGTTGATGTTTCATGAATCTCATGAATCTGGTCATATGGTTCTACAGTTCACGAGGTACTCTATATGTAGTCCCTGTTTCCACCCTAAAATTAAAATCAGGGGAAACTATCACCTCGATGTATCAGACATTGCAATATCTGCTGGAATATGCATATAAAATATTTAAATAAAGTCTCCAAAAATAATATACTCCGTTGTCTGAGGGTACGTTGTCGTAAAAACCTGGTATAACTTTCCCAAACATAGATTTTCAACTGCAAAGTGACCATCTATATCGAACCATAAAGTGACCGTCTATGTCGAACCAATTAAGTCATCATTTCTCACCTGATCGGACATTTTTTGTATTGAGCTCCGAAATCGATATTTAATTAACGACAATTGCGTAAACAAGTCAATGTCCACGCTCGCGATTATAAAATTAGTCTGTGTGAATATGTTTATAATGTTTTGTTTATTTGCGACATGTTGCTAAAATAAATACATCGAAACGTATAAAATTAATACCGTGTTCCGTATCTTATAACACGATTAAATGATTATTACAACACACCGATAAAACACAGCGAATTTCTCTAATAATTTATACATCGAAGTTCATTTAGATCGAACAGTTTTTCCTAATTCCTTTGATATATAGAGTTTCGGCTGCATTTATTGACAGATGGGCAGATATCGAGCTCGCTCCATTCTTAGACTATAAATAGCGACTGCGTCATCAAGCTAACACTAGTTGGTGTGAGTAACACGTGACCTCGCTCTATTTCTATTTTGTTTTTATCACGTGATGACCATTGCGGATATTTCGGAATATTTCGGGCACTGTCACTAATCTGCTTTGCGCAAGAAGTTGCGATTTTGCATTTCCACTTAAAAATAAGAATACCAGAGAGTACGGATGACAGTTGTCCTATCTGTAATATAATTTTTGCAACAAAAGTGAGAATTCAACAAAAAAGTTACAACAGTTAAGTTAGATCAGGTAAGTGGACTCAAAATGTCTTATCTAACAAATATAACTAGACTTATAACTACATGACTACTGTTGTTAAAATTTATGGAGAATGTTAAGAATGCCATGTTTGCAGAATATATTTCCTGTACTTCATAAATAGCTCTTTATATATTTGCCTAATCAAGCTATTTTTTTCATTTAGTATTCCATGACATTGAAAACATTTAGATTTAATATTGACAATAAAATGTAGAACACTTTGAAACAACATGTTAAAATCAGTTTTAAATCAGAAAATAAAAACAACTTACTAAGTCTTTTCTCATTCAATTTCACTACTTGGCAACCAATCCTCATAGATATCCAAGGGTTTGTTCTACTTCTACAAAAACGAAACAATGTACACACATAAAATATCAAATAAAATGCTTTAAAAAAATAAATCAGTGTATAGATTGTCCATTTATTATGTTGCTTGCAGACAAACATTACATTTTTGACAGTATTATGGCACTTACATACTAAAATTATGCAGAGCTTGCTTCTGAAAATTGATATTTTTTAAAACTATATGCAATTACACTGTATATAATGAAAATTTCACGCGTTTCGATAGTATAGCGTGAAATGGTTGTCTTTACGCGTAACGTATTAATAAGGGTGATAAAACACGTGATGTGATGGTCAGTGAAGTATGAAACGACGTGTAAGTGGTCATTCTACCAGGCAGCGCATACAAGTAAACGTCTTATTTATGCGCTTTACACATTAGATTGGCGAAAGTTTTGAAGAAAAATGGAAGGCGAAAACGTTATTATTTCGCACATAGAAGCATTTATTAACAGCAAGTTTACTGACTTCGAGAAACGTATCATAGAGCACAGAAGGACATTCGCCGGGTGCAAAAATTGACTAAGAAAAGACACGAAGAAAAATTGAAGGTCAACGCACGTGTAATCGACAAGCGTATTCAAGCAGAGGACAAACGTGACAAACGTTCTATTGGAAGACGATACAGTCCATACTTTCGAACAACAAACGAGCACAATGGTTCCATTGAAAAGTCTACAGAGAAACATGGCGGTCGTTTGCGCCGTGCAAAGCCCGGTAACTGGAGGGCTGAATGTCGTTCGGGGCAATCTGAGATGGACACCAATGTTAAGATAAGTAAAATTGAAATTACTTGCTCAGTTGACAATTTGAAATTTAATAGCGTTGGTGACGCCTTTGCGGCATGTCCAGGGTCCTATGGCCATGATAGTTGTGGTATAAACTGTAAGCGAAATATGGAAAACTTAAATCTAACCTTGCTCATTGGGAGAAAGCCGGTGCTAATGAGCATGTTTTAGACGTTATATAACAGGGTTATAAAATACCATTTTATAAGTTACCTGTTTCAGTTGAATTAAGAAACAACAAATCTGCACGTGACAACGCGTCCTTTGTTTCAGATGAAATTAAGAATTTATTGTTGAAAGGTTGCATCAAACCGGTACATGTATTGCCAAAAGTTGTCAATCCGTTGACTGTGGCTGTCAGTAATTCAGGCAAGCAAAGGCTGGTTTTAGATTGCAGGCATTTAAATTCAGAATTGTACAAATTCAAATGTTGTTTTGAAAACCAATCCGTAGCTAGGGAAGTATTTTCAAAGGGAGATTACCTATTTAGCTTTGATATAAAAGGTGCATATCATCATATCATGATTTTCCCAGAACATACAAGTTTTACCTTTCGGTTTATCCACAGCAGGGATCATATTTACAAAATTATTGAGAACATGTGTAAAAAGTTGGCGGGAAATGGGATATAAAATTGTAGTATTTTTAGATGATGGTTTAGGCGGGGCTAGTACGTTTGAATCTGCTCGTAGTGTAGCAAAATTCATAAATCAGGATTTGATTAGCTTTGGGTTTTTGCTGGCAGAGAATAAAATTAATGCATTTGGGTGCCTTCTTTACACATGGTTTGGTTAGGTTATGAATGGTTTATGACAAACGGTACATTGAAAGTAACGGAAGACAGGTTATGTCGCACTGAGTGTTTATTAAATGATTTAATTACTAAGATATCTAAAGGATATATTCTTATTCCTGTTAGAAAAATTGCTTGTCTCATAGGTCAGAGTATATCTATGCAAATGTCAGTAGACAGCGTGGTAAGTTTGAGTACAAGGTCACTGAACAAATGTGTTGACACAAGGGCAAGTTGGGATGCCTTAGTAAAAGTTACTACAGAGGCGTTAGATGAAATGATTTATTGGAAAGATAATTTGAGAAAACTTAATGTTGTATATCTAAGTAACAAAACGCGTGATATGGCATACGTCTCTGTTGACGCCAGTGGAGCTGGAATTGTTGAATATGCCAATGTCTATGTTGACGCCAGTGGATCTGGTTTTGGTGGTTTTATCGAAGAAACAACAGATAGTGATATCGCAGGTAGCTGGTTGAATACCGAGAGGTTACTGATCTCCGCATGGAGAGAGTTAGAATCTGTTCACCGTGATATACAAAGTCATAGCTTAAATTTGAAAAACAAGCAAGTGGTAGTACATACAGACAATAAAAATGCATCCTTAATCCTCAGAAAAGGAAGTCGTAAGCTTGATTTACATGATATAGCAATGAGAGTTAATAGTTTGTGCAATGATAATAACATAGGTCTTGTTTCCACATGGTTACCTAGAGAAGATAACTCCAGAGCGGATTATCTTAGCCGTTGTTCAGATTGTGATGACTGGTCAATAGTAGATTCCATATTTCAGACATTAAACAGACGATGGGGGCCACACACGGTTGATCGATTTGCATGTCATTATAATGCAAAATGTAAAATATGTAACTCAAGGTATTGGTGCCTGGGTACGTCTGAAATTGATGCTTTTTCGCATGTTTGGTCTGGAGAAAATAACTGGGTTGTCCCTTCACCCAGACTGATTTTGAAATGCATTAATAAGATTAATGAGGAAAAAAAAAAAAGCCATTGCACTATTTTGGTTCCACACTGGAAGTCAGAGCCTTATTGGCCAGTACTGTTTGTAAAAGAATGTCCCGCTACGTTCGTCAAAGATTACGTAATTTTAAAGCCCGGAAAATTGACTAATAGGGGAATGGCGAGAAACGGTATTTTCGATGGTAGATCACTATCGTTTGGCTTTGTTGCTGTAAGAATAGAATAATGTACTTTATTTGTATACTATAATGAGAATGTTTTCTTCAGGCTTGAGTTTAGAGCAACGCATCGTAGATGAAGTCACGAAGACGGGAATGGGCAGTACTCTTGTTGATCTGATCAAGAAAAGTGAAAACACAGTTAAGAAGTATTAACATTATTTTAAATAGACGGGAGTTATTCGCTATTTCATATGGAGAAAATCGTTTCTAAGAAAGATACAGTGAAAAGTAAAACATTGACAGAGTTATGTAACAAATATGAAGATTCAGATGGTATTTTGATTGTTATAGAGACTTATGTATGTTTCTTTATGTTATTTTGTATTCTTAAGATATGATGAGATCAAAAATGTTCGATGTAATGATATTATGTTATAAGAAAAACACTGTTCTTTACAGATTCGTAAAAACAAAAGTATTTCTTCAGTAATGAAATAGTTATTTCAGAGGGCTAGAGCTCAGCATGTCGATATGCAATGTTTTCAACGTTATCTGAATATTTCAAGTCAGTTAATCATGTTTATTTATTTCTAAAATATATTTCATAGTTCATTCCAGCCCAATCTTTTTAAATCTATACGCTAGCCTGGTAACCGCAAATAGTGTTGCTTTTTTATGGAGTATAGCATAGACTGAAAATTTCACGCGTTTCGATAGTATAGCGTGAAATGGTTGTCTTTACGCGTAACGTATTAATAAGGGTGATAAAACACGTGATGTGATGGTCAGTGAAGTATGAAACGACGTGTAAGTGGTCATTCTACCAGGCAGCGCATACAAGTAAACGTCTTATTTACCCGTTTATATATTATATATATATATTATACAGAATGTGATTTGTTTTGCGTAATGTAGTTTTTAACACATAGTCGAATACTGAAGTTAATTTTTGTGGTTTTCAAAATGTTTTTAGTTTTCAATGATCAATATGGTGATTGAAATGCAACATTGTTTTTAAGACAATATGTGCTTTTTGTCTTGAGAAGTGATCGTTCTACATTTATTTTGTTCTTGTATATACACTCGGTTGGTTTATATGTAATATTGTGATTGTATATGTGATATTGTGGTTGTATATATGATATTGTGGTTGAATATGTGATATTGTCATTATATATATGATATTGCAGTTACATATGTGATATTGTGGATGCACATATATATGTTATATTATGTGTGCGCATATATATGTGATATTGTGGGTGCACATATGTATATGATTTTGTGTGTGTATATGTGATAATGGCCTTGTATATGTGATATTGCAGTTACATATGTGATATTGTGGGTGCACATACATATGTTATATTATGGGTGCACATATATATGTGATATTGTGGGTGCACATATGTATATGATATTGTTGATGTATATGTGATATTGTCATTATATATGTGATATTGTCATTATATATGTGATACTGCAGGTACATAAGTGATATTGTGGGTGCACATATATATGTGATATTGTGGGTGCACATATATATGTGATATTGTGTGTGTATATGTGATAATGACATTATATATATGATATTGCAGTTACATATGTGATATTGTGGGTGCACATATATGTGTGATATTGTGGGTGCACATAGATGTGTGAAATTGTGGGTGCACATAAGTTTATTTTCAATGTACATAATAGATTCTTGACACAGTCATGTTTAGTGATATATTGACAATGAGAGTCAAGGTAGTGACGGTCACATCACTGTTTATGAATGAAATCTCCTACTTCCATTTCACCATTGAAATTATACAATTTAAATAAATTTCTGGGCGTGTAGTAGAGCAGCTATTTCGCAGTGTTATGTGAATTTAGTGATAAACCAATGATAAAGGTTTTTGTTCATATATATTGCGTAGTTTTATCGATATTGTTGTGAATTTAGTTATCATATGCATGTAAAATGATCATTATATATGATTAGACATGTTAAATGTTTAGACAGTGTTGAGTCCAAGTGTTAAAGGCCACTATACTGTTTAGCCTGGAGCCCTTACCTCCATATTTCCCTCATAAGGGGTTTTGTGGTTAGGTAGCCACCGTTGCTTGCAGTTGAGGACTCAATAAATTGAATTTTGGATATTATTATTGTCAATTTGGATGAAATTTGATACAAAATCTTTTACAAGGGCATTTGGTAATATCATTTGATGTTATAAACTATCGATGTTTAATATATTGTTCTATATGTTCATGCATAAACGGTTCATTAATGTTGTGCAATCATTTATTACAGAGCTGTTCATCAATGTAAACTGTTGGTTGTACTTATACACATACTTACTTGCACAAATAAAGCTATACGCTAGCCTGGTAACCGCTATACGCTAGCCTGGTAACCGCAAATAGTGTTGCTTTTTTATGGAGTATAGCATAGACTATCCTACATTGCACAACTTGTGTTATTCTTTGGAAACCAAATCCACTTTTCTTTTCATGGACAATGTTCATCAAAAGCAAAGAGCTTTGGCAGTCGTCACAAAACATCTTCCTGGTCATGGCGCACGGAGTAGCTCAACAATCCAACAACCTTGTTGTAGAACTATGTTTCCACAGTGGACAGGGTCCTGTAAAACATTGACCACAAGTCCTTCAACAACTTGCCATGCATAATGAATCAAATTTACTACATCAAAAACGATATGATAATTGTTTAAGTAATAGTCTACTGTTCAACATCATTGATTAAAAGTTTAATAATTCATGTCAATCAGTTTCGTTTCAAAGTCAAAATTGACAAAGTGACATTTTTCCATAAAATCTGGTCAAATTCAGCAAAATAAAGACTTAACATGCAAAAACCACTCTAGCAAATCCGTAAACAATCTTAAATAACGAAACAAGTGCAAAAGAAAAACGATAACTTTACTCACCAAACTGTCCAAGTGAGTGGGTGGGGTAATTGCGCTATTCTGCATAGTAGTTTCTAACGACGTTTTTGAAGTATCAGCACCCAGTTGTGCGATTTCCATGTGACTTGTAATATTTTAGTTCGTGTTACGTTTTATACTTTCGCCAAATTCCCTTTTTTAGACGGAATTGCGAAGAAATTGTTATTGCGTTTACGGCTTTTGTAGATAACGTTGCTTATCCGAAAACTATACAAGAATTTAACTGGTTCCCGTTTCATTCAGAATCAGCGGGACCCAATTTAAACAAGAATTGTCTCGTCTTTAACTCTAAATTTCTCGAAAACAACAAAAGCAAATTTTTGGGATTTTTTTCTGTATGTTATTTACATAGTGAACAAAAATAAATTATTTTGCAATTTTGTCTAGGTCAAATATTTCCCTGACTGGACTATTATATTATTTCCGACGGTTTCAAAAGTGAAAACGTCTAGACTGGAACATCAGATATATAATTGAATTGTTTTGTCCATATATGTCAGTGTTAAAGGGAACAGGGGCCACAGCTTAGTGGTAAGAGTGGATTTGTAACAAAGAGATCCTGGTTCAAGTCCCAGTCGCGGCAAGTTTTATATTTCCATGAGAATTTGACAAAATGTCAAATTTCTTCCTCATGTAGATACTTTTCCCGGTGTCTTGTGTTTGGGTAAATTACTACTGGTTAGAATACTAAGTTCGTCCATAAAAAAACTTGGTAGGTGAACCAACCACCGAATGTGACTAAAAAGAATATTGACAAACGGTGTTAAACCCAATTAAAATAAGTTAAAGGGAACAATCCACGGAGAGACAATTTATGAATATTATTTGCTCTCACAATAGTCACAATGTATTATTTGTATGTTAACAAATGTGCGAAGTATTACCCAGAAGTTGTTCATGTATTCTGAAAACAATATAATATTGGCACTATGAGTGCGCAATACATTTGGTCTGCAATATGTGTGCGGCGCCATTAATCGGCCCTAAGCTTCCTTCCTATGCAGCGCCCTTGCAAAGACCGGAGGCGGATGTACGATTTTCGATTCATGGGCTCCACAGCCACTACGGAAAGTTATACAAATTGTAAAACGTCGTAAGCGCGTGAACATTTCGCAGAAGGCATTGCTTGATTTCCGTGGACATCGTTACCAAAATAAATCGTAGGGAGATTGTAGAACCGAAGAACCATCACACGGCTTCGTACCGCTGCCACAATTCACCCGGTCGCTGACGTGAAATCGCACGTATATTAAGCAATCATCGCGCGGCCACCGTACAACTGTCGCGCCATTGCCATGCGGAGTCCTTGAGATGACTAATGCATACTTCAGAAGTCTGTGTAATTATTGACAATATTTGTCAAATATGTTTTTATAATTCGCCTCTTCTATTCTCGAGGGAAACGTGAGGAGACTGCACTAGACCTGCACTAAAATTCAGCATTAAATCCGCACGGCGTCAGTCTCGTATATTTTCCCCCGGCTTTCCACTGTGCAAAATATCGTACGTACATAATTTTGAAAAACTACTCAGTTGTTCGTAGACACGTACGATGTCCAAAGATTCAGTGCATGGAGAATCGTACGGCGCCGTATGCAAATGTGAATCAATTTGGCATAACTTGTTTTTCTTTGTTTTTTTTTATGTGTATTCAAATGATATAATTATATTTGTTCACGAACTATTGGTTAAGCCCTCGTAATATACTTGCTTGACTTTGAGGACATTGTATATTCATTGTTAAATAAATATTAGTTCATTTTGCACATTTGTTCCCTCTTAAATTTAAATACATTGTGTAATGTGTGTACAATTTTGTCAAATTAACTTATATAATGTGTGCACAGTTTGATTAATTTATCTTTATTCGTGATGGTAAACACATACACATATATAACTTTGATTATCATGCAATGCAATTGACATTTTCAAATTTGGATATTTAATGTATGTATTGTATTAATTTGTCACTATATCAATAATTACTCACCTTTTATTAAGTAAGCAATGTCAATTGTTTGAATGTCTTTATGAATGTAGTTTTGTGTCAGATTCTGTATTTAATTCAAGCATGTTTCCTTATATATATGTATGTAGTAGTTGTGTCAGATTCTGTATTTAATTTAAGCATGTTTCCTTATATATATGTATGTAGTAGTTGTGTCAGATTCTGTATTTAATTTGAGCATGTTTCCTTATATATATGTATGTAGTAGTTGTGTCAGATTCTGTATTTAATTTAAGCATGTTTCCTTATATATATGTATGTAGTAGTTGTGTCAGATTCTGTATTTAATTCAAGCATGTTTCCTTATATATATGTATGTAGTAGTTGTGTCAGATTCTGTATTTAATTTAAGCATGTTTCCTTATATATATGTATGTAGTAGTTGTGTCAGATTCTGTATTTAATTCAAGCATGTTTCCTTATATATATGTATGTAGTAGTTGTGTCAGATTCTGTATTTAATTTAAGCATGTTTCCTTATATATATGTATGTAGTAGTTGTGTCAGATTCTGTATTTAATTCAAGCATGTTTCCTTATATATATGTATGTAGTATTTTTCATAGTAGTACTTGTCCTTTTTATATAGCTACATGGGTCTTAAACCTTCTATTTGATTGATATTTGATACATAATTTATTGAAAAGAATAGCATCAGGTATTAAGCCTATTAAGGTAATACCCAGTTCAACAATTGATGACCTTGACATATAAACATCGAAATTTTGTATTATGAATATTTCTTCAATTATAAAGGGTAGACAAACTAAAGTTTGGCACTTTGAAAATTGTCATCTAAAGAAACTTTAACTGTGTTACAAACACATGAAAGTAACAATACTATTTAGAAATAAAAAATCGAGAAATTCGATATTTTTTGTGTAAACCTATCAGCATGAATATTGAGTGTCAACCACTAAAATGTACGCAAATGCATTAATGAAACAATAAACTAGATGCTAGACCCAAGAACAAGAACATTATACCATTTAATGAAACATTTTATATTATTATACCTCACGTGACTTATTTACTCTATAGTCTTATGTGACGTCAGAGGGTGACAATCCGTAATGTTACCCTCTGACATTACATTTCGGCCCGCTTGCCATAACGAAACTGCCCTCACGCGTTTTTACCGGGTGTCGGATTTTAATCAATCTTTGTCGTATCGAATACTAACCTTGTCTAGACACTTTAGGCACTTAGTAGAATATACTTGTAGTTTGACGGTTTTGCAGTAGACATTTTGACAGCAAAAGTAACTATGGTGACAGAAAGAAGCTTCGTTTCAATTTCTATTATAGTTTTCGTTATATTTGTTAACATTATTGTTGAATTTAGTGTCTTTCTTAATTATTTTTTGTTCGGTATAATAAAACAAATATCACATCCCACATAGGGTGATAGAACGTAATGTTCTATCACCCTATGTGGGATGTGATGTTTACATAATGTCAACTTCATTCACATGGCAAGCAAGTAGGTCGCCATATTGGAAAAACAAGATCAACTGTCGGTTTTACCCTAAAGTTTATCCTACAATAATACAAAGATCTGCGCATGATCTACACCATGACTGACTTACGTAAATACCTTGATGTAATATCCCCACTTTCATGTAATTTGATATTAGAAAACAAATTAAACAAACAAGTAAGTGATTTAAAAGAACCTACTTTCAGAATGTTTACATTTTAATTTCACGACTTGGATCTCAGCGCCACGTGACGAGCAAAAATTATTACATACCGACTTTTAAATTGAATTACATAAAACTTTTATTCGTAATGGAATCTATAATGATTAAAGTACCTTATCGGAATAAAACTATAGCAAACGTTTCACAGTGAACGTGTAAAGTAATTTCTGAAAGAAGGCACTACAAATATTATTTTAGTCTACTCGACGGAAGTACTGGTTCCATATCACGTGCAACGGTCCAAAGACGACTCGAAAACCAATTTAGATCATGACTGACATCTTCCGGTATCAACAATTTAAATGTTTGCTCACATGTAACATACACATGTCACTCGATCTTTATTAATAATCGTTCCAATTTGTTTTGTATGTATGGTTTAACATCGGAGTAGTAATCTAATTGTAATTTATCATTTAAAATACAAAGCCGGTTCATTTGGTCAAACGGAAGAGCTCACGGAAGAGGCAGAGCTCTTCCGAACAGTTCGATTAGTCATCTTTTAATTTAGAAGCTCTTCAGTCTAGTCCGCCCGATGGTTAGAAGAGGTGGAAGAGATATTAGTTACGTGACCAAACAGCATCACAATACCGTTTGAAACATTTCTTTCATTTAATCTAATAAGATGTTCAGTTTCTTCAAATAGCATGTCATTTACCGTCGACAGTGCATATAACCACGGATTGCGTTCGATTGGGTTTCTCTTCTAAGCTCTTCTAGCCGGCGTATTCTCTTCTTACGCGAGTCCAATCGAACCGGCCTCAAATTGGACACAAGTTTTGAAATTTATCTTTATTCGAGCATCTAGAGGACACTGAACTTGCTAATAAATCACAGTTTGTGTATTTTTGTGATATTAAATTTGAAGGACAGTTTCACAAAAATTTAGCATTTTGAACCGTAAGTGTTTCTTTCCATTTTCGTTTATATAAACAAAATATACATTTCATAACGTTTTCACAGTGTTATCTTTATTTTGAACTATGCCATTTGGATATTTTCCCATCTTGAGCTGAACAATAACCATTCAAACTTTCACAGTCAAATTTTGGTAACGGCCATTTTTTGTTGCAATAGTATTACCCTAATGAATTAGACGGGCCCAGACAGTGACCAGAATTTCAAATTATAAGTTCATGCATAAGTCGTTATGATAATATGCAAGAAATCGAATCTGTGATTAAACTTTAAAGATTAAATATTAACAACATCTGTCACGTAATAAACATAATTTATGTTGCACATTTAGAAAGTAGCTGCATTTTAACAAACTTTAATCATAGCGAAAATGTTTTTATTAATATGAATCACAGATTTTTTTCTGTCGTTTAAGACTAGTTGGATTTAGACGAAGAATTCATTCAACAAACAGTATTCCATGTAATTTAAGGTATTGTGAATTATGTAATTACAATCACCTAGAAGATATATCATGTTATTTCAATGTTACGTTAAGAAAACAATATAATAATATATACGAGGGGTGATCCAGAAATTCGTAGACAGTATGTGTTAATCAAAAAGTAATATGCGTAATAATGTTAAATTCCGTTTCCTGACTTACTGTACATTTGTCAATAATTCTGGAAAAGATTGTTGTAATTGGACAAGCAATGCAATTTCTACACTATTTCAAGTTCACAGAGGTAAAGAGCAGCGGCGCAGGTCACAACGTTAACAAAATTAATGATTTACATTAACGTTTTTAGCACTTCGTCTCATAAGTTTTTAAAGCATTCCCCATTTCAATGAAAGCATTTTTCGTGGTGGCGAACCCATGGAGTCCATGAGTATTATGGCATACCACTCTTAACCTACGGCTAATAAAATTGATTGAGTGGCGCCTCTCAAGTCTTTCCTAGTTGATCTTCACCCACACTTGTTCCACAGTCTTCATGTCCCTCACCTCCACTGAACCAAGCATTGTTCTCAACAACCTCTCCACCATCCAATAATCAACGATGCTACTTATACACAAGTGCTTGACACACTGATGGCTTGTTTGTCACGTTTTCGATCATTTTTGTTTGTTTCGGAAGGTGTCTTCCTAAGATTCACACAGAATTATATCACTGCCCGAAGTTTTGCCTGATCTGTGACGTCCATTTTGAAATCAATGATTTGTTGTTTATCTGGCAGAATATTTCAATGCTTACAAATCTATCATAATGAGTATTCATTAAGAACTCTACAAATAAAATAAGAGCATGTTAATTATCTTAATATATTTATATGTACATGTATGTATATTTTATGTTTATATGTGTATGTGTGTTGGTCTGTTCTGTATTAAATGACTATATACGTGATCTGTGACGTCCATTTTGAAATCAATGATTTTTGTTGTTAAACTGTTCAAGTACAATTTCAAAAGAACTTCTCATTCAAATGTTTTCTAAATTTAACATAATGACGTCACATCCGTCCAATCGACGTTATTAAAACGTCTCCCGCTATTTTATATGTTTTCAAGGTGTACCGTGAATTTGAAATAGCTATAAATGCTTACAATTAAGTGCAATTTTGGACTGCGCCGCGATCGCGATACTACATGATTTAAAGATGTCATAAGTAATTGAAATATAGCAACTTTACTATGAAATTTGGCCGACAGATTCAAAACATATTAGTAAATATCATGTGAAGATTTTGTAACAGTAGGACTCGGCCGTTCTTAATACATTTGTATAGCGTTATTTTACATTAGTCCATATAATTATGTACAAATTTATATGGACTAATGTAAAATAACGCTATACAAATCGGGAGTCAAATTTCATGGGGACACTGTACATTATACAAACAAACATAAACAAATTAAACATGTAAAATACAAAGGAACGGTACATAAATAATACATGTATAAATGTCATATGTTTACCAATATGGAACAGAACATGCTGTTGTAGAATTATTTATGTAAGCTGTCTGGTAAACACTTTATGAGCTCTGTTTGATAATGCAAGAAATACATACATTTAATAATGCATGTATCATTAAATGCAGGGTCCCATTTATATGCCATGCCTGGCTAAAGTTAAAAAGACACTGTACCAGGGTATGGAGGTAGGGCTAAATGACGTTTTGTTCTGCGCAGATTTGAAGCGTGGGAACAACTAGTTGTGATGATAATAATATGATATGAATAACCGGCCCAATTGTGGGACGTATACAAAATCTAAAAAGAAGAACACAAAACAAAATATCTGTCAATAAATGTTTGTATAATATAATAACATAAAAAACTTAAGTTTATGTAAATCTTCCTCTATTGATTACGTCATGTAAATTTTACATTAATTATTTCGGTTAATGTACCTTTAATTGTTTCCAAGTTTAATTAGTAGTGAACACTTAACATATGCAAAAATGTTTATTTCTCTCTTTCTTCTTCTTATTGTTGTACTATCTAAATATTTCGTAAACTTACTGCTTTCACAGTAAATACTATTTAGTACGTAAATTACGTTTACCCTCTTCTTTTTATGTAAAAAAATACATAAATTATGAACTACATGTATAAACATTTTCTACGTTCGAACTGTATGCGTGGTAACCAATTTTAATGTAAATTTATACCACTTCTTTTGTCAGCTTATAACGTCTAGTTATTTGTATGTAACATTGTATATAATTATGTATATAAATATGTTGTTCACATGGACATGAGAGCCTAATCAATCAGAAATGAGCTCTTATAATGTATACAGAATAAAATAAACGTATAAATATTGACACTGTTTTGGCTTATAGTATGTTGTGAAGACGTAAACAGTACGTAGGTATGTTCAAATGTTATGACATCATTTTTGTAATTAAAGTTATCAGTCAAGATAATCACACAAAATTAATATACAATTATACACATTACATGGTGAACTAAAATGATGCAAATACTATCAATTTATCGTGTAATTCAAAAGCTTTTAAAAATAAGTACACTAAGTTTCTTAGCAATAGTTTTGGAATGATTCTCAAATAAGTTTAATTTAAACATGCGCCTGTTCTATTCCAATAATATCTTTATGTGTTTCTTACGTAAATCGATATAAAGACTGCGATCTAAGATAAAGTGATATTCGTTTTCTAATAAATTACAAACATTACAGGGTCTGTTTCGTCCTCTTTTCTTATTTTGGCCTCTGTCAGCATCCAGATTCAATGTTCAAATTATGCGTTGAAAGAAATGTTATTCGAAATTTTGGAATATCAAGTATCTAGAAATGTTGGAAGCCACAAAACACATTTTCGTTGTACCATATAGACCAATCTGAATTGCCAATACGTTCATACCATGTTTGCAGGTTATTATCGTGTAATCGCTGCTAAAAAAACATCAGCACTTCCTACACTTTGATTGATACAGCCCATGATTTTTTATCAGGAAATAGTTCAGAATCGTTTTAAGATACAGGCACACCAATATAATATAAACATAAGTATGATTTATGTTTATCGTTTGAATGTACGGTCCAGCTCTGAATAAAGGTCACACTGTGAATAAAGGCTATTCATTTTAAAACCACCGTTAATTTCAAATAACAAAAGGACCTCCAAATTATACAGGCCAACTGTTAATAATGGTCTTTCCCAATTGTGGCATGCGTTAACTGCTTCGGTTGTATATGCAAAATGGCTATGATCAATATAAGTGCTACTGCAGTGAATAAACTTGGAGTTTCTTTTGAACAGCACCAGTCATCAGTGCAAGCAGCACTTTGCTGAATAAAATGGGAGTAGAATATCAAGCAGGTGTGCTAAATTAATTCATTAGCACCAAAAAATGCTTGCGTTTTTAAACTGTAAGAATATATATTTTTGTTACTTTGCATATTCTTGAATAGCAGCATTTTGTAAAAGATATGATATAAAGATTTATTCGTATAATAGTTATACGCTGCGATAATGTTTGATATCCGCATAAGTTAACAATAAATAATGTCATGAAAATATGGCCGCAACTGGGACACGTTATCTTTTATATCGACCTAGTAACAGTGATATCTATCAAATACGAGTGACATAAGGAGTAGATTTAAGTATAATTTAGCTTTAGAGCGTGTTTGCATCCATGTTACTCTGGCAAACTAAGAATGTGCATTCGTTTATCAATATCTGATGAGATTTAATTCATAGCCTGTATTCAAAAGAAAGCCTTATCAGCTGATAAAAGCATTTACATCACATGTCAGAAACTGGTTTATTTTAAGATGATACAATGGCCAGCTTGTTCGTCTAATACAATCTACATGTATTATCCAAATATTTATAGGTTTAATGAACAACTAAAGTTTTACCCAGAGCAATTGTTGAAAAATTGAATACGACAACATGTTAAGACATACAAATGTAGAGGGAATATAACCTACGTATTCTTTTTTATTTTTATTATTAGTGTTAATCATTCGGAGTCCATTTTAAGGAGAAACATAAAAGTCTTTTTCTTAGTACCTGCGGTCAAACATACCCCACTTAATCTGTGTACTGCCTCTTTACATTTAGACAAAGATGATGTTCGGGCCAATGCTCCTTTTTTCCATTTGGCGACGGTTGTTCACTGAATAAACAAGAACTATACATTAAAGTTTATCAATGACCATTGGTCAGCTAAGAATTGGTCGGTTTGATTATTAATTTATTTGGAACATGTTACGAAATTCGTATAAACGCAATAGAATACACTGCAACCTCTCCGGAACGAGCCTTTATTAAGCAACACCATCATTTTCCACTTTACGATTTAACCCTTCAGGGCATCAGACTGTCAACAACAATATAATCTTGCTTCTCGTATCGGGTGTTGCTTTTGAGAGGTTCAATGTAAGCAAAAGCGTTTAACTACCATAATACCATATATGGTGAGCCAAGTTATTATGAGGCTCTCTTATTGACATATTAGGAATGCATAGATATATCTCGTACTACATAATGACCCTGACACTCACATTATGAGGGAGTATCAAAAGTTTATTCTTCTACTGGTATATATATCTTTTTGAAATGTATGTTTTCGTACAGTAGTAGTTCAACCATGGTAATACTTGTGTTGAAAGAAGTCTACATACATCTGTGTTTACAATTCACAATCTATGGGAATTAACGGTTTGACGTGTCAAACGATCGCTTAATGAAAAGATCTGGCGGATTTTGTCAATATATTGGCGGTCGCTGGTCGCTTTGAGAAAAGGTCGCTTAATACATGAAAACAAAGCGCAAAAACGCTCGAGGAGATTGATTTTGAAGTAGTCGCTTAAGAAAAAGGTCGCTTAATACACGTGGTCACAGGAGCAAGATTTACTGTACTAAGAATGTCAAATTTTCAAATTAAATATAGACACAGGCCAAAGATGATAGTCTTTATGATTAGATGGTGTTGATATTAATGTAGACTCTGGATGGCTCGTACTGTTTTGCATAAATGTACATTTTTGTTTGATATGATGTACCACGTCCATGTGATTGAATGTATAGATCGCATGTTAATGATTCATTAATCATTGATTGACATTATTTCTTTCTCACTTTCCTATATTGTCTTCTTCTTGTCGTACGCCTACATGACGTAAATGTATGTTACTGTAGTTTGAAAGAGAGCGCATGCATCGCTGTAATGCTGACTTAGGCTCTGTAGGTTTTATGCTGGTGTCACCCCACCCTTAGCTACTGGCTGACAAACCTTCCATGAAAGCGCGAAGTGTTTTCTGTCTGGGATGTTCCCCTAAGCAGCGGACCTATTTACCCATATCTTGGGGTCTGTTCATGGGCATTGAGGCTTGTGGTACTGACCACCTGCGAGTCCTATGTAGTTCTGCCTGGGTTCGTAAGGTGTTCCGTTGACGTGTGTCTCCACTGGGATGCCTAACGAAGGGCTTGTATGTACAGAGGCTGTGTACTGGCAAGGAAGACTTAATCACTCGGCCTCTTCTTCGCCACCTAAGCTAGCCAACGGCAGAGGCTGAAAGCGGAAGGTGACAAGCACACTGCACACCACACTTGACACATCTACACACCATTAGACACACTTATCATATTATCATAAATGGTATTTTACCCAATAAACTTAAAAAAGGTATAATTGTTTTTTTTATGATATTTTTTATTACATTTAACATTTGATATTTACGAAACAGATATCATGTCTTTCCACCAAGCACACATACATGTATACTCCTCTGCAACAGTTACATACTTAAAATTCCTCTGCCTTCGAACTCACAGGTAACTGTATCATGAATAGATTTTAAACGAATGAATAAAAAAATAAATACTGATTAAAAAAAAATCACTATTTATTGATATGTTAACAAGATATATTTCAACAAAAATCCCAAGATTTTTAAAGCATCAAAACTTTTTTTTGGCTAAATATATTTCAAGTGATCGATTATATTCATAAAACATAATTATTATTAAAACAGCATTCATGCAAAATCCCAGAGAAATCCGTCGTATAGTTCACGAGTTATGCCACAAAATGTAAATCAATGCTTCGGGACGATCACTGAGGTGATTTTGACATCCAGTAAATTTACTTAAAATAGACGATATTTAGTCTTAACTGTTGTGTACATACATAATGAACAGGTACACTTAGAAAACTAAACTGTTGGAACACATTTACCCCCATGACAATTGGTAAATTCGTTACATGTGAATGTTTAAGCAATAAACAAATTTTCGACTTTAATTTTTATCCCCGGTAGTCTCCATTTTGGTTCATATGACGCGCGTGCTATCCAGTTTGTGACAACGATTTTCATTGGCCGATTTCAAAAGGGTTTTCCGAGGCGAAATGACGTATGTACAAGAATTTGGTTCCCAGCCAATGAAAACGAACGTTACAAAATACACTAGGATTTCTCTAGTGTCATCGAGGTCACAATGACAGAATGAAGTTTTTACGTTACGTTGAATTACATGTTATGAAGGTAAAATAATGTAAGCTTTCAACGCAGGAATATGATTTTGTTCAGTCACGGCCGTAAAAAGTACATTCATTTGCATAAATTCACCGTAATCCTTGATGAATTGAAAAACAAAAGTCACCTCAGTGATCGTCCAGAGAATTTTCGTTGAAATATACCTTGTTAACATATTAATAAATAGTGTTTTTTATATTTTCTTTCTTCATATTTGTATAATCTATTCATGATACAGTTACCTATGTTCGAACTCAGAACGAAAGGAAAGTAAGGATGGTGGGAAAGGGTAGATCTGGTACATATGTTTGCCTCTCATAATTGAAACTTCGTTGTAATAAAACTGGGCTTAACCTATTGTACACCACAAATGCATGCGCTGATATTAAACATATCACCCATCAAAGATATATGAACGAATTATGGCAGATTTTAGAGTTGTTAATGCTACAAATAACTTTGTTGGTTTAAGGCATGATATGAAATAAACACATTTGTATATAGGGAAGGACGGTAAATGTTTTTATGGTCTTCACGTAAATATCGGATATCGTATACATTGTATATTACATTGTATTTATGTTCTTAGTGTACAGGAGGTCGCAGTACATACAACAAGGATAAAGATATAGAAGATATACCGAAATCAAGAGATGACTCACCATATTTTTAAAAAAGAATGAATACAAGACTTAAAGAATAAATAATACAAAATGTACAAAAAGAACAAACAAGAATAAAAAAACGAACGGACACCAAGAAAACAAAACCAAATTGCATTAGTTCAGGGATAAGCAACATTAGAATCAGTTTACTAGGAGTTCACTCGTTATAGAGTCAAATCTGTGAATAAAGGTCAACCACGAGAAAAACATAATGTGGCCTTAATTGACAGGTGACTTTTTTCGGAGGACATTTTGTTCCAAAAAATGACAGTTTTAAAAGAATGGCCTTTATTCACGGGGTGATCTTTTTCAGAGGTTGTCGCTAACACATGTTTGACAGTTGGGTCAGTTAGAACAGAAAAAATATTCACAAACTCTTGACTTTATGCTTTAATAATTCAGTATCAAAGAAATTTTGTACCTTAATGAACTGTTTACGAACTGTTTGATCTCCCCTCCTGGATATTATCTTTAATGAGGTCACTATTAAGGGTATATCGACATTGGAGCAAATGTTGTAAGATAACACTGTATGTCTGAATATGTTCTACACCGCTGTCACAAAATAAGCGGAGAAGAATAATTACTTACACTGAAGACAGTTTGTGCTTGGAACAGTTAAACACTCTTTTACGGCTGAATCAGGGATCTGTTTCACGATTAATGAATTATTAATGGGGCTGATTAAGTTAAACTTATTATATCTAACTTTATGTGTTATTTCCAGTCAACAATGTCTCGCCCAATACAATAAAGTAAACAATCTCATTGACGGAATATGGAAAAATCTGAACCTAACAGACGGCGGAAGTGGGATCCCTTCCATCAGCGACTTGTTGGGGCCAAGTCAGAATGAGCTGATGTCACGCGCAGAGGAGGTGCTCGGTGACTTTGTCACAGAGAGCAGAGATCAATTCAATATAAGCGAGGAGTGCTTGGATGATACAGAAGCGCTTTTGGCTGCAATCACACGCCGAGAATATTGGGCATTGAGAAGTGAGTTTATTTCTTCTATTTGAAACGATTTAAAATTGCAAATCCAACTACGGTAAACTAAAGCTAAGATTTACTATATTTGTATTTGTTTATCAGCTAATGAAAAAGTGCCCACTCGGTTAGCTCAGTGGTTAACGCGTTGGCTACTGATCAAGAGGTTGTAAGTTCAAACCCCGAGCTAGGCTCACACTGTCCATGACCCATTTGACTAAAGATATTATATCCTATGTTAGATTGTCCTCCACCTCTGAATTGTATGGGATAACTTGATAGAATCATGCGGATAGAATGTGGACAGTATTGGTTAAGGCTGAACTGAAATCCAGGGAAGCTGGTTAGGATAACTACCCGCCATGGTGTAACTGAAATAATGTTGAAAATGGCGTTAAATCGGAAGAAATAAATAACGGAAGAATAGGGTATATTTTGTATGGCTTACAGTTATGTTTTACACAATCACTTGTCTTTGATCTGTATGGAACATTAATGTCTCTCATATTTCCTGTTAACTGTTTTTTTTTATATAAATCTACTGTCATGTATCACACCACATCCGTCGTTAATGACCAGTGTGCTGGATTTGTTCCCGGTCGCTGCAGGTTATACCCTTACATGAGGAATTGACAAAAATGTCGATTTTCCTCCACATGCTAAAATTTGCTGGTACCTTGTGGAAGGGGAAGATAGTACTGGTTAGAATACCGTCCAGGAAAGCTGGTCAGGTGTATCAGTGGCCGTATAAAAAACAAGTTTTGAAAAACGGCGTTAAACCCAAATAAATAAATATATACCATCAAAGAAATACAGCAAATGAAAGAATATATTTAAAAATACACCGACTCACATTGATATAAGGCGTAGCAATGTTTTTGTCATTTTCTTCAGTGATAGATGCAATGGGAAAGCCATCTAGTGGTTTACAGGACTTTCAAATAAGATGGATTGGCAACTGGGAAGAATGTCTTAGTGTCAAAGCACATGCATTTCAGAACCCAATCAACCAAACGGGTGACTTCCGTCAATTTGGCGCAAAATTCTGCTTTGCTTCCATTAAAATAAATGGTTTACCGGTATGTTGAAATACGATTATGACATTTCAAAAACATTATTTATCGCACGACAGTTATAGTCCTTCATGAATACATCATAGTTCGTGTTTTTATCGACTTGAGATTGATAATATAATGCAGAGAACTGCTAACTTATATCATTGAAGTCCCATTAGCTTTTTAGATATTAAAATTAAAGTAGGTCTTATTTTATTGAAGTCCCATTAGCTTTTTAGATATTAAAATTAAAGTAGGTCTTATTTTATTGAAGTCCCATTAGCTTTTTAGATATTAAATTTAAAGAAGGTCTTATTTTATTGAAGCCCCATTAGCTTTTTAGATATCAAAATTAAAATAGGTCTTATTTTATCTAGAAAGATGGCTTATCAGTGAAACTGACTTTTACTTGCAAACAAAACATTTCGAAATTTACTTCTTTTTTTTAATTGAAGAACATGTAGAAATACCCGCCTCCGCGGTCTAATGGTTAAAAATCACTGACTTAAAATCACTGTAACCTCTCACTGATAGAGGGTCATGGGTTCGAGCCCCGCTACCGACCATGTCCCTTTATATGAGAGGCAGTCGCATACGGAGGATGGGAGTCTAGTACTGGTCCTCCCAGGAACGATGGTTATATTGTATCATCATTTTATCTATCGTTCTGTATTATTTAAAAAAAACTGAAGCAGATGGTCTTTAAGAATAAATGGATAAATTCTGGATAACAAAACCATAACATTTCAAATACATTTTAGCCAACAATAGCAGGACAGGCAGCTCTACAGATAGGTGTTTGCATTCCTGATAGATGTTCGGGTAAAGACAGCGCAGCTCTTGTTAACACCCGTAAGTAGTGACTTTGATAAGTATTTAAATATGCATTCAGGAATGCAAAACATTAACAGAAACAAAGAAGAAAAGAATTAATCAAAGTACTGAAAATTACATAGACTTACACTGTAACATGGAACTGGGACTAGTTTAATGCGGGTGTAGAAAAAAAAACAGTTCTTTGGTCCGCATTAAAATTAATGCGCACCGAGCGAGTGACGGCTATTGTAAGCTGAACGGTAGTTGAAACAATGCTTGTAAATTTCGATATCGGATAATCAATGACAGTTTAAAAAAAATAGTTCGTCTTGAGCCACCATTATTGGAAATACTACCAAATGTCTGAAGTATTTCGAATGCTACTGATTTCGGCAAGGGAGATAACCTACTTTCGGAAGAGGCCCATAAAAGTTAAGAACATGCTTACAATTCCCGATATAGAATATTTGAGAACTGTTGCTAGTCTAGACTGACCTCTCAGTTAGTTGTAAAGAAATGTCTGTTACGTCTTATACTGATCACTGAAAATTTGATACACATACAATACATGAATATATTACGAATGAAGTGACATTCATTATGCTTCAGTTCAGCGAAGAAAAATACATGTACAATGCCTTGATGTGTTTTTTTTCTTCTTTATCTCCTTCATCAAAACTTTTGAACAGTTTCTCTTCATAATGATATTCAAGCGTGGTACATAAGTATAGTAATTCACTGAACAAAATTCAAGCCCCCTCAAAATTAAATTGGATTTATCAGCACTAAGTCTTGTTCAAAAGGCCACTGGTCAATTCCGACTGGTCTATTTAAGCAAATTTTTATAAGATATAGATTTCGAAATTTCTAAAATGGTACATTGCATGTCGTTCGTCCCGGTGTACCAAAGGTGAACGGATGATGTACATTACGAAAATTGACTGTAGATGTTTATATTGTGTAAGAATTCAGTCCAAATTAGTTAATTAATCATTGTGTTATTTCCTTTAGTAATCAGTATCATTCCTAAAAACTTGACATCCCGCCTTCAACCAGCAAAGGTACACTGTCAAGAAAAAGAACTGGAATATTCACATAAGGCTATCGCAGCATTGTAAGTATACCTTACGAGAACTATTTGGAAAGCATTGTCCTACCGTAGGTTTTTTACACGTACGAAGCTCATGTGTGTGTTTTCTGAGAGAAATATTTTCCACTGAACGTCCAACGTCTGAGTGAAAATTCGCCAAACTGTTTGCAGGTATCTTATCATTGTTCTATCAATGAAAGATAAATCTGAAATTATCTGCCATTTCAGTCTGGGCTTATGAAAACATTGCATCCGATAAAAGAAAACGTTAGGTACAGAGTTGTAATGAAAGCATCTTCCTTTTGTATGTCAGTGTGGAGATTTCATAAAAGTATGTGACTCAAAACATGTTAGACGAATAGACAAAATACCATAAAACTAAACGATATAACTTAAGGACATATCCGGTAGTTGCTATTGCGCAACGTAGTGCGCATTCGTGACGTTAATTTTACTATTAAACATGTAGGCAAAATGAAAACGTATGGAGATAATTTGTTTTAACTTTGCATTATCATAGCACATGATGACAGAAACATTTTAATCGAAAAGAAAATGGGGGTCGCGGTGCTTGTTCCTGAGTTATCTGCCCTTGTTTATGACGTTTTGGCTTAATTTATGTCATTTCAAGGGCAGATCACTCATACATAAATCTTAAATACCATATTTTTACTTTTGGTTTATGTTTCTCATTTTATTCTTGGTCATAATACAAAATTTCATGCAATTCTATCAAATATTTTATTAGCTTTTTTCAGTTGAAGTTAACAGACTGACGATTCTTCAAAATTAAACCAAGTTTTAGGAAAATTGGCATTGGTTACGGTAAAGAAACAAATACAAAAACACTCATTAGCAGTTCTTGAAATTTTGGGCGATTGCATAAAAAGAAGTCGGCTACTTAAAAAGGAAAATAAATAAGACCTTGTTTTCCTACATTATGAATTATCTGCCTTTGAAATAACCTAAAATGAGCCAAAATGTTACATTCAAGGGCAGATAACTCAAAAACGAGCACCGCGACCCTCATTTTTGTTTATCTTAAAATGTTTCTATTATCATATGCTATGATCATGCAAAGTTTTAAAAAAATCTCTCTATACGTTTTTATTTTGCCTATATGTCTATGTGTAAAATTGTGGAAACTGTCAGATATGTCCTTAAAGTCCAGTAAGATCTGTCCATACTACCAGAAGAAAACACCACTCCTGGACATAGCTTATATATATATACAGGGTCCCGGTGACAACATACAGTGACTTAAATAATATTGTTTGTTTGGCTATATATATTATCTTGTTTTAAAGGTAAGCTTAAACTGAAGTTATCTCAAATATACAATTTCATTTATTTTCAGAGGCGTTTGTGGAATATTTGGAATCATAATCGCTATAGCAACGATTTATGACGTCATCATACACAAAACTGAAACAAAAGAAGTATCCTCCTATCAGACGAACGTAAGAAAATCCTCTTTGGAATTCAGTATACATGACGTACTATTAAACGACAATGGCTAATAATAAATTGATCACTTTTACAGTATAGACAGATAACTTTAAAAGTTTGATATGGCTAATTGCGTCATGATGTACGTCATAAAAGTAAGCTAGGCTTTCAAGTAACAAAATTCCTGTTTTAAAAAAAACTTTTATTACATGCATGTAAATGTCATTTTCCATAGAAAGACCCTTTGAGAGTAGCAAAATGATGTCACTGTTGTTGGGAGGTTCTTGCTCTATAAAGGTTAAATTAATAGTTAAATAACGCAGTGGGAAATATCATGCAGTTGTTGAAATGAGGTTGTTGAGCAAGTGATGGCCACTCATGAGAGGTTGCAAAGTACATGTATTGGGGCTAGAAATGTCGGCAACATCGAAAAGTGATTTAGGTTGAGATTGACCTAATGTTGTTTAACACGGTATATTTTGTGGCTTTAGGACCACTCTTAAGGAGTTCTGAGTTAATATCAAAAGCAGATTACCTAACGATCTCAGCTCAATATTTTTGTTTTGAAAACCTAGTTTTGAGGCACTGCCGCGTGTCTTGTGTTCAATTAAAAGTTTACTCATATTTTAGCCTGCCTGGTTTGCTCAGTTGTTATAAAGTGTTGTTCTACTGATCAAGAGGCTGTGAGTGCGAACCCTGGGCAAGGCTACCCCAGTCCGTGACATATTTCTTTGAAGATATTACACCCTATGTTAAATGTCCTCAACCTCTGAATTATTTGGGATAGCTTAGCATTAGCTTATAGTAGTACTTGTTAAGACCTAGAAGAAAGCTGGCTAGGATATTTTCTGCCACGATATAACTGAAATATTGTTGAAAATGGCGTTACAATAATTAGTTAAATTATGTACACATAGTTTACTACAATTTGATCATTGTGATAACATGGACATATTATTCTCATATGTTTCATACAGAAAAACGGTACAACCAAAGGAACTTTCAAAGATCAATCAAATTATAACTCAAACGGTCATACAACTTTGGAGGGAAAAGCTAACGGTGCTTATGCAATTTCTGAAAAAGATGTTACGCCTGTAGTGAATGGGGACTTAGAAAAAGGCAAAAGTAGTCCACCGACGCCGATAGAATTCACACAATCAAGTTATACACCAGGTGAGATGTAGGCCTACTTCGTAACAATGACATGTATACAGTGTATATGTTATATATACAGTCAAACCTGTGAACAAAGGCCACCCACTATTAGTACTATATTCATCAGACATACAATAACTAATATATAGTATCATATACATGCATATATGACTAAGTACAATTAAGACTAGTATGTATATGATCTTTATTTAAAACATAAAGCCCAACAGTTTATATGTATAATTTACATTTACATATCCATTAAAAAAGCATACTATATTCTACAAAGATGATAATTATAATAAGCTGTAATGGCGGATCTTAAATGATAACTTAGGGTCACCCACGGGAAGGATGAAATGAGGCCGTCATTGGCAAATGACCTTTAGTCGGAGGTCATTTTTTCGCCAAGGTGTCTAAGTTCACTTTTGATGTATTTCTTTGCAAGACGTATTAACTATTCAAAAGAGATTCATCATTCCATGGAATCTTCCATTGGATGAAATCTACAAGCGTAGAAAAATTAAGACCACGTCATCTTATAGCGAGTCTGTAATTGTTTAGTGTGTACAGCTTGTGGTTGTATAAAAAGGTTATATTAATTAGTAAATTGTCAATTTTCGAAAATACTGTAAGCCTCGGCTCCGCTTCGGTTGACAATATTTCTTCAATTTTACTGTCACCCCCCTGTCAGACATGTAATATTTATATAATATACCGTTCTTGACAAACAATTTGCATTTATTGGAATTAATATAATTCAGTAGATAAGACTATATACGTTATTTATTTAGCTGATCTAACATTAACATTTTAATGCCTGGCCTAATTGGACCGCTAGCAATAAGTTGTGTTAACACGGTACTACAACTGCAATTTGGGAATTTCATAAAAATTATACTTTCAACAGTATAATTAACAATTAAGAACCTTCGCGATTGTCATTTTTAAAGGCATTTCTTGTTTTTAAATAATCTTTGAAAGTTCTTCAAAGAATGACCTTTATTGTCAGGATAACCTTTCCTAGTACCTGTAGGTGCTCGCTAACACATGTTTCACTGTATTTACACAGAAAGAAATATTAATGCTGTTGTCATAGCTTAGATTGATCAAAATGAGTAATGATAACGCTGAGTTATTGCATTCGAGAGTAATTCATGAAATCGTGTTTCCCAAACTATTCTTGTCCGTGAATTGTTCATGAAGTAAGAATAACAATTTGGACATGGGTGTTCTTAAGTCAAGAACCGTTTTGTCCCCTGCATGCCTCAATTACGTGAACATTATGACGGCTTCGAGAATGCTTTTGATTTATGTGCATGTATCTTTATTTCCATACTAAAGGTACGGCAGGAAAGTTGCTGTTAGCATTTTCTTTGTATACGAATGCACCAAAGATTCTGAGCGCCAAACAGTCACCAGGAGCATTGACAGCCGTAAATGGTATCCGATTTCTCAGCATGACATGGGTGGTGCTTGGGCATACATATGCAATTGGTATACAATATGTAGGTTCGTATGAACAAACAGCTGCAGTATATTCATCTGACATACTATAACTTATATATACATGTAGTATCATATGCATGCATATATGATTAAGTACAATTAAGGTTATGGATATGATATTTATTTCAAACATAATGCATAAAGCCTAACGGTTTACATGTATAATTTACATTTACATATCCATTAAAAAAGCATACTATATTCTACAAAGATGATATCTATAATAAGCTGTAATGGCGGATCTTAAGTGATAACTTAGGGTCACCCACGGGAAGGATGAAATGAGGCCTTTAGTCGGAGGTCATTTTTTCGCCAAGGTGTCTAAGCTCACTTTTGATGTATTTCTTTGCAAGACGTATTAACTATTTAAAAGAAATTCATCATTCCATGGAAACTTCCATTGGATGAAATCTACAAGCGTAGAAATCGTAATATGTTCTACAAAGATTGTAGCTATAATAAGCTGTAATGGCGGATCTTAAGTGATAACATAAACGAAAAAAAAAATAACCATATTGCAATGACAGGAAGAGAAAACGTTTTAGATCTGAGGTACAGGGTGTTGTCATGTAATTTGAAACAAATGGGTTTGTCACGAAAAAAAAAAGTTTTTGTTTCGTGACAAACCCCTTTGATTTGAAACATCTATGACTATATACCGAAATTCGTTTAAACATTGTTTCATTTTCAGATGAAAGTTTGGCATACAATGTATTTGGTATTCTTCAATAATAATTTATTTGTCATATTGTTTTTGAATATTCGAGTATAATTCACATTCTAAAACAAAGTGAAATTCATCTTCAAGATATTTACAAAATTTTCTTTCATGACTAGGTATATCATTTCTAAATATGGCACCATCTAGACGAGATGTATTAACAATTCAAGCCACGTTGGCAATACTCGTGTTGCGATAATTCAGGGAAACAGTATTTAGCTTTGGAACATTAGTGTTTCTTACTATACCGTCTCAACACCAAGTAAAATGATCATTCGATTGTTTATTTGTGTTTTACACCCATTTTCAACAGTCATAGACATAAGAGGCAGACAGTCCACCTTACCATCGTTCCTGGGAAGAACCAGTACTAGACTACCATCCTCCGTAAGCAATTGCCTACTTTCTTACATAAAGAGACGTGGTTGGTAGCTGGGCTCGAGCCCACAACCTTCTATGAGTGGTTACAGTGATTTGAAGTCAGCGACCTTAACCACTAGACAACGAAGGCGCACGCAAGTGTTCATTCAGTTGAAATATTTGTCAATATCAATTATGTATGGGATTTCCTTTGATACATATTGTGCGATGTTCTAGGTTCTGATGTAATATTTCAATTCATAAAATCATTCAGATGTCAGGTATCCATTGAGACACGCTGACGCTGATGTTTATTTTGGAATAAAGAAAACCTCTAATTATTGTTCATGTTGACTGTTAGTTTCCTCAATGGGTGATTGTTGTATTGTTTTAAATATATTTCTGTAGAAAATTTGGGAACATATGGACCAGCTTTGTTCAAGAGATTCACATTTCAAGCGATCGGGAACGCCACAATATCTGTGGATACATTTTTCTTCTTGAGGTAATTCATTATTTCTGCAATACATGTATCATCAAGCACAGAAAATATTTTTATCATGTGTCTGTTGTTCGTGATAAAAATGCTTTGTACAGAGGAAACCAAACTGTGAAGTTTTGTTTATCTTTAATATTCAATGTGTACGGATGATTTATTTTCCACGAAATAATCAGGTATTGAGTGGTAAAAGCATATTTTACGTTCTATTATTTGCTTGGATTTTTAGATAGATAGAAATGACAGATTTCATTATAATATCAATTTCTTAGTTAACACGTTCGAAACTTAAATAAAAGACCCAGTAAGTTTACTGTTAATTGAATAAACAGTTCATATCGTCACCACGGACTATCAGATAAGTATAAAAAGTGCAGATAGGTCATTTTAAGTCTTGTATGACGAATTATGCATGTATACTGATTCTATATTTTAGTGGTTTACTGGTTTCATACCTATCCCTTAAGGAGATGAAAAAATGTGGCGGCCCCAAAAACTTCCGATGGGGAATGTTCTATTTCCACAGATACTGGAGGTGAGTTCTCGTGTTGCAATTTATATGTGACTTATCTTTTTGGAAAGTCAGTGTTTAGTTTGCAGTTTCTGAATATAAACATATACACATAACAATCATGAATAATGTATTTATATCCACAAGCATTTGCTCTAAATAGGATACTGAAATGAACTAAATAAAAAATATTTAAAAAGTTGTGTTTACTTTTTAATATGGATACTTCGCTTTGAAATTAAAATATCCAGATGTTCAAGGGACCAACGCCAGTACGGTCTGCCTTCAAATCAACATATGCATTCGCTAATGTTTATACCCTAAAATAATAAGAATTGGTGCAAACACATATGGAACGCCTCCACTGACTTTTATCGTGTATTTTTACTTCGTTATGTATGAAACTTAGTTTGTAATGCATAATGGTTATTCGTTTTGTGCAAAATGCAATTCGTCGTGTGGAAATATCACTTCGTCATGTGTAAAAATCAGTTTGTTATGTCGAAACATCAATTCGTTGTGGAGTTTTAACAGTTTGTTATGTTCATTTTCATTTCGTTCTGCTCAAAAGCCATTTCGTTCTGCACAAACGTCATTTCGTTCTGCTCAAAGTCATTTCGTTCTGCTCAAACGTCATTTCGTTCTGCCAAAAGTCATTTCGTTCTGCACAAAGTCAGTTCGTTCTGCTCAAAAGTCATTTCGTTCTGCACAAACGTCATTTCGTTCTGCTCAAACGTGATTTCGTTCTGTCCAAAGTCATTTCGTTCTGCTCAAAAGTCATTTCGTTCTGCCAAAAGTCATTTCGTTCTGCACAAACCTCATTTCGTTCTGCGTAAAAGTCATTTCGTTCTGCCAAAAGTCATTTCGTTCTGCACAAACGTCATTTCGTTCTGCACAAAGTCATTTCGTTTTGCGCAAAAGTCAATTTGTTATATCGTTACATCCACGGGGAGGGGAATCTCGTAACTTTGGATAGTAATCAAAATGAGTGATGGCGACTGCTGAGACTCGGTGAGTTCATTATTTTGTATATTTTAGGTGACAAACGTTTCCAAAACTCAAACTAAACCTAGCCAATCATATACACATACTTTCTGCAAATAGCGTGCTTATAGTACGTTCTCGTTTTGATTGAATTGTGTCAAAATTGCAAGTCCAGCCTTAGTTAACCACACGATTCATAATAAACTGGTACTAAAATGAATGAAAATAGTTTTTTTTCTTCACAAAATCAAACAAACTTTTGTCAATAATTCTCGTATCTAAGTCCATCTAAAATTGCATTGCTAAGTCTGTGACTTGTAAATGTCCATTGCAGATGCATAGTAAGTAAAACGAACATGTTTGTAATGTTTATCTCATTTTCATTCCCACTTCATTTTTCTGTTTGTTTCTCATGCTTTTGTAGTATAAATTATCATGACCGTTTTGTCGGTTTTATCAAAAGTAAAAACAATATGACAGAAATGTGTGTTACAGTATTGTTCAGTTCAAAGGTAAATAGCTTGTGTTACTACTTGAGTTTTAAATACCTATTTACATTTTAAGTATTTAAGTATTTGCATGTTTTGAACTGTTTCAGGATGGACACTTTGCATTTATGTAAAACATGCGGAAACAATTCAGAAGTACGTCGAGAGAAGCCACACTAGCCAATCACCATACAAGTGCTGCGGGGATCTGTTATACACTAACATATACGTGTACATGTGATACCTGCAACATGAGTATTCACCGGAAGAAACAATTTGAAGATCACATGACCAGCACAGAGGGCAGAAGAACCATGTCTGTCTCTGACAAGTGGACAAGTTAACGTGCATCGGAGATTAAACTGATATTTCACTCTTTTAGATCACATGTATATGTAAATTCATAAATGTATACTTTTCTAGCCGTGCTAGTGAATCTAGTACATGTATCTCAATTTCTTACATATTGTACGAAGATCTACATGATATCTTTAATCTTGTGATTTATAGATTTGAATTTTAGAACGGACATAAAGGTCTAAAAATAATATGTTATTCTTTTGTATGTTTACCCTTTTTATTGTCAGTTGACATGTTCACCTTATCTGTGATTAAGGTATGATTCAAATCTGTGATTACTGTACTTTTTTGATTTTATGGGAATGATAATTTGATAATAAACGTGATATAACATGTTTTGGACATTTCACAATTATTCCACATTTCTAATAGCGTATATTTTATAACAGTGTGCTATCTTAAGATATAAAAAGGATTTTATGGGATCGTTTTCTTGCAATAGGGGTTCTTCGACTTCTACAGGCGTGTCTTGGTCCTCATCTTTCTACAATTATAAATAGAATAGATTAATGCTGAGGATTTGCCCTTTTACTGGTATTGATGAAAGTAATGCAAAAATATCTGTAGAAAACGAAAAATAAGACAATACGACTCCACTATTTGTACTCATGATAAATCAAGTAATCTTAAGTCAGTAAGTGTATTGCTGAATAAATTGTAGCAAAAAGTATTTCATTGTAATTGTTATATCGCTGATATTAGTAATGCGAACTAGTCGGTGTTTGAAACAGGTACCCCTAGAATGCAATCTGACGCTCTACCGACTGAGCTATTTTAACCGCCCCGAAAATAGGCTGGCGTGATCACGATTAATTTCTTATTAATTTACATTGGTATTATCAATAATGTAGTAATATACATATTAGTTCATTCTTAATGTTTGATTTTCTGACAACGTTGGCTGACGCCAACTATGGACATGCAAACGGTTTTAACAAGGAGAAAGGAATAGTACCGCTATTTGCAGAAAGTGTGTGCGCATACGATTGGATAGGTTTAGTTTTGGTTTTGGAAACGCTTGTCATCTAAAATAAACAAAAAAAAATGAACTTACCGAGCCTCAGCAGTCGCCATCACTTGTTTTGATAACCATCCAAAGTCACGTGATTCCACTCCCCGTGTATAAATTGACTTTTGCACCCAACGAAATGACTTTTGCGCAGAACGAAATGACGTTTGTGCAGAACGAAATGACTTTTGCGCGGAACAAAATGACGTTTGTGCAGAACGAAATGACTTTTGCGCAGAACGAAATAACGTTTGGGCAGAACGAAATGACGTTTGGGCAGAACGAAATGACTTTTGCGCAGAACGAAATGACGTTTGGACGGAACGAAATGACTTTTGCGCAGAACGAAATGGCGTTTGGGCAGAACGAAATGACGTTTGTGCAGAACGAAATGACTTTTGAGCAGAACGAAATGACTTTGAGCAGAACGAAATGATTTTTGAGCAGAACGAAATGACTTTCGGTAGAACAAAATGACGTTTGTGCAGAACGAAATGACTTTTGAGCAGAACGAAATAACTTCCGGCAGAACGAAATGACTTTTGAGCAGAACGAAATGACTTTGAGCAGAACGAAATGACGTTAGTGCAGAACGAAATAACTTTCGGCAGAACAAAATGACGTTTGTGCAGAACGAAATGACTTTTGAGCAGAACGAAATGAAAATGAACATAACAAACTGTTAAAACCCCACAACGAATTGATGTTTCGACATAACAAACTGATTTTTACACATGACGAATTGATATTTCCAAACGACGAATTACGTTTTACACAGAACGAATTACTATAATGCATTACAAACTTAGTGTAATTCATAACGAAGTGAAAATGCACGATACAAGTCAGTGGAGGCGTTCCATACAAACATGTTTACACGTCTGGGGTTTAATGTTACACCTCAACCAGGGTCAGTTTGGTGACTGTTTCAGCTTTAACGTCGTAGAAATGTTTTGAGCAGGTATACACCTGGGTAGAACCACTGTAAGGCAGAGTCAGTTTCCTCACATGTTATAATTGTCATGTCACGGTTTGGATTTGGTGAGGGGCTACTGTTTATGGAGTCCCCACAAACGTATTGGATAGCTGAGTAAAAATATTTTTTACATTAGTTACACTATTTAGTCATATTAAAAAATTTTAATATGACTATACGAGTTATGTATTATGTAACTAATAATGTTTATAACAGGTTGACTCCACCCTACATGCTGTTTCTGATGGTGTATGTTACAACATTTAAATACTGGGGGGACGGACCACTCTGGCCCCAACAAGGAGCAGAGCCTGGCGAGTGTGAGGACAGTTGGTGGATGAATTTGTTGTATATAAACAACTTCTTCGGGATGGATAAACAGGTTTTTATGCTTTAACCAACTGTCGATTTTATTTCGTTAGTACCTCTAGAAAATCCCAGGACTGCTAGATTGTTTCATGTCCATTTCTGTCTGAACAGACGTTTAATTAACCTGGGCTTATCGTGTATCCTTACATAAATATTTGTTCGTTATTTATGAACGTTAGTTACTAAAGCTGCAAACTGTCAGGCGAAACATGATGACTAAGAGCTTCCGTCAAGAATCCGTGTTCAAATCTCCCCTGAACTTGTATTCGCTGCTTCAGCAGACGAATACAGTTACCGTAAATCAGAAAGTTACAGCGGCAACTCTGATACCATTCACTTTCTGTTCTATCACTGAAAAAAATAGTTCAAAAGGTTGCTATATGGCTAATTTCAAACATTATGTTGTACCGTTTTGTTCAGTTGAAGTACACATCCAATGAATATATTTTCAATTATTTTGTTATGTATACCTATATATTTACATCATGTTATTTTGTTGTTTTTAGTGTTTTGCGTGGAGCTGGTACCTTAACAATGATATGCAGTTTTATATCATCAGTCCAATCATGTTGATTCCATTGTATTTGTGAGTAAATTAATTTCTTTTCTTAGTATAATTGTTCTGTCAATCGTATCTACTCGGGCATTTCCGTATATGAGAAATACGCCTCGTACATAAGTGTGGGGTAATGAAGTTTCCGGTCACTACTTTTCCCAACAAGGTACTCGTGTTCAAAAATCATTCTCAGAATAACAACTTTTCACACGTGTTTATCGTTCGTGATTGATAAAATAAACATACTCTTCCCACTGAAAGAAAAAAAGATTGTTCACATCGTTGGATTCCCATGATGGAAAGTAGCCCGTGAAATACAACAAAATGGCGGCCTGCCTATTATGACTGAGGCAATTTTCTTCTGACAAACGCCAAGGAGTTCCGATTTTTGAGTTTCCGAGTTCTGTATGATAAATATTTTTTTTCAAAACACATCGATTCATTGGCTTGAAGAAGCACGTTTATGCCTTTGTGATGTTTCTGATACTTGTTTTGTGTCCATTTGTTCATTGGTTTAATTTTTCTTATTTTTGTCTAACTAATGTGTTATAAGTCCGTCGCCGTGATCATATGGTTAGTGTGCTGGACATGTTACCCGGTAACCCGGGTTCGATTCTCGTCCGTCTATTTTCCTTCATATGTGGAGAGGTTGCCAGCTCCTTGTAGAATGGTAAGTTAGTACTGGTTAGAATACAGTCCACGGAAACTGGTTAGGTGAGCCGGCCTCCATATATAACTGAAATAGCATTGAAAAAAAAACGGCGTTAATCTGACTAATTCAATGTGTTACATGATAAAGAAATCTACTTATGAATATTCAGCAGCCTTGATCAGTTCTGAGTATGAACTTACTAATTATGATATATGTACTTTTTCAGTTCGTCAGTTCTAGGTGGAATTTCATGCGTCGCTTTGATTCTTGTAAATTTCATCAGCGCTGGAATGATATCCTACAATGAAAAAATGAAAGCAAATTCTATGTTCAAGTACGTAAGCGATTTTTTATGCATAGAGCTATTTTATTATTTATTTATCATCATTTGGAGTAGATAAGAGTACAGTGGATGGGTTAAATGTGGTTAAGTGTTTTATTTATTACATTATATTAGATGGTAAAACAATAAGAAGATAAACATGACGCGACTCGAACACACCAAACATTCGTTTCTGTACTGAAACGCATGGCTATGAGCTACTTTTGATAAGATAGACCAATTATGAATACATTTATATACACATATCTGTACCGTTGGAACTATACTACTCAAAATTTGATAAGGAATACTTGCGACATTGCTTGTGGTGGTTACTTTATATCATTAAGCTTTTCCCAGCCTAAAACTTTACTTTTCAGAGACATCTTTTTTATACTATTAATACAAAAACAGTGTAGCCCAATTATCATTGTTTCCTTGGTAGTTACCTTAGATACTTCAATTTATTTTACAACCATTGCCAGCTTTCAAGGCCTAATTTACAAAGTAGCCTCCCTTGATTTTCGGTCGAAGGGAAGCTTGTGATCAAATTTCGATTATGTCCCTTAGATAAGGACCCTAGATAAACCATTTAAGACCCTAGATAGCACTGAAATCAGTAGAATCACGGTTCATTAAGCAAGACGCGCATTGCGCCCGCAGGCATGATCTTATCAGTGGTTCATCAAATACAGTAAAACAATGACAGAAAGTTATATCATGAAGAACTTGACTTATACTTGTATTATTTAACGTTATTTGTTAGTTGTTGGGTAACTACAGCCAAGCTTAACATGTTTTATAATAAAATAACCATTGATGTACGCTTTATTATATTTATTCTGCTAATAACAAGTTTTCTTTGACAAGGTGAAAATTTAGTTAATTCTAATTTTGTTAATATGTAGATAATAGATTGTAAAATCCATTCTGTTTCATTTATTCTGATTTTTATCGACAAATGTTACTTTAAACAGCGGCAGATCCAGGATTTCAGGGGCATAATATTTTGGAAAGTATGCTATTTCATTGAATTATTTTTCATTTCTTTAGGAGGTGGGGGGGGGGGGGGCTGAATTCGCTTGTGTTAAATAACTAGTTTATATTTTATCGAGTATAAATTCAGATATATCAAGGACTTATATACATACATGTATGTATATAAGTCCTTGGATATATATAACATCCCTTTTAGATAAATAAACTGTAAAAAAGTCTCTGATCAAACCACTAAGTCTAACAATCATTTTTTGGCTTAAAATAAGTTCGATGTTAATTATCATAGTAAAATATGACATGTCTACATATAATATATGTGCCTGGCATAATTCGCATCATTTTTTACCAATTTAAATAGCATGTAGTAATAAAATCCAATACAGGTCATGGTTCAGTGAGCTAATTATATACAGTATATTGCACTTACGGTCAGTATTAACTGGGACCATTATACACATGTATATTGATAATCACGTTAATTGGCGATGTAATCTGCATTCATCTATAAATGTTGATCCGTCTTACTATATGGAAACAAATTTAATTATTTTATATTTTTATGACAGGGTTGTGCTCAACAGCAAATTTAAAGCCATTCATTATGTTACTATACTTTAATTCTGATGCTTATCTTTTCGCACTTTGTTTTGTTAAAATTATCTATATGTGTATATTGGTCCCAGGAATTATGTTTTTAAAGATCACAAAATGAACAAAATACATCTTAATCAAGATTAATGATCTTTAGTTATAAATTGAAAAAATGATAAATTATGCTTGAATTAGTAGTTTCATTATATTAAACAGTAAAATGTTGATTCACAATCTGACACTAACATCTAAGCTATACTTATACTGTATATATCCGCATACTGATTTAATCTCTAAAGCCATGCTACCTGGTTACGGGAATATACAAATAACTATAATTATCATGTAGGTACCTTATTATGAGAAACAACACGTTTCCAAAACTGGTCAATTCAGATCGCACATGGAAGCAAGAAAATGTTAGAAATATTAATACATTTATATTCAATATGAATCAGCAAAGAATCTAGCTTGTGCACGTAACTGGGAAAATGTGATGCTAAAATTACAACATGGCTTTCGTGGTGTTTGAATATCCGCTATTATGTCTAGTTATAGAAATTTCTTTGTATGTTAATTCACAATGTATTTATAATCTGGACCGACAAGGATAACTTAAATTTGTAACGATCAAGGAAGCAATAAGATAGAATACAACATAATTGAAATTTATATCATTATAAAGAAGAAAGATGCAAAATTGTGCACATAACTGGGAAAATATTGTACTTAAATGTATATTGCAAAATGACTTTCTCGGTGCTTGAATTCCGCCATCTTGCCCAGTTTTAGGAATTTCCTTGTATGTTTTTAAAAATCTAGACCGACAAGGATAATTTTGTAACGATCAGGGAATCAAGAAGAAAAAATACAACATAATTGAAATTTATATCATTATAAAGTAGAAAGATGCAAAATTGTGCACATAGCTGGGAAAATATTGTACTTATATTGGAAAATGACTTTCTCGGTGCTTGAATTCCGCCATCTTGCCCAGTTTTAGGAATTTCCTTGTATGTTTTTAAAAATCTAGACCGACAAGGATAATTTTGTAACGATCAGGGAATCAAGAAGAAAAAATACAACATAATTGAAATTTATATCATTATAAAGTAGAAAGATGCAAAATTGTGCACATAGCTGGGAAAATATTGTACTTATATTGCAAAATGACTTTCTCGGTGCTTGAATTCCGCCATCTTGCATAGTTTTAGGAATTTTCTTGTATGTTCCGTTAATACACAATGTTTTTATAAATTTTGACCGACAGGGATAATTTTGTAACGATCAGGGAAGCAAGAAGATAAAATACAACATAATTGAAATTTATATCATTATAAAGAAGAAAGATGTAAAATTGTGCACATAACAGGGAAAATGTTGTGCTTATACTACAAAATGTCTTTCTAGGTGTTTGAAATTCCCACTTTTGCTTAATTTTAGAAATTTCCTTCTTTGTTCATATAAAAAATCTAGACCGACAGGGACAATTTTGTAACGATCAGGGAAGCAAGAAGATAAAATATAACATAATTAAAATTTATATCATTATAAAGAAGAAAGATGCAAAATTGTGCACGTAACAGGGAAAATGTTGTGCCTTTAATATTAATAAAGTTATTACAAGTTAAATAAATACTTCCTCTATAACTCTATATAGAGCACCTGTCACCGCCATGTCATCGATATCGCAAAAAAGTCGATTTTCAAGGGGGACAACTTTCCCGATAAGCCAACTGATAAGCTCTGAAAGCTGGCAATGATTTTTTTAATTGCAAGAGTTGTTGCCTTCGTTGAAAAATAGAAAAATATTAATTTCTGTAGATATTGCAAGGCGACTTATGTTTTTTTTTTCTTTACAAATATCATTGATAATGTGCTATACAGGATCTTTTTACCATGAGTTTTCATTGAAATGGATATTCTTTGTTCTTTAGTCATTAAAAATTGGGCAATTTCCATAGACTTCAAATTATGCAAATTTAAATGGTCAATAACTCACAGATTATTATTGTTTGGAAAATCGGCGATAAATCATTTTCTATTATAGAAACTTATCATGAAAATAAAAGATATTTTCAAAATATGTCCGCTCCTTTTTGAGATATTGATTTTGGACAATAGGCTGGGAAGACCTTAATACTTCTGTGTAACTAGATATGATTTTGATAAAATTTGGTCATTACTTACCAAATGCCGGTACCAAAATGAAACACATGATATCCATTGAAGCATATCTGTATATTATATTCTTATACTTGTATGTACGGAGTATTCAAACATTGAATAAAGAATCCTTATCAAATTTAAAGTATTACATTTATATATCTATTCGGCTTTTATCGATATTTAAGCACTGTTAATTTTAGCCTTATAATTCTAAAACATATTATGGAAACTGTATTAAGACGATGCCACATTGTAAAAATGAACATACTCAATTTCAGCCCTGATCCAATTACTTCTTTCCTTGATTCTTACATTAAACCTTGGTGCCGTATAGGACCGTACGTCGTGGGTTTTATCCTAGGCTATATTCTGTACAAAACCGAATGCAAACCAAAATTGACGAAGGTAAGTCGATCATGTATCCATCAAAGAATCTAATTGATTCGGTACAATCTGTCTCAATTCTTGTATCTGACCAACCTACGCATTTTCATGTACAACAGCAATCGGCACTCCTCGGACATAAAAGGTAGGCCGCCATTTTGTTGTAGTATTTCACGGACTGCTTTCCAACATGGCTGACCCTAGGAATCCAAAATGGAAACGACTTGTCCATCTGTCAATGGGAACTTGATGCTATTTTAAAAATCGCGAACGATAATATATGCTTGGAAGTGTGCCATTCTGAGAAAACGAGAGCCTAGTGTTGAAAAAGTAGTGGCTGATAATCACAAAACCAAAATTTGTAACCCTACGAGCACTTGTGTACGAGTCGTATTTCTCAGTTACGGACATACCCGAGTTGTTATGATCTAGTGTACTATACAGACCACATGTATTTTTCTTTCCTTTGCTAGTCCAGCTTTTATTTATATAACCTTTTTTCGAAGGTGTCTGGGCTCACTTTTGATTCGCGAAGGTGTCTATGCTCATTTCTTACCTATATTTCTTGGCAAGAATTAATAATTATTCAGAATAAATCCCCTATTGGATGATTCAAAGGAAATCCTTCCATCCACTGGGTGAAATTAACAGGCGTAGAACAATTAAGGCTACGCCAACTTACAGTGAGTCTTCCTTTGTTTAATGTGTTTGTAAAATGTGTGAATTAATAAAAATGTACGTAAATGCATTCTTATACGGTCGAAATAAAGTTATTTTCCGTTCTAGACAAACATTTTTACATTAGTGGAATTAATGTACTGTAAATATGTCTAAACACCTAATAGATTGGAAACAAAATGGCGGCCTCCATGCGGTGTAATGATAGCGCCGTGTTGCCATTCCACCGCATGGAGGCCAGGTATTTCCGACAAAACATATTCCTACTGTCGCGCTAAAATAAATCGATGCATGAACAATTTGCATTGAATTTCATATATCAAATCAAATAACCAATTAACATTTATCCCGCGTACGAAATAATGTTTTCTCATGTATACATCGCTATCCGCGACTGCAGGAATGTTCGATAAGTAATGTGTATCGTGTAATATTCTAAAAAGAACCGACGTTAATGGTCAAAATAACTTTCCAACCTCTCAAAGTGGTTCCCGTGGTTAGAAATACAAAACTTCAGTCTGTGAATACATTTCTGAAATGCGTCACGGGTGGCTGATTTGGATATACCTGAAATACACCGACCAACAGATGAGCCAAGGGCTTGTCTAGAATGGATAAGAACTTTTTCAGTTTTTGAAAACGGATAAAGTCGCAGGGAGCAAGATCTGATGAGTACGGTGTGTGCGACAAGACGGTTGCCTTCTCCGACTTCAAAAACGGGTTTACAATGCCAGATGAATGTGCTGCAGCATTATCATGGAGTAGGCAAACATGTTGAAAGCCATCAACTGCACGTCGTTTTTGATAATATATCTTGAGTTTTCTACGTAAAACATCACGGTAATACCGACCTGTGCCACGTTTGCCATTAGGCATAAAAATTTATTTGGCTATTCCTTCACATGAGAAAAATATGTTATAGATGGAGTTCTTTGCCCTTTTGACAACTACAGGCCATTTACTGATTTGATATGCCACATCTTGTTGGTTTCCAGTTATTCTGACTGTCTTCATATAACGAACTCAACCAGTATCAATGTTTGCGAAATTGTCTATAGTTAAAATTTGGAAACTTCTTGGGCAATTGTTTCGCCTCTTGTACGCATACTGTCATCTGTCAATAGATGGGGGTTTCCATAGGGCATTAATATTTCGTACTTCAGAATGAAATTTACTCTTGATAGTGAAATGCCAACAGTTTTGGCAACATCGCCAATCTTATATCTGCCATCCCTTTCAATCATTTCCCTGTCTTTGAAGACATTAGTTAATCCAGTTGCAGTCACCGGTCGTCCTGATTTTGCAGAATCTTTAACTGTCTCCGTGCAAGTAACAAATCTCTTTTTTCCAATTACCACCTGTCACATAAGATACCTTAAGGGACCCATAAACTTACCCCAATTAGTTAAACATTTGCCTCGATGAATGACCGAGTTTTCTACGTAGTTTTATGTAAGCTCAGATTTCATAAAATTCTCAAAATGCTTTCCAACCATTCATTCAACAGTGGTCAACGAGTGGCTCTCTTCAAATAAAGATTTTTGTCAATTTTATCTTTTCGTGTTATAGTACAATACACATTTACATATCGAACATCCCTCGTATAGTCGTTTTAATAAGTTACACTTTATAAATGGATTTTGTGTCATTATGCCGTGAAATAGAATAGAAATCCCCATAACGAATAGAAAGTATTCGCAAACATCACTTCAATGTGAATGTCTGTGACAATTGTGTGCCAGACAAGGACTTCGAGACTATTTTAAGACATTGCTCGTTAAACATAGACTTATACTAGTGCTTGTTCAACTTTTACGGTCATTTCCAACCATTCAACTCACGGACCGCACTGGAATTATCCTTCCCACTGTTAACGTATACTATGTTTAAATATCGTTAACTAATTATATAAATTTAAAATTTAGTTTTTAACATTCAACAATTGCCCAGCTGATTTTTTTTACCCGACTACTGATTAAAAAGTCTATTGAATGCTATTTTGTTTATATTTAAGTTGACAAATACTGTGGGCTGGTTACTGGCTACAACATTTGGCCTCTTGATTTTATATGGTCTGTACTCATCTGACGGAATAGAAAAACTTAGTCTTACAACTGCTGCTGTTTACAATGCTACACATAGAACTGTGTGGGGTGCCTGTGTGGCCTGGGTTGTATACGCATGCGCAACCGGATATGGAGGTAAGTTTGCGTATTGTGTATGTGTAATATCAATTCACGAATTAAAAAAAAAACGGATGAAAACAGGAGCATTCGTTTTTCATACTGCATCAATAATAAACATTGCAACATTCTGTATTTAAAAAAATAGTGTGTTTCTTGTTATAATTAGATGCTATAGAAATTCGATTTGTCCCAGGAATTTTGTTTGTATTTTCAGGTCCAATAAACGCCTTGTTATCCTGGGAAGGTGTTATACCTCTGAATAGACTAACATACTGCTGCTATCTAGTACATCCGGTTATTATGTCCTTATATTACAGTAGTCAAAGAACTTTGATTAACTGGTATGATTTGAACGTGGTAAGTCTAGTACTATCATCTTGTTAACAAAACTAATGGAACAGCTGATATAGTATTAATACTACCACTGATAACCTGGCACCCTAACAACTGGAATTCCTTGAAAATCGGACGATTTTTCAAGTTCCATTTTTTGGAATATTTAAAAAGAATCTCAGGGATTTTACAGTACGAGTAAAACTGACGTGGATATCTTACACGTGTATTTGACCAATAGAATGGCCTATATGATACGAGTACATACCACTGTATTCAGTGTATTTACAAGGAAGAGTTCTGTATACCTATTTGAACGGCTAACTGTTTAGTTATTTGAGCAGACAAAAGAAATTTAACAAGTAAATAGTCAAGACGAAACACACTGAACAAATGTTTAAAAGTATTTAAAGTTACCAATGTTTGGCATTAACATTTGAATTATGCTGACGTTAGCCCTGAATATGTAATTGATAAGGTAAGACCTTTTAAGTGCAGCTTTTCCTTGGAACCAGCCGTTACCATCCATTTCCTTTTGTAGTCTGAGTTGCGATCTTGCATATTGTCAATCATAACAGCACTAGGTGAAATCGTTAAGCAACTTTGATGCTAATACTTCAGTACAGAAGAAGTTTACTGTACGGACACTAGCACTCCCCGTTCTAGTATTCCTTTCCAGAATAATCGATGAAAAAAATAATCAAATTGTAATATTATATAAAAGAACAATGTCTTTTTTAATTTTAGGCTTACATGTTCCTTGGACATTTATGTGTGACATACGGTGCAGCGTTTGTTCTTTCACTTGCTTTTGAATCACCCATGATGGGGTTGGAAAAAGTTCTACTTGGTAAAAAGAAGAAACAATAACTGTCGAAAATACTGTCCTTCTTAAACATACAATGAAGTTTGTGGCGGCATGATCAATATATGGAACAATTATTTTTGTATTTTTATATTCTGTTTTCTTTAAACGTCCTAGTGAGAATCATTTTGACTTTTTAATATTCTATGTAAGTAACAGTACATTGTGTGCTTAGAAAATTGTTGTCTTTACTACCACATCAGCTTCATTCCTGACGTAAATTTTCGCAGGAGAAATGTCATAGCTCGTTCATTTTGTCATAATTTTCTCTGAGACTTTCTGTGCGTGTGGACGAATTATTCCTACACTGTATCACATTCGGCTTTTTTCAATTAAATGGCTAGAAACAGAAGATGAAACCAAAATGTTTACTCACCTACCTTTCTGTCAGTTAAAATCGGCGATCACATCCGTTACCGGAAGCCCGCACATCAAAATCACGGTTGCACCAGGGGTGTCGGAGGTGCTGGTTTCCCTACCGTGTATATACTATAAGAAGGCGTAATATCTCTTCGTTTCGGTGAATGAGCACCACCTTTACAAAACACAAAATTATAAAGCAATACGGACAAATTCTTCAAATCAAAGTTTGCAGCGGTTTCAAGTATATATTTTTGCACAAAATAAGACCAAAACAAAATTCCTAGACCAATCTGTTACTGAGAAATCGAAGAAGAAACGCTAGAATTTGACCAGATTTCGTTTGGTCGGAAAAAATGCGGCCACACCAAAATGGACTAATTTCACATACTAATGCAAGATTGTCAGTCGATCATATGCGAAATTAACCAATATAAATTTCTTTATCATACACCGCCATGTCACTATAAACCCGACTATAAACAATATTAACCAATCAAAAATCATGTAACGTTTATAAAAGCTATATATATATATATATATATATATATGGCGGTGTACGATAAAGAAATTTCTGTTCAACAGTTTTAAAAGAATTTCCTATGAGGCCTAAAAATAAATTATTTGCCTCAAAATCAGGAGGTAGGGTAGATAGAGAAATTATTTCATTTAAAAAAAAATGAGGGTCTGTTAATCATATGTTATTTACCAATTTTTAAGGCCTTACTTACAACGCATTAAAACAAGGTTAATAAAAAGTCCAATAAAACCTTATTTGGCGACCACCACAGTACTAAATACAGTGGCGGATCAAAGATTTATTTTAGGAGGGGGTCTAATTTAGGAAAGTAAGGCAGTGGGGTGCGGGAAGTTTTAATTTGAAGAAGTGAAACGGTGCATTCGAGTGAGTTTGGGTTCCGTTTCCTACCTCAATGTTTTGGTGGCGGTTGTGCTAGAAAACATCAAAAAGGGAAAGATCAGAGCACTTCGGAATTGAATGCGATATCATTTCTATGGTCGGGGACATTTAGGGGGAACGCCGGGTACGCCTCTCCCCATTAAACCGCCTCTGGAATTATACAATGTTACCATAGATACGACAGTGAGAAAGTTTGGTAGATCCAACCTTTATTATTACAGTATGATTAATTCCATGTAAATTGATATTGCAAAATCCGATAGTGTTTTAATAGATCGAATCAGATGACATCGTTACTCAATACTTAATGTTAAACTCAAACATTGAGCTTCGAAGACATTGAAGTACTGTCTGAACAGCGTACATTAAAGCAAACCAGTATCTCGCTTTTACTAGTATTTAAGACAAAAAAATCGGCTTAAATCATCAGTTACACACGAATTCCTGTCTATAAACGTGATTCAAATAATCTCGGGCATTTTTCTGTTAAATCAATGATGTTTGCAAGGAAATATAAAAAGCCTGGATTGTTTTGTTTCTTTTTTGTAATATCATGTATTCTTGTGTTGTTTTTTAAACAATTCATTGGCATAGAAGTTTTTCAGGTGAGTGCCGTTTTTCAAAAGTTTGTTTTCATGTTTTAAAACATTTAATATTGATAAGCAGAACAGATTATACAATCATTATTTCACTATATTTGCTTCTTAGCATATTTTGACATTAATTTGTTCGTAGAAACGGTGCATACAAAAAACTTAGTATAAATCAAATGTTACATTTTTGTGCATTAAACTTGACGAGGGAAATCACATTTAACGTATTCACAGAATAAAAACTTTATGATTTTATATCCATTGTTCATGTTGGTCGGACCCGCCTCCCTGGTCGAGTGGCTAAGGTCGCTGACTTCAAATCACTGTAACCTCTCACTGATAGAGGGCCGTAGGTTCCAGCCCCGCTAACGACCATGTCCCTTTATGTGAGAAAGTAGGCAGCTGCTTACGGATGATGGGAGTCTAGTACTGGTTCTTCCCAGGAACGATGGCTAGGTGCACTGTCCGCCTCATATGACTCTGGCTGTTGAAAGGGGCGTAACAAACAACATGTCGGTCATGTGACCAATGGAATACAGTTTGACTGAATACATTTAAGTGCTAATGTTAACATCCAGTGATAAGGCACAGGCTAGAGCTATGAACCTATGATGATAAAGTTGTAATATATTCTATATCTGCACCATAATTCAACCCATAATTTAAGTATCTAACATGAAATAAAATGTCAGAATTCGACTCCATATATACTACTATGTACTCGTACAAGAAGGCGTATAACCTTCACAAAACGCAATATTATAAAACAATACGGACGAATTCTTTCAAAGGAAGATCGCGGCGGTTTTGGGTACATAGTTTTGCTCAAAATGAGACCATTTTTTTAAACTTCTTTTGAAGTTCATAGCCCAATCAGTTACCGAAAAAATCGAACAAGAAACACTAAACATTGACCCGATTTCGATTTCGTTTAGTCGGAATAAATGCAACCGCACCGATTGACCAAATTTCATATATTAATGGTGCCTAACATCAGTGATTTCGCCTATCGTAATCGGATCATTTTCCGGTGTTTCTCGGGACGTTATATCAAGTGATTCAGTTCATTACATGTCCGTTACTAATGCCTGTGTGATAGGGATATATGGTTTGTTTTAGTCAGCAATGCAATTGTGTACACGGAAGATCCCATTTGTCAAGGCATATGTAACACGAATCTATAGGAGCAATCACACTGACGTCTCTGGCGCAATTGGTAAAGCTTCAGGTTTCTGAATCTGGAGTGTGTCTGGCGGTGGATACCATTTTTGATAGTTTTAGCTATTTAGCCAAAATTGTCACGTGAATATAAAATATTTACTTACAATTAGTATTTGGCTTGTATAACAAATGAAAGTTTGGTCATTTATTAATTATATAATACATAACATGGAAAACTCTCTCCGTACATGGATAATTATTAGGTATAGCAATAATGCTATATGTGATCTCACTGAATTTTGATCAAATGCATATCATATAAAACTGAATCTTGAATCGGAATAAACTGAGAAACACATCAGAACAAATGCATTTCTTCTTTCTTTTACGTTTACGTTATGTAAACAATTACAAAAACAAAAATAGTTCGACCAATATATTTCTAAAATAAAAATATACGATCATTAAAAGTGTGCTTTTGACTGAGCTCGAACCACTCAATTCTGCTACATGATGTCAAATGTCATGTATGTACATTTCACCTTATTCAATACACCACGACCCTGAATTACGTGAATGACACTTTAATACGGAGTTAAAATGAATTTTGCAATACAATTTTTGTAATTTACAATGTTTACCTTTATAATGGTATCGTCCAATATTTGACCTTGACCATAAAAATTGAACTACCTTAGGCCTTAAACGACCTTTGGTCTAATACACATAGTTGTATATCATGTCTGTATCATTTTCACATACACTAACGTATAATAAAATGACAATAGGAACAGACCAGAATAGGATAGGATAAGAATGATATTGCAAGACAAAGTATTGGACCGGGGTCTGTGTCCGTCCGTCGGTCTGTACGTCTGTCTGTACGCCTACCCGACTCAGACTTAACGGTTATCTGACCGATTCTTTTTTGGCACAGATTCAAAAGTTTCCAAAATCTCAAAATATAATAAAGTAAGTATTTTTTAATCAGTTGGCTCTGAGGCCGATGTCAAAAATTCAATTACGTACACGGAATGACGTAAACAGACAATGGTTAACATCTTATTAATGAAGATTTGCGCAGTTACTGCTTCGTACAAAATACCTTGTATTCTCAGTCATAAAGGTATTACATGTAATTAGAGGTTGTCATGAGGAACCAACATATAAAGTTTGATGACTGTATGTGGGAGCGTTTTGATCTTGTAGGCAATGTTAAATTCGGTACAAACAGACAAACAACAGACAGACAGACAGGCCAAAAGCAGTATACCCCCAATCTATCGATGCGGGGGCATAAGAAAGTCGTTCGACTAATCTGTCCTGATGTATTTGGTAATGTAATTATAATCTAGGCTTTCATCTTGTCTGATTTATTAGTTATACTGCCATGTCGTAGTGAATAACAGGTTCAAGTGCTTGGCACGGCTTTGTTACCCAGAGCTGAATAAAAGAATAAACAAAAGATCGTTTAAAAAGTGCACACGCGTAGTGCAGAATATCTATTTTATTTTTTTACATTATAATATTCCATTTACAACAAAAACTTTATTCACACCGGAGCATAATAGCTCATCGTCTTATCGTAATTCACAATGCAATGACTTAATAGATAATAATTAAGTACAAGTATAATGGAACAATAATGGAGTCGTATAATGGTATTGTATAATTGAAGTTCGCAAATGAAAGCTAAGTAATGGCAAATGAAGCAAATTAAGAATGTTGATGTCATATATCCGTACCATACATACATATCACGTCCGTTATATATTTTGTCCATCTCTTAGTTTAAAAGCTTTAAATGCAAAAAATACTGAATTTATTAAGAATAGTTTCATTTGTTTCAATCAAAAATATTAACAATAACTGTTTGAGGATATTAGATCTATTTCGATAGAATCTTGGACAGACAGTATCTATTAGTTGACTGTAAATTATGCAAAGGGCAAATAAAAACGAAGGGAAAAATACCTTCCACATCTATTAAAGTAAACTAATTACAAGCAGTCTTTCTAATCATGCATCATGCATACGAATTAAAGTAGATTACCGGTTATTTCGTACATTGCTGCATAATGTCGGAATACTGTATGTATACATGTTTTTTAATATTATATATATAACGAAATACATAACAATAAAAAGAAAAAAAACTCCTGACGTTCGTATTTAATGATTTCTCATGTCATAATAGTGCTCTTCATGCTAACAATAGTTATCAATGTTTTTGTCAACTTAAACTTGTAAATAAAATTCTGCTCTTTTCAATAAAAGACGGTTATTTTAGTGAGTTATCGACTTATTGTTGATTACATTACGATACAACAAAAGAAGACTGTATCATCAATCCGAGGTGACAGACTTTGTATCAATTAGATAAAATTTAAATCTCTAGTGTTAAGCCTAGTCGATAGAATAAGCAATAAGACTCAGTATCTTATTGATTCTGCTAAAAGTATTTTTAATTTAAAATTAATTTCTTAAAGAAAACAAAAATGAAATCTCTTTGGTAAATACTTAAAATATCTTGGTTTACCGTCTAAGAAGGGCCTGTCTTCCTCTTGCTCTTTCATACTTGTCAGATAGGCCCTTTTAATCTTAAGATGACGATATGTATCAATTTTGACGACACTTACTGTTTTGATAAGGAAACAATAAAATTATTGCTGATTCTATTAACACATTTTAAAACAGTAGCCGCTAAATTAATAAAATTACCACATAGTGTTTAAAAATTCAGAAAATCGTTTGTGACAATTTTTTATATTCAACCTCAAAAGTACGCCTTTACTCCCATTCTTTTTCAGACAGAAGAACTTGATAATGAACCCGTTCAGAAATTGGTCGTTCCAAATGGTCTACCGGAAGAATATCAAATTCCGAGTGATGCCAAACTCGCCCGAATGAATGATACGGCGCTAATGCACATCTATTGGAAGTAAGTAAACGCGCAGGTGGCTGTATCAGTGTTTGGTTCACACACACAAAAAAAAAATCCCGTCACTGAGCTTATATTACTAATAAGGTGAAAAGCCAACTATATGTCTATATGCCAAACAATGTGGAACATCGCATCTCGTTGTTTCAGCATAAAAGATGTGCGCTGAAGGAAAGTAGCTACAAAGAAAAACAATACGATGTTGGCGCCTTTTCTTGAATTTCTATTATGTACAAGAATATATAATGAACAAGTGCAGTCATTCTTGAACTTCTCAGTATTTGATGAGGGTCACTTTTAAAATTAATGAACAAAATGTCATCGTGGAAAAATACTGGTACATAAACTATGAAAATTAAATGCACAATACTATACTGCCACGTAGATCGGATAATTCAGTTAATACTTTGTACATGTACATTACTTAAAATGTTTGCAAGTATGATAACCACCAATGACTAAACGGGATATCGCGTAAAAAACTTCTCCAATACAAACCTTGGGACGGTTGAATATATAGCACATAACTTACCTGTGGACGTAAATTATTACACGCATGCTCAAATCAACGCGGTCACGATTTATGACGAAAGATAATGTTCTCCTATATCAAAAATAGCGTCAGTGTGAAGTTGACGAGTGAAGGTTTTCATTCTCTAAAGCGTGTCTTGAATGAAATTCAATTGGTCATACCTTTCATTCGGCGTGTGATCCTAATTATTTCCGCCTGGGTAAAGATTTGAGGTTACATTTTGCAGTGCACAGATCTATTAAAAAATATCACATGTCTTTTTCATATTGAATTAAAGTTTCATGTTCTAATTTAAGTGAAATTGATATTTAATGTAGTTGTACGTACTTGTTTAAACTTTCATAGCATGCTTTTTCTAAAATTAGTATACGGTTATGATCATTATGTTCATTTATATCGATAACATCAATTGTATATACATGTACATTTTGTAATAAGTAATGCTTTTTATCTTTCATAAATTCAAGTATACATGCTTTTCGTTTTTAATTTATTTTCATCATTATAAGATCATTGTACCGCCTATGTAGATGTTAATCTTATTCATTTAGCGATGAACTGTTAATTAAAAGTTTTTTTTTTTACTTGACTTGACTATCAATCATTCAGTACAAGTTACAACTTTATTATACATTGTTTATATAATAATATGGTGTATTGCTTAAATCGCATAGAAACCTAGTTTGGTTCTTGCATGGAAACATGAGACAACTTTAATATTAGTAAAGCCTTGGTTAATGTGACAAAACAAAGTACTTTCTAATTGCATTTGCCTTAATGTCAGTATATTCAGTTAGTTGAATGTGGGCAGAATTGGAAGAAGAGAGTTTATATATGGTCTTTATTTACCACGCAAAAGAAACGCACGTATGTACAAGGTGTGCTACAAAACCTATGCCAATTACGAAATACCCTGAATAACCCTTTGTTTGAAGTTATTTCGTTCAACATTTCGTAATAATCATAATGGGAGCATACAGGCAATCCTGTGAACAAAGGTCGCTTAAGGGAAAGACATAATGTGGTCTTTATTGACAGGTGACTTTATTCGGTGGTCATTTTGTTCTAAATAATCAATGACGGTTTTTCAAAGAATGGCCCTTACATATATTCACAGGGTGGTCTTTATTCAAAGATGGCCGCTTATACAGGTTTTACTGTACATAAACAAATGTCATGCAAAGCTCAATATCATGTATGTTAACAAAAGCAACAATAATGACTGAATAACACTATGAATAATACAGTTGTAAAACAGAAACGATATATTGAAGTAAATAATAATTCATATTTCAAATACATTTGTAATCCAAACATTAATTTATAATTGTGTTGCGTCGCTATACTGATATAAATCTTTGCACATTTCTAAAATCAATTAAGATCAAATGATATATTTTAGGTATATCAACATGCTGCATATATTATGTAATGAAGTGATCCGGCTAGGAAAACTGAGTGACGGAGGAAAAGAGGTTTGCGTGGACGATGATTATAGACCAAAACAACCGTGTCTTGTTTATTCGTTCGGGTAAGAAGCAAAGTACTTCCGTTTTTTTTTGCAAACTGGACGATAGTTGATCAAAAACCCCCGCAACAGTTACTTCCCTTGAACAGTACAAAGTAATGCCTATAGCCTAGTAGCAGAACGTAACATAATCGTTCATATTCGTCACTCGCTGGATGCGCATAAATTTCGATGCGGAATTGCTTAATACGTTTATTTACACCGGTGATGCAATTGTTAAACTAGCTCCCGTTCCATGTTGCAGTGCTAGTCTTTGTAAGTTCAGTTTCTATGAGTACTTTCTGTACTTTGATTATATATAGTAGTTGTGTACGTAGAGGTGGCTATATAGAGAGAACAAATAGTTCGAGTACGTTAAGTATGTCGCTTATACATGCTGTAATGAGATCAACGGCAAATATTTACTGTATAATCAATGTTTGCAAATACTTAGTGTATATGATCATAAGACGATGAGTAGAAATTACAGAAAATTCAATTAGTTTTCTAAAACTGTTAAAGAGGAAATACGTAATATGAGACAAAAAAGATAAAATCTATGCAAATAAGTTTTTGTTTAACACGGTAAAGATTAAGAAATGACGGACACTTTAACGACCTCAAGCCTTTTAGTAATACAGACACCGTTTACTTGATTCAATGACATGCTAACATCACGTTTATCCTTCATATTACAGAACAGAACAGAACATAGGATTTATTTTTGGATTTGTATTATGTTCATCATCTCACATGTTAAATACATTTATTTCTAAGGATGGTATTTCAATATAGATTATGAATAATAACAAATTATACGAGTACAATGTATCATTACCAATCATTCATTTCTCGTAAAATAAGCCTTATTTGAAATAGACAAGTTGGTACGACTTAACACATCCACATAACACTCTCTTCCTAAAGACACGTGTTTAATCATATTTGATACAATTCCACAGAAGACAAAACCTAGCCCGCCCGATTAGCGCAGATGTTAGAGCGTAGGCTTACTAATCAAAAGGTTGCGAGTTCGAATCTCAGGCGAACTTACACTGTTCGTGACTGAAGATATAACATCCTAGGTTAAATTGTCCCCACCTATAACTTATATGGGTTAAAATTATCTTGGCATTAGCTGCGAACAGAATGTAGTTAGTACTGGTTAAGGCATAAATGAAATCCAGGGTAATTGCCTGCCACGGTATAACTGAATCTATTTAAAACTTAACCAATGTGACTGACCTAAGACATGATTCATACAAGCCATCAGAAATAGATACGTCTGTCTTTCATTGTAGCTTAAAGTCCATGTAAGGAAGGCGTGGTTTGTTACGTGTCATTCCAGAGACATAGATATTGTTATCTATGTCTCTGGTCATATACTGGCCACAGTTTCACGAACAAAATTGAGTATAGAAACTCAGTCATGTACTCTGCATGATGTGTCTTTGACCAGAAATGTAACCATTTATTTTTTATTTACAAACAAAATGTCAAAGGCGCCAGTATAAAATATTTTGGGTCTGGCGGACAAATAAGTTTTCATTTAAAATCCATTTTCAGTCAAAAATCAAGTTCCTAAGATCAGGCTTAAATCAATTTTATTGAATTATACCATATCAAAAATTATAACTGCGTTGAAATTGTACGAACAGTTATAAGACCTTTGTACCTTCTTTTAATATGATACCACATTCTAAATTTATGTATTTATTTTATCACATTTTTATAAGCACTTTTTACATAATATACACTTTGTCAAAACTTTTTTTTTCAGCAACAACAAAAAAGAACAATAACATTATTACAGAAAAATGTATGGTTCAGTTGGTTCCTGATTTTTTAGTACACCCTTTTAAACAAGTGTTTTACTTTCTAGGATAAATAACATGTTTGACTTTGATGACGCAGTTGTTGAATTGTTCGGATGCGAAGTTCACTGTTTTGATCCGAGGTATGTATGTCGCATTTTTCAATTTTCTCAAACTTTATATCGCACGTATTTTAGCTCGTATGACCCGACAGCGATTGTTTCTACTTGAACAAATGTGTAAAAAATAAATGGCATTTTCTCAAATATTACGTGCGGTATTTATCGTAAAAAGTAAATTCATACTGGCATTTTGTCTTTTTACAAAAGGCAGAACTTTAAGGAAAATTCCAACAATGCTGCAGTATCATGTCCAACTTTGGCGGACATGGCCTTATCGAGTATCTGATCAATTTTCAAGGGAAACAACTACAATTCAGGGGTTTATATACAGTCTACCTATTGTTATCCTCCTTGCTTGCGTTATGCTGACTTTATTAGGGGTCATAAAGTAATAAAGTCAGTCACGCGTAACAGATAAAATCTGTTATCTTAATTGATCCAAAAATCGATGTTTCACTGTATACATTACTTTTGGATCTCTGGTAAGACTTGAGCATGTCCCAACTATTATGTACGTCGTTAAAATGGACAGAAACATTGGCATTAATTTGTTTCATCAGTAAAATTAATTCTGCAAATGCGAATTTTATGAAAAGACAAAATTAAGAAATCTTAGTAATAATTTTATTATTGTATACAGTCAAATAGTAATTTGATTCTATTCTGCATATAAACACAATAGCTTACAATATATTTATTTTCACTAATGAAATTAACATTAAATCATCATGATTACAATTAGGCGTGAAAATATGTTTTTTTTTCTTTTCTCATTAAAAGTCGGTTAGTAGGTATGGACTTTATTTGGCTTTTGAAAGTATGTGGGAAGGTAAAAAGTAGAAAGAGGATTTTCCATTCCTCGGATAAAATCATGAAAATATCTAGGGTCGCGGGATAAAATCAATTAGGGTCGATCGAGTAACCAGAAATTTTGCACTATGTCGCACGTCTTGTAGGTCAGTGATTCTAAATTAAATTACTTCCAAATCCATTACAACCTTCAATAACTGTTGCAGATATCTATTTCCATTACAAAATAGAAAAAAATACGATTGATATTAAGCTATAGACCTGGTATATAAACAGTACATTCAATTTCTGTAATTTTATGGCAATTTCCATCCGTCTTGATTGAAATGATATCTAACAAATATAACTCGACGTGTCCAATTGTTTATGAGTCAATGTGAGATGCGTATAAAAATCAATAATCAGATAAAGTTAGCAACCATATAAAGGGATCTCAAAAATATGATTTTATTATCCGTCCTTTGTTTACACATCATTGAAAAAATAAATATACAAAGTAGATAATCTATATTATTTTATGACATGTTTTTAAGTGACATGTGGACGTATGCCAAAATGATACATTTAGCATATCATTATATTATCAAAATGAATTAATAATAAATTTCATTTAATGAAATATCATCGTCTATTTAAGGTCCATTAGAACAATGAGACGCAAACATTAGAACAATAGTAAAATATAAGAAATATATATTACTTGATCTGTAACAATATTTACATAATGCCTTCCATTAGGCATATCTCATACAATAGTTGTCAGATGGTTTTTCTTATTTTTTGCAACATTATTAAAAAATACTATGCTGTATTTATATATGAACTTTGTGATAATAAATTGGAACGTTTTTATTGCAAGTAAAATCAGTTTTACATCTGTCTAGGTAAAATAAGACCTACTTCAATTTTAACATTCAAAAAGTGTTTGTGCTTTAACAAAAGTGAAAACCGTTTTTTTTTATTTCTATATGTTATTTTTTTATAATATCAACAAATTGGGTCATAAATATCGATTTTGCTTTTTATACGGAAGTAAAGTAAAATATTTCACAGATTCTAATATTTTCATCCATGTTGTTATATGTTTTAGTCTTAAAGACATTGAACAGCTACTATATAAGTGACCCCCCCCAAAATCCACATGAGGTCTAATCTCTTAATTGTTTTATTGCCCCTAATGGGATTAATCCTGTCTTTTCACAGTCAGCTAAGTGTCTGTAGACTTGACACCTAGTCATAGAGGGTCATAAATTGTATTGATTTTTAATGATAATTAGTTTTTGGATAACTTCCTGTTGTTTTTGTAGGCATTTTATGTGATTAATTAATGGTGTCCTTTAATTACCAGATTATGTAAGATTTAGAATAGTTAATGCATGAAAAATGCAACTGAATGCTTCTTCTATTTCTAAATCAAATCATTCTATTTACACATGAAATTATTTTTTACAAGATAACTATTATAATCTTAAAAATAACTTGCAAAGAAACTATGTTTATACAGGTACTGCTTGAGAAATTATATTGGATAGAAATATTTAACAGGTATAAAAGGTGTTAGGATACGTTTGTATTAAATTCACAAAATGGACGTTTAATTTATCAAAATCATCCAGACCTAACTAATTGGTGTGAGATACATATATTTGCTAATGTGTTTGAAGCATTGAGCATTTATTTGAGTAATTAATGTCTTTAATCATATTAAATTTCTTAATATTTTGCATTTAATATAAACATACTTTAAAAAAAAAAGAAAATTATATTTTTAATTAAACATTGAATCAATTTAAATATCTATACAGTAGCTATACTTTTTATTAGCCATAAATTTAAGTCACTGATTATGTAATTAGAAGCTAGTCTATCAATGACCCTGTCAGTTTTATTGGACTCCCTACTGTGGAATATACAGGCCTGCTGGGTCTTAGTCACATGCCTCGCATTCCTGGTTCAATGTCTTTAACCTTAATTATCCTAAAACTTGATGATTCAACGCGTCCAAATTTTATTATCCTGTATAATGCATCATGCTGTGACTGTATATACATGGATACCTAATCAGCAGATATGATCATCGCCAAATGCACGTCGTATCCGTAAACGTACGTAAATATCCGAGATTTGCCGAACGATTGACGAATTGAACTTAAAAAAATCTAAGGGGTAGTTTTAAAAATCATCAAAAGGGTCGAAGAAGATATTATTTTATTGTTTTCATATTTTACACGGTGAAAGAAATTAAATTTTCCAAACGAATGCAATGAGTACAAATTTGATCACATTTCCCCCAAAAAAGTTATGATGCTGAAAACATCAAATTTTCATTGAAAAATCTACCAATTTCACGCTTTTTACATTGAATATAGAGGGAATCGATAGGTGTCTTTTTCAAACGCAAAAGGGTCGAAGAAAGCATTACTTTAAAATAATAAAAAATACACCATAAGAAAGACAAAAGATTAATTAAACTTTTGTGATGAGTACAAATTTCGTATTTTAAATAGAATAAAAGTTATGACGATTATAGTGAAAATCCCCTTCTTTGTTTAATGTAAATTTTTTATCGATTTTCAAAATCAGCATGTCCGCGAAAGTTGGTTAAAATTTACGATGAAATGTCTATTTTTAACAAGATATTCAGAAGCCGGTGCATATGAAGAAAGACAACTCCTTCTTTCTTACACATCGTTAAACAATTGTACTGTATAATTATATTTGTCTCCCTTGATATTACAAGCGAGAAAACTACGTTGCTATTAATATATTTCTTTTATCAGTGTCTTTCGATCACAGATAGGAATTTATAGATCCCAAGGTACGTTGTTTGGAGCCCCGCGTATTTCCACCAAACAAATCATGTACATACACCCTGGGACCAATTAGCCTGGTTCCCGGTGTTAAGTTTCACAATAGTACCTCTGTGAAGCAGATAGGGGCAGGTAATCTGGGTTAGGGACCAGTATATATTCATATTCGGGCCTATCTTTTATTTAATAACCCATAACAATTTTAAATTGATTTCTTTTCAGCATGCGAATGAAAACACGGCGTATATCAGATAACATCTGGTTTTACAACTGGGGCCTTGGTGGAGAAAATCATAGGAACTCTAAAAATTGGGAAATAAAAACGCTCGACTCAATAAAACGTGCGTTAGGACATACATATGTTAGTTTTACTATTTTTACGTACCTTTATACATACTCGTACAATGAAATATTTTCTACTTTATTTGTAATGGATTTACAGACTGTTAGGAATATTTAACAGAAAAAGCGATTCATGAATAATGTTGCATATATGAAATTACGTAGATTACATAATGAGGAATCTAACCCTAAGATCAAGATTTAATCCTGATGTAAGTGTTTATAAAATGATAATTATACTTAATGTTTTTTATATTGGTCTAAATATTTACTTGTGATGTTTTCCCCCAAATATCATGAAATGCATTATGAATTATCCAATATCCTGTTTATTAGACTCTAGATTCTCAAGATAAATACTATTTTATTATTGTTCTATCTATTTTTCTGCAACGGTATCTATCAGTGTCTGTATGCGTGCCTTTACCATATCTATAAGTAAGAGTGCATATTATGATGTTCTGCGTAAATAAGAAAGCTAAAAGGAGCGGTAGATAAGAAGTGTTATATTCTATAAAGATAAGAAAGTCAAACCCTTTTTTAATCATCGTCACTGATTTGATAAGAAAGTATGCGAGCATTAAGGTTTGTAAATGTTCAATGCTATCAATAATGACTATTTGCTTAATATAAAGTTTATGTGTGTATTATAATGTAATTACGCATTAAGGGACTTAGAATTCGAACAATTGTATCATTTCGAACTATCGTATCATTTAGAACTATTGCAATCCGACCTTCAAAAAAAAAAATCAATTGTAATTAACTATTATAATGATAATAGTATTGTATCGTATTTTCACCTTAAGACACAATTTTATGTCATGATACATGTGTACATTAAAATTTAAAGCTTTGTCGTTTTAAATAAAGCAATTATAACTAGCTAGCATGAATGTTTGATCAAAGACTTCGTTCGTTTGACTTTATTTCAGAGAACTATAGATATATTAAAGATGGACATTGAGGGGGGTGAATGGAGCGCTATTCCTCAAATGATCTCATCAGGCGCTCTGTATAGCGTCAGGCAAATCTCCATGGAAACGCATTTTGCAGCAACAGACACAAAAAAGGCAAGCAACGTGTATTGGGGCGACATTGCCCCACATAAACAGTTATCAGCATTAAGACAACTGTATGATTTCGGTTTCAGAACTTTTATGAGAGAAAGAAATTTAATTGTACCAAGAAAAAAGTACCCAGGCATTAAGGGATTTATGACAAATGTAAATGAAGTTTCGATGATTAGGCCTGTCTGATATACATGTACAGTCAAACCTGTGTTAGCGGCCACCTCTGAAAAATGCCAACCTTTGAATAGAGGTCATTCTTTTAAAACCACCATTTATTATTAAGAACATGACAACCTCTGAATAAATACCACCTGTCAAAAAATACCACATGTTGTCTTCACCTAGGGTGACCTTTGTTCACAGGTTTGACTGTATTCATATTATTTTTTATGCTTCATAATATCCTATATATGTAAGCTTTCTGTTTTTATATATATGATTTATGCCTGCATTAAATATATATGATTTTATACCATAGTATTACTTTGAATTTTTATAGTTGTTGTTTTTATTAAAGCCACAATAAGGTTCCCAAACGAGGTATTTTCTTCTTATAGAAAACACAAGTCTATGATACTTATTTGAAGATTGATAAATAATAAACACAATGTGTGATTAAAACATACGCAAACTGTCATATATGTTAAATTATCTTTCCTTGAAGATTGACATGATAACAAGCCCGGTTTGTTTACAAATACGGCGCTAAATGTTTATTATTGTACGAAGGGCAAAGTACTAAATAGAGTTTTCAGTTGCTTATTTCTCAAAGAAGGAACGGCGACCTGAGATCAGATACGGGTCCCTTCTGTACCATTTTGGGCATCTTTCAATATCTCAGTCTTTCGAGATTCTTTGTACATAGAAAATATTACCCATTTAAGCCAATAAGAGATCAAGTGTCACTTGGGCTACCACAATATCCGATATTACACATATTTCTCAAAAGGCCACCGGGACGGTGCAATATACTGCTCCAAGGATCACTTGTGATATTACTTGTAGTGATTGCTTCATAGTTCTAATACTACTGTTGATTAGATTTGATTAAAATTGTGTCATTCAAGCGTCGTAACTATTCCAGTACAAACATTGAAACAAACAAATTCGTCGAAAAAGCATCCTCCGCCGAGTATTTTACAACAAAATACCTTTCAAATTATTGCAGTTAACAGTCAAAGTGACACTTTCTGTAAGTCCAAAAACGAGGGACTTATCTGCCAAAATACACGATAGAGTTATAGTTCATGATTGGCTCATCTTTTGGCTCACCGATATTACAAATTCACGCGGTTCTCTTTAATTTGTACTTTTAAAATAATAACTAACGGTAAAGGTGACAATTTTTTCTAATTCCAAAAACAGACTTAAATCCGGACGGACAACGCCAGACCTGTATACTTTGGTGGGGATAACAAATAATGTCCATTGAACCACATCTGTATATCAAATACTTATATTTATAGACTATCTAAACATTGAGTAAGTGGTCCAGTCCTTATCAAATTTTGAGTAGTATACATTTGTTTTTACTTATCAATAGATAATACTAAATAAGGAATGTCTTTGTGCGTTTTGCTGTACTATGGCGGAAGGACATTTACTTTGTGAAATGTACAAGTAATAATATTGTATCTAGGGAGAGGGACTCGACCCACAATACCGTCTGAGTAAAAAACGGGACATAAATAACCCGCCAGAGGCTTCTTCTCCACCGAGCAATAACTGGTCACCTGCCCATATATTATATGTAACAATTCCTCTGATATGTCTAGGGTCCTTTGCTTTTTATATTTGACCACAAGTATAGAAGTTTTTCTACCCTACCCTTCCTTTGCTCAGGGGTTAATGAATGCCTTATCCAATATTTGCAGCATATAAAAATACACATATAATCTGGAGGATCAATATATATGTGTGAAGCTGTGGTCCATCTCTTGTTCAAATAGTAGTTAATTGTATTGTTACAAAACATTTAAACCGTTTTCTTGGCAAAGAATTGTATGTTTCAATTATTGATGTCCAAATTTTCCAGAACATGTTTAGCCAGTTTCCGCTTTTGTGCTCATACTAGTAACTTGATGATAGAATGTTGAAATTGTGTTTATGCAGTACTTAGTGAAATAGAAAGATTGTGGAAATGTTCTCTCCTGTCGGGTTGAGGACTTTTCGTTCAGTAGTCCAGGGCCTTTCACTAGACTACCGATCCAAACCTTATAATATATGCATGATATTATTGTAATATGTATTTCATATCTAATGGTGGTGCCTATACATACATTTAGGATTTCAACCATATAATCGGTCAGCTTGCTGGACGTTCATAATGTACACAGATCTTCACATTGTTGTCGTATCTTGCACTCAATCCCTTTTGAACGCATTGTTCAGGTCACGCGGTTATAAAAGTGGGTTAGAACTGAAATTTGGTCAAATCAAGTGATAAGGAAACGACAATTGTTTTCGTTAAATGTTTATTTCAATAATAAAAATAATAATGAAAAAAGGAAAGAGAAAGGCCAAACAAATACAGTGTACTAAATTTCAATTTATAACATTAATGGCATATTTTGATACTCATGTATTGATATTTCTTTGAGTTAAGTGAAACGTCACAATTCATTTGAGTTAAGTTTATTTGAGTTTATTTGGGTTTAATGACGTTTTTCAACAAATGTTCAGTTATATACGGCATTTTCCTGGCCAGAAACATAGAACTAACTTACCCTTCCACAAGGAACCGGCAACTTCTCGGCATGTGGAAGAAATCCTACATTTTTGTCAAATTTTCATGGAAGGGTATGTATGACCTGTTGCGACAGAGAATCGAACCCGAATCGCCGGGCTACAAATCCAGCGCACTAACCCCTGGATCACCGGCGTGGCCCCTTTGAATAAAGATCTGACATATCCACCGACAGACGGTACTGACGTCACTATGTTCGGGAAATGACACAGCATGATTAATAATCAAAATCAACAGCGACTATTAAATATGACAATATCTTTGTTGAGAATGCATTGAATATCAAAAGTTGAATGTTGAAACGAAATAAGAATATTTAAAAAGACTGTGAAACAAAATTACATAATGATATAAGAATAATGAGAGATATAAGCAATGTACAAAACATCATATATTATCTATAAAAATATGATAAATGCACATGGAACCAACCTCATATTTTATCCTTTATTTTGGTCTGGCTGACAAATTAAATCTCAAAACTATTTTCATTTGAGTCATAAATAAAATTCCCAATAACTGACTCAAATCAATTGCTTTGAAACTGTTATTAGACCATATTTTTACCTTCTTTAATACCACTTTATGAATTGCATACAATAAACAGCGAAAGGGTCGATAAAATAAAAAGCTTAGTTTGAGCAAAAAAGTATTGATTTGTTTTGTATGAATCTGGGGCCTGATTTCCGAACCACAGCAATAGGAATAAGTAAAATGTTTCGTGCGTTTACGAAACCACTATTGCCCAATATAATTAAGTAATACAGCATCAAGACGAGATGATGATGATAACAACATCAATAATAAAAATCAAATGATATAAATACAGTACAACCTCTCAAGAGCGGTCTTTTCTTGAGCAATAATCTCCCTTCAAAATCAGCATGATTTTTCCCATTGTACGATTTAATTCTCCAGAGTTACAATATCTCAACAACGACATAAAATTGCTTCTTCCAAAGAGTGTTGCTTAGTAGAGATTGCCCTGTTTCGCATCTGACGTATTTACAACTCCACTAGCTAGCTTTGAACGTATTCATTTACACAGATGTTCTCATAATATTGGTCCAGTCGTTTCAAATTAACAATACAGTGGCATGAGTAGAAACAAGATAAAAAATATCAGAAATAAGAAAAACACTCATTTCCTGGGACAGAATTACAAGTACATTGTAATAGGCAATTCACCAATGTTCTCTGGAAAGCATGTCAATGTTGTAAACAATATAATAATTATTGTAATATATTGTCATGTTGTACGCGTATGTCTTCAAATGTACTTATAAATTGTCATCGGAAATAATGCCTTTATAAGATGCTCATTATAGGTAAACTAATTTTCGTAGGTAATTTAATTTCGTTGATTTTATGGGTCGGCTTGTCTACGAAATTGAATACCCACGAATATAAAGGACGAGGCATCAATATTAAAAAAAAAAAAAATAAAAAATGTCAAGAAAAAACATCTCAAAACAATAAAACAATACAATAAGGTTATTAGTCCCAAATAAAAATTAACTAAATAAATTTACGTCCTAACGAAATATTCATTTTTGTAAACTCCACGAAAATTGAAGCCATCGAAATTAGATGAAACCACAGTAAATATACGGACATGTTTCTCAGTTGTATTCACAAAAGCTCCAGAGTTGTTTTTCGCACTTTTGGTCATTCCACATTCTACCTGGAAGCGGTATGTGGACGCAGTCCTCACCATCGCTATCGTTCGGCTCACCTGGACTCCAGATACTGAAGGCTTCAAGCGGAGAACCATCAGCCCAGCAAAACGATCCTTCTTCTGACCGATCATTCAAACCAATCCATGGGCCATATTCTGTTGATATTGGCATACAAGTATATATATATATATTTATTATTATTATTATATATATATAATGTTAAAAAATATCCGAGTCAAGCAAATTAATAATGAAAAATAATTAACATTCCATAGGTATTATATATTATCAAATAATATATCTTACCTATGGAATGTTAATTATTTTTCATTATATATATATATGTATATTTAATAATGAAAAATAATTAACATTCCATAGGTATGATATATTATTTAATAGCCAACCGGTTTCGTTATTAGACTAATCAGGGCAATAATACAAAAAATGGGGTCAAAATTTTAAATATATATAATACCGTACATATGGAATGTTGATTATTTTTCATTATTAATTTACTTGACTCGGACAATTTTTTAACATTTTATATATAGATATATTTATATATAGATAACAACTATTTTTATTTTAAGGTACTTGGCCTCAGGTGATTTCGGAATAAAAACAATGCTAAAAACTTGCGAAAGGTCACATTTCATTGGTAAATTACTTTGTGTTAAGTTAATCCAAATGATCTCACACATAACCAGCAAAGCTGAATTCATACTCTATAGGGATTCAATGGCTAAGAATGCAGATTACTAGTATATAAAATGACCATAAGCTGGACCATATTGACCTTATTTCATGTCACCAAGTACTGACTTCAATGGCCTTAAGAGAACGGATATTTGAAACACAGTTACATTTTTTCAACTTATATTTAATTTAATTTACAGAGAAATTTGGGTGCTGTAGATAAAATGCGTATAACAATTTTACTACAGCATGTCCGTTACTACTGCCTATTTTTTTCAAGTGAAGACTATCTTGAACTATTGTCACATTCTTACAAAAAAAGGTTATGTGTGGACCTTTATTATCTACACACCATCACAAACAATACAGTAGCCACACAGCAAAATACAGCAAATAGAACAACGTAAGAAAAAGCACGATAACAAACAATACGAATGTTGTGGCGTCCATGATACTGTTGTGTCTAATGTTTGTATGTTTCGGTGTTGGGTGGACTTGCAGTGAAGATTTTTTGGGAAGCTGGAGGAACCATTGTTTTCTTTATATTTTCATTATATCATCTACATCTTTAGGTCAAACATTTATACAAAACGTCGCCCGAATCTCAAAGTGACCTATATAACATTTTGAAGATTTAGAAAATTTTACATAGTCTTATTCGTCTCAGAGAAAGCTCCTCGTGCCCTTGTTTTACCAAATGGAGCCTCCTTTAAAAAGTTGTTCAATCGCCGTGTTTTCAGTTGACTTCGAATGTTGGTTGGCTTTTTTCTCAAAATGGTAAAATGGAGTTAGTTCTTTATTATTATCAGGCGATGAAAAGAGAAACAAGCTAGGTATATGACCTTCATCCAAATCATAAACCCTTACATCGATGATTTTAATGAATCCAATCCCTGACGTGGTGTCTGACCATTACCCAAGTCCCAAAACCCGGCAATACCCTTCTTTAAAATTACCATACGTGCATGCATTTCCGTGTCGAAATTAATGTATCTCAAAATGTATATGAATGAAAATTCCAAAGTGTTTTTTTTTTCATACCTGAAATTGGATCAGATGTTTCACCATACAACAGAAACAAGGAAGCCACTATTTCATGTTTTTCTGGTGTTGCTATCTTAATCAGCTGTCCACCATTCGCTTCACAATTAAGCTGTAATGTAAAGACAAAATCAAATGATATATCAATAATAACCATAGACGGTTCTATGTATTTCTATATGGTATATCTATAAAGTCCGTTGTATGGATTGCTGACGAATGCAAATATCAGTGCGAAATAGAATGAACCGTATCTTGGATTTAATTCTTGCAATCACTGGTTATTGTTATTGTAGTATTGTTGAGCACTTATTGGTGATTTCGTTCAGCAATGATCCGTTCCAAGTGTTTTATCTGTTGTTTAAAGGCCCATTCGGCAGTTATGTTTATTTGAGAACCACCCCAGAGAGAGAGAGAGAGAGAGAGAGAGAGGGGAGGGGGGGGGGGGAGGGGGGGGGATAAGATACAAAAGAACTGGATATTTATATCCCTACTCCTTTCGATCAGTTTTCTTGTTTTTATCTTACCTGGACTTGGCTCGGTAGTTAGGTTGGGGAGACTGAAAAAGGTTTCCCTGAAATATCGGAAGACGGAGTCGAAACTCGAACCTACGACCTTCCGTTTAGTAGTTCATCGTTTTACAACAAGACCACCGATCGACTCTGTTGTATTTTGTTATGTGTACAGTATTGTTTACCTGCTGACGCCAAATTGAATTCAATGAACTGTGCCATTGGATGATAATACATTGATGTTCCTTTAATTAGAATACTTACCCGAGCATTGCTCCACGTCATTGGGGTTTGAACCAGTGCATAGACGGTACCTTAAATTAGACATGATTATGCTTGATATGGTGAGTTATATAATAATCAGCTCTTCTGCAGAAATCAGCGTTTTCTTTCACATACGAACTCATCTGCACTTATTGGCAGAGTTTGGTTGAATTTAGTCCACGGGTTAACTATTAATAGGGATGTCTTGATATTGCCGTGTACCGGTACGTACCGGTACAGTGCTGAAAGATATGCATATCGTAAGATCCCGTATCGGCCGTATCGCAGCTTTTTACTTTTTCATTAAAAACACTCTTAGAATGTTGAACAAGTTATGAAGTTTGGTACAAGAAAGGCAGTCATTTTGTTTCGGGTTAACATTTGTTTAAACTCTTAAACTAACTTCTAGTTTAATCCAGTGATTAACTTAATAAGTTTAACCATGGTTATATAATTGGGCGCTGAAGTATTGTTCTGATATAATAGTAGTTAAAATGGTCAAGAATTTGTATGTCGGTATTTAAATAAATGTATAACAGTTTTTACAATGTAAAACATTCTAACAGAAGTAAATATCATACCTTTTACATAAACAGTCTGTGGAGGAGATGAGTCAGGTAGAATCATCAGAGGAAATACATGTTCCTCATACAACTGACACAGCTGATGTCTAGTATCATATACAATGGAACGAGTCGATCTTGCGGAATAATATCGTTCACATCCTATGACTGTTGTCATCATTGTAGATGCTGATATATTTTGTGTTATAACAGCTGCGGTATATTTCCGATATTTGACGAATTGAAGAACGGATGCTGTTTCACAAACTCGGAGTACCGCGAAAGACAAAAAACACATAAAGCTAACCATGGCTTAACTGTCCATACAGTGAATTAAATCTCAATATAAAAGTAAAATTAGATAGATACTTCCCTGCTTCTGGTTTTCATTCTATTAACATATAGTTGTATTAATATTTCCATCAACACAAATGACTGAGTCCTCTTGTCGTGTACCTTTTGTCTTGAAAGATCCCGACCAATGAAAATCACTTCGTACAGCGTGCAAATCAAGTACCGCAGTCAGCTTAAGTGCCTTCTGATTTTATCTTAATGGCATTGAAATTAATGTCTTTATATAGTAGCTATTACTTTGGTAGTTATCGGAATGTCAATCATGGAATAAACAACTTAGTTACAAGTTCTGGTAATACAAAATTAATACTCAAAACATGTCTTTTGAAAGGCATTTAAGGATAACGGACTCTAATACAAATTCTTAATGACTTAATGTACAAACGTTAGAGTTACCTGATCCTTATGAGGTGTGACATTCAAACATAATAGAATACGAGATAGTAATTTTCAACCATACACTATTTTGAAATATTGGACCCATTAAATGTCAGTTATGTTTGACTTTATACCATTAAGTGAGTTAATATTACTAACTGGTACACTTCTTTTTCTTTATTTATGCTGTATTTTTAATTTCATGTTAACATTTACCAAAATTACAAAATTCTGATAATGCTCGAAGTGAATCATTTATAGATAATTCATTCTACATATTCAATGAAATTAAACAAGAGTTTAATGGTTAGAAATGAATTCTGTAATGCGTAAACGATTTCGAAATGGCGCGGTTCCTTGTACAACTACAGGAATTTATGTACCCAACTGATGTTAACTGATCTGGTGCTTTGCAAAGGTTGTTTATAATGCATTTCACGTTCAACAATCTTATCACAAATGCAGCATTGATGCGTTTTGAATTAGCAACTCTTCGGTATGTACATAGATAATTTCAAGATAGACCAATGTGTAATGTGGCAGACTGTTTTAGGAGTCCATAATAGTCGGTAAGCATTAAGAAACACGTTAGGTGGGAAACTTTACCTGAAGGTCATGATTCGGCGAGAAATATATGCATACAAGTATGATCATTTACCAACTTACACGTAAGTAGCCTTTGATGTATATCAGTAAGCCAGTTAATTACCATTGCATACTCATTTAGTTCTGGACTATGGATCGCGCATAAAATTGCTGCATGTACTATGCAAACCTTGCATGAAGAATATCATGAACATTAGGGTTTTGAAGTACATGTAACCCTTTGGCTTGTTTTACGATATTTGGAGCGCGAGGATATTTTAAAATCACGTTAAATAATCAGATTTGTATATCAAAATACCACTTGAATATATACAATGCTGCATTATGCTGATTTCTTCCTTTGATATTTGGTGACACTACAGGTTGATACAAGGTGGCAAGTGGTTCCATACAATATTCAAACAGTAGACAATACAGTCCATGGCAATCGAAATTTTCGACACAGTTGAAAAAATACCTATCGCATGCAATACATAAACTTCGTCACTGCACCACATGTTTGGATTGTTGTCATACGATTCCTTATTACTCTTGACTCCTAAGACTTCTATCGTTTGCTCACACAACCAATTCTTATTGTAAATGATAAAGCTGTAGAAACCGTACATTATTAAGTCTTATACATGTAGAATGTGAAGCCAAAGTAGTATATTTTATACAGCACTACTTTTCTTCATCTATGGGGCTCATATCACTAATTGTAGAGGACATTATTCACTACGTTTTTACCTTGTCATGGGATACAGGCTTTACTAATAATAAAAGCAAAGTAGAGCTATATTACTGTCGAATTTTTGCCAATAATTCTCCTTTCTGGAACTGTTGCATATAAGTTGTTGTTTCTAGAAACCCTTCTCTTATCTAGTTACAACCGACTTACCAACATTCTTTGTGGTATGAAGATTAGGAATGTGGTCGGATGGACACTGTTATGAATTTATCTTCTTTGGTTGTTTGATGTCTGGTTGATCAGTTGCAACAACACCAACGCTAATTTGTCCCGTGAAGAAGTGATGTAAGCTACATTAATACATTGTATTTACTGAAGTCTATGGCACAACCTCCTGAATAATATTCGTATACTGAGATTTTAAGTGTTATATTCTCTAGACCGAGATGGCATGTTATCAATAATCTGAACTGCTTGGTATTGATGCTTATGCTAATTAACATATTGCTTCTAATATGTTACAACGTTCACCCAGAAATTCACCATAACCTAGTTCTTCTTCAGTCTGTAGATAAACTTCAATAACTTGCACTTATATTAACATACTTTCCTTTCATGTTTGGTCATTTTTTTACTGATATCAATCCTTAATCTAAATTAAGCATGGTTCAAGGCGATCATTACCTTCATTAGTGCTTATCGCTAGCCTGAATAACCAAAAAGGTCACCAAGATAAGATATATACCGCAGTTAAACCATACTTTACTGTCCAGTTGATCAGCGAAATTAACAATGATACTTGCTTTAGTTGTTTTGTCTATCCAGCTTTTGATTGTTGGTAAGTTGTAGAGTTGTTTTTGTTGATAGGTTTAATTAACAACGGTGAGACGTTTTATAATGACTGCATTGGGTAACATCATTTTATATTTACAATCTTAAGCAATATTGCCTCTTTCGACGAGACTGTGCGACAATAGGAGAATATGGAGTAAAAACAGCGCACGTACGTCCGTCCAATGTATCTTGCAACATGAACACCACATGGTGTAATTACAGCGAGAACACGAGCATGCATTAAGATAAGTACAATGATACTATTGTAATAAGCAACAACCTTAAATCAATCATTGTAAATGCACTTGAGTGATCTATTTTTATCATTCTTGTTCTGAAAAAACGTGGCGTATGTGTGCATTTCTGTTGATCTTGTTTTTTAGTCTTTATTTTGAAGGCAAAAATTTGAAACACCCTTTCAGAGAGTGTATCATTGACCGCGAAATCTTAGTAATGCGATATGTTGCGCGTCCAAAATTAGCATCCGTACATATGTATACGACGTCTACCTTTGAGCAGTGCAGATGGTTACAAAATACAAGTACAATACAAAGCTGTTTTGACATAATGAATAACATCGTTTTGACTGATGAAAAACATACATAAGATAATGAAATAAGTATTCACCTCTCTGTGTTTTAGGAAGCACCTGTCCAGAAGGCTTTGGCAGTCAAGGAACAAAATGTTACCATTTCAGTCATGACAAAGAACCGTATTTTATGGCTCTGGTATGAAATTTTAGCACTCCGTGCTTGTACTTTATGAGTAGAGTATGCGTAACATTATAGCTCACATGCATTATCTGGTACTTTGGTAATCCATGTTCGTCATCTTGATACCTAACACACGTCGTTACATTGCTTCGGTCATCTGTTTATGTGCATGTCTTTGAAAACATGCTTTCAGTATTGATTTGAGTGGTAGTTTTAGTTCAATAAGCCGTCACGATAAATGTGAACAAACTGTTTTATTTTATATGCAAATTTACAGTCTGTTTAGTGTCAAATTACAGAATATACAACAGTATGTCGTTTTTGTATACATTAAAGTTCTACATACTGTAAAAACTAGCTACGAACCCCAACTGTATTAGGAGAAATGGTCATCGTAGCTTCAGGCTTCAGGTAAAATAGTTTATTGGTCATAAGAATGAGGTGGTCTTTATTTTGGAGTGGCCGATACGTGAGTAGTTTTGACTGTTTTTTCATATGTTCTTAGTATGCTTGTGGACAATTGTTTGGATCTCACCTTGCGGAAATCGAAACACCGGAAGAAGGCACATACCTATCACAAGAAGTTAAAACAAGACATTTCGGTAAGCCCAAAACATATTAATTTGTAGCTGAAATTTGAAGACATGTATGTGAGTATAAGCTTTATTTCATTTTGAACGCATCTAACCGATGCAGTGTCAGTATGTGTTTGATGTGGCTAACGATTCGATGCTAAGGAAAACCAATATTAAAGCTAATCAAGTAATTTTGTCGAACTATCCCTCATACTGCGTAATCTGTTACTTTGTACAATACGTTTCTCAGAGAAATTCCGTGTAGTTCCAATAATGGTTTACCATATGCAGTCGGTATGTGCCGAACGTACCTTTTTCGTGTCAGTAAATCATTATTGAAAATATTGAAAACAGTCGACGTCGTCATTATGAACTTTTGAAAAAATCAGAACGAAATTGTTTTGGTCGTGAAACACCTTCAGGCGTTAGACAAGGTTTGACTGCTTGAAGCTATAGAAATTATCAAAGTTTACAAATAAAGCGGTTTCTACACAAAGACTGGGCTTTCTAATGCATTACAAGAAATAGCGTGCATAAGTGACATTAGATAAAAAGAGAATCAATGCGTTATTTAACAAATACAATGTTTGTTTCTTTAAAATATTTAATCATTTGAACACTGTTATGGTAAGTTCCCATTGGTACCTGCTAATTGCTTTTTCATTAAATCCATATTTCGCAATATCCACTACGTGGAAATAGAAAGGGGGGAGCTTCGATGAGGAAAGCATACAGTGCAATTTCTCAACAACAGCCACCAATGGGTAGGGCAAAAACGATTGTTGTAGGGGTGCGACTGTTGCTTAGAGAGCGAACATCGAGTAAAAACGTCATGAAGGTTAAACTGTATGCTATCCGAATCCGCTCATTATCCGACTCACCGTGATTTACTCTATAGTGTTGTTTGTTTAATGAACAGACCACTTTTGGATTGGTTTAAATGATATTGTGAAAGAGGGAGAGTGGAGATGGCACTCAACAGGGGCTCTCCTATCAGCAAACCTCAGCAACTGGGACCAGAACGAACCCAACAACTGGAATCCTGTAGCAGAGAACTGTGTAGAGATTAAAATCGGTGGTAAATGGGGAGATGCAGAATGTATAAACCCACGTCCATATATTTGCGAAACAATGAACGTGTAAGTCGATGAACTAACGAGATTTCTTAGTCAATTTTATTAAAAAATTACCGGGAGTTCTAATATACAATGACAGTTGACAAGCTTATGCCCTCACAAGAGTTTACGAAGGGTCAACCGTCCATTCAAAGGCTATAACAAATAGATTTCAAATAGCAATCGTGGCTGACGATTATGTCCGTATTTTGGTAATTAAAATCATCTATAAACACAAATTTAGACCTTCAGTTCAAATGAATAATTAAATTGTCGCACCCTTCGCTTCGGTGTAAAGATTAAGTAGCTAATATATTGAGTGACATACGTGTATGATCTTCACATTTTTTACCATTCAGAAAAGAAAACTGTTCTATTTCTTTTTCAGAGAAACAATAATTGTGGGTTAAGGATAACGCTCTGAAATAGGGCATATCAAGACTGATTTTACGTGTATAACAATTAATGAGCTAAATATACGGGAAAGAATTATTACGGGAAAGAATTATTTATCCTAATAACAGACGATATGTAGGTAAAGAAATATGAGCCGTGGCCGTGTTCCAGTGGTTAATAATTGAATTATTATGTTCATATATACCAGTTAAAAGGAACAGGCACCGTGGTCGTGGTTCAATGGTAAGTGCACTGGATTAGTAACCCTGAGATCCGGGTTCGATGACAATACGATAAGCACAAAAAATATTGATACAATGACATTTGTTCAAATTATGGGCACTTTTGTTTTGTGTGTCAGCTTACGGGCTTGGATGTCAGGTCAAATCTAGTTTCACCAATTTATAGATTTAAAAACCAAACCTTAATTATATACTGAAATAAACCCACGGTATAAAGTGCATTGCAACTGGTTTGAAACAAATATTACATTTGATTGGTCTTCTATAAAACAATATCGCACGTAATTTACAATTATTTGAACAACGATAACTACTCTGTATATAGGAATATATTACAACAAATATCCTTAAAATCACTATAAATGTATAATGCTGGGAACAGTGCCTCAGTTTTTTATAACGTCCTCGGTTCGTTAGATACTTGACTTTAAAGAAATGCCGTACCCAAAACCCTGCTGTTTATTACGTAATACGCCATAGATACAAAATGAAAACAAGTATAAAAATTCTGAGACACGGTTCCCTGGATTAACATTTTCGCTACAAAATACCGAAAACCGCTTTGAAATCCGTCATCAAATAAGACGGAATGTTAATTCGAAAATGACACCTACTGTGTTTTTTAAGCTGAGCAATTAACAATTAAAATGTCGGATCATTATCGTCTCATGAAATCAACGAATTTGACATACCCCTTCAATTTTGATAGCCAATCAAAATCGCTACTGTTTACGGTTCAATAATTGAAACCACGCCCATGTTTGATGTATTGTAAGAGATTTTATAACAATTTTTGTCATTAATGAATTAATAGTATCATATCGTACCAATACAATACACATTACGTTAGAGATGTTTAACGCTGATAAGGAAAAGTTGATAGAGGGGTGCAGTATTTATAGCAATAAAACTCCATTTTTGAGTGTTCGGTTAGAATGTTTTGTTGCTTGGTATTAAAGTATGATATTAAATCTTCGTAAATAACATAAACTATGATCTTACGTTATTTAAGCGATTTTAGCCAATGCCGATACGTTAAGGCTGAGTTTGGATTAAAACCCCTTTTATCTATATATATATTACTTAGACACACTTTTTTCGAAAGAAATGGTTGTGTCAGTCTCCTATGTCGCTAATGTGTGATGCAGAATTGTAAAATGGTCCATATAAAACAGAATAATACACCAAAACACGGTATACACATTCTTCCGATACCAAATAATCTTTAATTAATGAAATTTTTACTTTTCAAGCTAAAGCACACATATACGAGTTCATGACGTAATACACATAACATTGCAAAATGTCAAAATGTATGGTTCAAGTTTATTTTCGACTCGAAGTGTAACGTCACTGATATGTGCGCAGCTCCGATCATCTACTAAGGGTTTACGACGCTTTCGGAAATGTTTGGCAAACAAAATACTAAATACATGAATTGTTTTCCGTTTATAGTTAGTTCTCAAGGAACTTCCATATCACAATCTTGCGAAGTCTTTTGTAAATTGAAAATAATACCAGTCTTAAGACATATTGTGGCTTTAAATAATATAGTTGTCGTTTTCTTATCCACAGCGTTGACCTAATTTCAGTCCTAACCAACTTTTATAATCGTGTGACCTGAACAAAGTGTTCAAAGGGATTGAATGCAAGATATGAGAGCAATGTGAAGATCTGTGTACATAATGAACGTTCGGCATGCTTATCAAGTATATGTGTATACAGCACCATTAATACGATATATACAAATTAGAATAATACTATGTACAGTAGAACCGCTGAAAACCGGGCAGGAAAAACAGGAACTCTGCAAATCAGACAATTTTCAAATCCATTTATTTCAGAATGTTATCGAAAATTCTCTGAAACCAGAATACTCAGAAAATCAGACTGCTCAGTCCGGGCCGGGTCCGGTTATTAGGGGTTTTACAGTATGTTTTGCACGTGGTCAGGAGCGACGCACTGGACTGCATATCGGACGGTCGTGGGTTTGAGTCTCGTCTCCGTCTTCCAATATTTCATCGACACTTTTAAGTGTCCCCTCCAAACCAAACCAAACACAGTGCTGGGTTAGAAACTCGACCGAAAAAAAACCGTGAGGCGTCTTACTATTGAAATAAGAGAGGAGGGGGGGGGGGGGGGTATTTTTCTCTTGGGGCGCCTCTGAAATAACCATAGCTGTCGAATAAAAATAACAACAATAGAATACAAATGTATATAAATATATTTCATGTAGACATAAACCATACATAAAAAACAGAAACCTTGCATATATTGGATATATAAAGCACGAAAAAATAATATAAATACAGTCAAACCTGTGGACAAAGGTCACACTTGGTAAACACAAAATATGGCCTTTATTGACAGGTGGTCTTTATTCATAGGTCATTTTGTTCTTAATAATCAACGGCGGTTTTATGGCCAATATTCAAAGGTGGCTTTTTTCACAGGGTGACCTTCAGTCACAGGTTGACATCTTTTTAGAAGTGACCGGTAAGACAGGTTTGACTGTATACTAATTATTAGACATTTGCGGTTTAAGACGGTGACGGTGGTGGACATCGGATTTGGGATTAAATTCGGGGGTCATCTCAAAATCATTGATACATACTCTTGTATAGGGCAAGTGTTACTAATTATTGTGTTTGCATGTCAACTCAAAAAAATGTTTAATTTACAATTTTATTCATTTTCATAAGAACTAGAACCAAACCGAGTATACGCATCAATTTCGGTACTGCTTGTAATGAATCTGTTATACGACTCTTGGTTGTCCCGAATTTATTCTGCCAGAGGGCGTTTCTGCTGTCGCCTGCGTCTACCAGGTACCTGTCGTCAACGTGGCTCTTTCCCGTCACTGGGATCGGGCGACTTTGCATTTTCAAGTGATTCCTAAATTGGCCCATACTCAAAAGCTCTAAGCTGATTCTATGAGAATGTAATCGTAAACAGAAATGCACATTCATGAACAAAACTACTTACCTCTGTATTTGTCATATTGTTAAAATCAAAATTTGTTAATGAACAAAATACGAGTAAATTAATTCAAAATGATCACGAATCTAGACTATTTATAGTTGTAGTGTAATTTACCCTGACAATTATAGCAACATACCTAAATATACGCATCATATATATTGTAGGACATCTGAATGATGCTCAGCGGTTTGGTTTAATGCGCCACATTAAAGAAACTGAGCTACCTTTTCCTACTTGGAGACAAAATAGGGAAACTTAACATCATACCCATGACTAAACTTCGTCTAGAAAATTGAAGGCTACAAACCGAGATTTGTACCCGTCCGTACACATGGTGCTCTGTATATTCGCTAGTATCTACAGCTACAGCTGTGCGATGGTTTATTGATTTGCTACACCGGAAACACTATGACAACAAGTAGATTGTCAAGCTTAGGACTAAATGTTTACACTGAAAAACAGCTGGACTCTGAACATGTTCTAGATGTAATCAGCCGAAAAAGGAATCGTAAAATTACACTGATATTCGATTAGAACTAAACACATTTCGTCTTGTGTTTTTGCGTAAATGTAGATCTACTGTTTTGCTGTTCGCATTTAATATCTGTGGAAATAACAGACATGCGACTTCGTATGTAGTTAGATTTATTGGTCTAATGAATAGTATGTACATGCGAATTATTTGCCAGTGTTAACAAAATATCCTCAGTCGTAAGGTATTGCAGTGTGTGGGGGCAAAAAAGTCATGGAAGATTTTACGAACTTGAAACAGGCATAGATTTTCAAGCGAAATATCTAAACCGCACTTGATCCGAGGTATATAATAACCCACACGAGCATTCAAAAATTTTGCGTACACACCATTATTGGTCAAGCTACGCCCCTGGAAGGTACCGAAAATAAAACAGATATATTCGACAGTATCGTCTTTATGTTGAGCTCAAGTGTTATAAATCAGTAGGAACAATATGAAGACATCGTCGGGAAAGTGTTACCACGTGTAGTAAATATTCGCCGGATCGTGAGCCGGAGAAAAGCAAATCGGTTTAATTCTGTAAATATGGCTTGATATTAAGATAACATGCATGTACTCCAATGTGATTCATTTTCATTATAAATGTGAGACGGCCCCTTTAATTTAATCCGAAGTTCAACACCGTCACCGTCTTAAATCGCAAATGTCTAATATCAGATAGGCTTAATCATTGAAACCTCATTGACATTCGTCATAAATCCTTTAATGCCTTCGTACTTTCCTCTTAGTACAATTAAATTTCTATCTCTCATAAAAGTTCTGAAACCGTAATCCTACAGTTGTCTTAATACTGATAACTGTTTATGTGGGACAATGTATGTCGCCCCAATACACGTTGCTTGCCTGGTTTCTTGCTGCAAAATGTGTTTTCATGGAGAATTGCCTAACACTATACAGAGAGCCTGATGAGATCATTTGAGGAATAGCGCTCCATTCGTCCCCCTCAATGTCCATCTTTAATATATCTATAGTCCTCTGAAATAAATTCAAACGAAAGGATCAAACATTCATGCTAGCTTTAATAATAGCTTTATGAAAACGACATTTTTTAAGTTTAAATGAATCGTAACATATAATTGCGTTCGAATGTACATTTCGATACCATGCTAGCAACCTAAATAACAGTTGACTTTCAAAAGGTCGAAATTCGATAAATCGAAGTTAAACGATAGTTCGAAGTAATACGAAAATTTGAACTCGTTCAAAATTTGAGTTCCAAAATTTGTAATTGCATTATAATACACACTTTATGAACAAATCGTCATCAATAGCCTTTGACCATTTACATAACTTAAAGTTCGTCCTACTTTCTTATCAAAAATAATGACAGTGTGTTTTTTTTAATATGGATTTTCTTATCCGGCGTTCTTATTTCTTAGTTTCGGAGAACTACTAAGTGGCTACTTTTAGCTGTTTTGTGCACAAAGAACACACAAATAGGCACTATAACATATACGTATGGTATACAACACAATACAAATATTTCATTGCATGAAAACATAACGTGTTTTATAGCATAAATAAAGATGATAACAAAAGAAAGCATATGGTAAAGTCACGCATACGAACACTTATAAGATATTTACTGTGTGAAAAAGAGTCTGTTCATGTAAGACTAGATTAATCAATGACAGGTGACGGAGTGTCGTGGCACTTTGTACTCTTCATATTCTATCACGTACGTTTTTATTTTATTCAACCTACTGCTAATAGTACTGGTAGTGATATGATTGTGCAAGTTATTGAAAAAACAACACATGTAGTTACTCATACCAACATAAAAATTACGTATGATTTCATTGACACAAGTGTCGGGAAGAAATCACACATCACAGGGTACAGTTTCCTCAATATGTTTTCTATGTATTTTTTCACATACTGAATAAAAGATGCAAAAGTACGAACTATTTGGACGTTCCCGTGGCATCTTGACTTTTTGCGATTCAACTGCTAGTGCAAAACGTAGCATTTGGTCACTGACGTGTTGTGATTAGAACTGCAAATGTACGTGAACGCTTTTTTCAATGAAGAGATAAGGCTCTATTTCATGAGATACACAATGAAGTACTTAACAACTGTTCCTAAATAGAGAAGTTACGCAAAAATAGTAATATACTAACATGTGTTTGTCCTTACGCACGTTTTATTGAGTCGAGTGTTTTTATTTCCAATTTTTATAGTTTCTATAATTTTCTCCACCAAAGCCCCAGTTGTAAAACCAGATATGATCTGATTTACGCCGTGTTTTCATTCGCATGCTGAAAAAACGCATTGTATTGCATTTCATCATTTTATTGAATATCGGATGGTTTTACCCGACGTGTCTCCAACATCCATGCCCTTTTGGTTATTATGAACTTATTTAGCAGAGTATAACTTGATACCTACAGTTCCAAGGGAGATGATTACCTCCTCTTGGAAGAGCCATTTTTCTAATATGGTAATCACAAAGTTTGTTGTCCGTACAAGGTAGAATTAAATAGTACAGCAGTACTACAGGTAAGTAACCGTAATAGTTCTTTCAAAAACTGTCCTTTACTGTACCACACGAATACCAATGACTTTAATGCGATGAGCTACTTCCACTAATGTAGTTATATATGCCAGTGTATTATATCTGTGATTCAAGTAAACAGGGAAGATAGTTTGTATTTATGAACAGTGTACATAGGTGCAATATATTTGTAATTAAAGTCTTAATAGAGCAGATCCTGATAAAATCCATAATTGCAGTGACATTTTTTGTAACAATAGATTTTATAAGTGTTTTTTTTTATGAATTCTTGTATTTAATTACATATTAATTGAAAACATATTTAAGAAATTGGTGTTTTTAATCTTGTGACTTTTACACTCTTCTTAAAGACATTGAACAGCTACTATATCAGTGACCCCCCAAAAAAAATCCACATGTGGTCTAATCTCTTAATTGTTTTATTGCCCCTAATCAGATAAAACCAGTCTGGTCACGGTCTGTAGACTTGACACCTAGTCAAAAAGTGGGGTAATAAATTTTATTGATTTACAGTGATAATAAGTTTATGACTAAATTGCTTTTGTTTTTATAAGCATAGAGTTACAGATTATGTAAACAGGTGCTAGTCTATCAATGACCCTGTCTGTTTTATTACCCCCTACTGTGGAATTAGGGGACTTTCTGTTCCATAAGTCACATGCCTCGCATTCCTGGTTCAATGTCTTTAACAAAAAAGTAGGTAAACATGCGTTTGGAAATAACTTCTATTCAGTAACAGGAAGTACAGATAATTACATTTATTAGTGAAAGTACACGTTTGATCTGCAATAAGTCTGATTGAAATATCATTATATATAAATAATTGTTTGAGTTAAATTTATTGTTCTGGAAACTTGCATACTATCAAATCTCATGATAAAAATTCAAAATAATGTAACTATCTATGTTATCAGTTATTGAAATGTCTGTGAAATAACGGATAGTTGCCTTTACAATGACATATGGTTTTGTCAGATTGAGATAACTTGTATATATTTGATAAAAATAGTAATCACACATATACGAGTTCACGACGTAATACACATAACATTGCAAAATGTCAAAATGTATGGAAGTTTATTTTCGACTCGAAGTGTAACGTCACTGATATGTGCGCAGCTCCGATCATCTACTAAGGGTTTACGACGCTTTCGGAAATGTTTGGCAAACAAAATACTAAATACATGAATTGTTTTCCGTTTATAGTTAGTTCTCAAGGAACTTCCATATCACAATCTTGCGAAGTCTTTTGTAAATTGAAAATAATACCAGTCTTAAGACATATTGTGGCTTTAAATAATGTAGTTGTCGTTTTCTTATCCACTGCTTTGACCTAATTTCAGTCCTAACCAACTTTTATAATCGTGTGACCTGAACAAAGTGTTCAAAGGGATTGAGTGCAAGATATGAGAGCAATGTGAAGATATGTGTACATAATGAACGTTCGGCATCCTTATCAAGTGTATGTGTATACAGCACCATTAATACGATATATACAAATTAGAATAATACTATGTACAGTAGAACCGCTGAAAACCGGGCAGGAAAAACAGGAACTCTGAAAATCAGACAATTTTCAAATCCATTTATTTCAGAATGTTATCGAAAATTCTCTGAAACCAGAGTACTCAGAAAATCAGACTTTGCTCAGTCCGGGCCTGGTCCGGTTATTAGGGGTTTTACAGTATTTTTTGCACGTGGTCAGTGGCGACGCACTGGACCGCATATCGGACTGTCGTGGGTTTGAGTCTCGTCTCCGTCTTCCAATATTTCATCGACACTTTTTAGTGTCCCCTCCAAACCAACCAAACACAGTGCTGGGTTAGAAACTCGACCGAAGAAAACCGGTGAGGCGTCTTACTATTGAAAATAAGAGGGGGGGGGGGTATTTTTCTCTTGGGGCGCCTCTGAAATAACCATAGCTGTCGAATAAAAATAACAACAATAAAATACAAATGTATATAAATATATTTCATGTAGACATAAACCATACAAATAAAAACAGAAACCTTGCATATATTGGATATATAAAGCACGAACAAATAATATAAATACAGTCAAACCTGTGGACAAAGGTCACCCTTGGTTAACACAAAATATGGCCTGTATTGACAGGTGGTCTTTATTCATAGGTCATTTTGTTCTTAATAATCAAAGGCGGTTTTATGGCCAATATTCAAATGTGGCTTTTTTTCACAAGGTGACCTTCAGTCACAGGTTGACATCTTTTTAGAGGTGACAGGTAAGACAGGTTTGACTGTATACTAATATCAGATAGGCTTAATCATCGAAACCTCATTGACATTCGTCATAAATCCGTTAATGCCTTCGTACTTTCCTCTTGGTACAATTAAATTTCTATCTCTGATAAAAGTTCTGAAACCGTAATCCTACAGTTGTCTTAATACTGATAACTGTTTATGTGGGACAATGTCGCCCCAATACACGTCGCTTGCCTTGTTTAGGTTTCTTGCTGCTGCAAAATGTGATTTCATGGAGAATTGCCTAACACTATACAGAGAGCCTGATGAGATCATTTGAGGAATAGCGCTCCATTCGTCCCCCTCAGTGTCCATCTTTAATATATCTATAGTCCTCTGAAATAAATTCAAACGAAAGGATCAACATTCATGCTAGCTTTAATAATAACTTTATGAAAACGACATTTTTTAAGTTTAAATGAATCGTAACATATAATTGTTTTCGAATGTACATTTCGATACCATGCTAGCAACCTTAATAACAGTTGACTTTCAAAAGGTCGAAATTCGATAAATCGAAGTTAAACGATAGTTCGAAGTAATACGAAAATTTGAGTTCCAAAATTTGTAATTGCATTATAATACACACTTTATGAGCAAATCGTCATTAATAGCCTTTGACCATTTACATAACTTAAAGTTCGTCCTACTTTCTTATCAAATTTAATAATGACAGTGTGTTTTTTTTAATATGGATTTTCTTATCCGGCGTTCTTATTTCTTAGTTTCGGAGAACTACTAAGTGGCTACTTTTAGCTGTTTTGTGCACAAAGAACACACAAATATGCACTATAACATATACGTATGGTATACAACACAATACAAATATTTCATTGCATGAAAATATAACGTGTTTTATAGCATAAATAAAGATGATAACAAAAGAAAGCATATGGTAAAGTCAAGCATACGGACACTTATAAAATATTTACTGTGTGAAAAAGAGTCTGTACATGTAAGACTATATTTATCAATGGCAGGTGACGGAGTGTCGTGGCACTTTGTACTCTTCATATTCTATCACGTACGTTTTTATTTTATTTAACCTACTGCTAATAGTACTGGTAGTGATATGATTGTGCAAGTTAAATTGAAAAAACAACACATATAGTTACTCATACCAACATAAAAATTACGTATGATTTCATTGACACAAGTGTCGGGAAGAAATCAGACATCACAGGGTACAGTTTCCTCAATATGTTTTCTATGTATTTTTTTCACATACTAAATAAAAGATGCAAAAGTACGAAATATTTAGACGTTCCCGTGGCATCTTGACTTTTTGCGATTCAACTGCAAGTGCAAACGTAGCATTTGGTCCCTGACGTGTTGTGATTAGAACTACAAATGTACGTGAACGCTTTTTCTTTTCAACTAAGAGATAAGGCTCTATTTCATGAGATACACAATGAATTACTTAACAGCTGTTCCTAAAAGCCTGTAAATTCCTTACAAATATTTCAAATAAAAAATAAAGTTTTATTGTATATATGAAGTTACGCAAAAATAGTAATATACTAAGATGTGTTTGTCCTTACGCACGTTTGATTGAGTCGAGCGTTTTTATTTTCCAATTTTTATAGTTTCTATGATTTTCTCCACCAAAGCCCCAGTTGTAAAACCAGACATGATCTGATTTACGCCGTGTTTTCATTCGCATGCTGAAAAAACGCATTGTATTGCATTTCATAATTTTATTAAATATCGGATGGTTTTAGCCGACGTGTCTCCAACATCCATGCCCTTGTGGATATTATGAACTTATTTAGCAGAGTATTACTTGATGCCTACAGTTCCAAGGGAGATGATTACCTCCTCTTGGAAGATTCGTTTTTCTAATATGATAATCACAAAGTTTGTTGTCCGTACAATGTAGAAATTAATATTACAGCAGTACTACAGGTAAGTGACCGTAATAGTTCTTTCAAAAATTGTCCTTTATTGTACCACACGAATACCAATGACTTTAATGCGATGAGCTACTTCCACTAATGTAGTTATATATGCCAGTGTATCATATCTGCGATTCAAGTAAACAGGGAAGATATTTTGTATCGCAACTGATTTTAATGAACATTGTACATTGGTGCAATAATATTTGTAATTAAAGTCTTAATAGAGAGCAGAAATGATAAAATCCATAACTGCAATGACATTTTTTGTACCATTTTTGTAGATTTTATTAGTGTTTTTTATAAATTCACACATGTCTAATAGTCAGGACTACACTGTGGAAAAACCAAGCAACGTGTATTTGTACAGAGCAAATATTGAAGCAAATTAACACAGAAGCTGATCTAACTTATAGACAAAGGTGATGTTATAGGAACAGAGTAACGAGGAAGTAAAGAGAAATATGGGAAATATATCAACAGGTCTAAATGTAACGTGTTTTATAACATAGAAAATGTTAACTCTAACGGTAAATATCGTCCTAGAAGAAAACCTCTCTGGTGAAGATGATACTCTGTTTGTGTAGAAGATATTGATGGGACTCATGAACAGATATTGTGTATGCACCAATTAGACAGAGATTATCTTACTGTTTATAAAAACATATAAATCTGAATTCGAGATGTGATCGGTTTGCAATATTGAATTTACATATGTATATAAATTATAATGGAATAAAATAAGACTAATGAAAAAATACATGTGCATGCGTACGCAAAACAAACGATAGCAAAATAATGTTATTGTCATTAAAGTAACATAATTATGCAAAAAACACATAAGTTTTTATTATTGAGTTTCTACTCATTTTTTTCGTGAAACCAAAGGGGTTTGTCACGAAAAAAAGTTCCTTGTGACCCATAAATACATAGAAGGGAAAATGTAATCGCCATTTAAGATTTTTCACTCGAAAAATAGTCAAATTTTACACAAAGATCCACAGTCGTAAACCGCAACGTGTAAAAGTCTGCGGCGAAACTGCGGATAAATTATTGGTAAAACCTCCTGGAATGGGTCATAATTTATAACCGAACAGTATATACTAGTTGCGCATGAGATGGAATACAAAATAAAAAAAATCATTTACTTCATCTCTTTTCTTTATATAAATTTTCAAATACACACACATAGTACATTAAAAACAATAGTTCACGGCGTTCTTTCCGTGATTCCCTAGCTGACATTGATCCCCGCGAAAGCAATCGACAGTTTGTGTGCACATTTATTGCAATATATTTAATCCATTTTAAACGTTTCTTTGAATCCAACTGAATTTTGTCTTGAGTATGTATGTGATCACAGTCTAAATTTGTACAAATTGATGAAGAAAGTTTATGGTTATAAAACGAGGTTATAAAACAACAAATGGTCAGTGATAAGGTTCACATGTTTGATCATTACGGAAACAAATCTCACATGTTGAGCATGTGGTCAATGTGTATATAAACAGCGAATTGGGCTGAACGTATCATCAGAAAAGAAATACTATTTCTGTTGTATTCTTCTGCTTTCAATTTAAAAAATGAAGATTTTTGTTGTTCTTTGCGCTATCGTCTGTCAATGTTTTGCGGCATCAACAATAGAGTTGTTAGCTAATGATCCAAACATGTCAACTCTTGTCGGTTTGGTGACGCAAGCTGGACTTGTCAATGCCATCAATTCTGGTGAGTTAAACTTTATTTCGCACATTCTCTTCTTCTAGAAGTATTATTTGTAACATTCCTAATTATTTGATATTAATGATAAATTTCCAAAGAATGGCCAGAACGTTGTGTGCTACAGTTAACTATATATTTCAGTACTTTTCAAATCTAATCATCGTATCAATTATTTCCAAGTTGTTTTATATCAATGTTCACTTGAAAGTTTTCTACAAGATGTCTATGTAATGGTCAATCATACCTACATCAGATAGTCTATGTATCAACATATTCATGAATGATGTAACAGAAAGTATACTGAAATGTTTTATTATTTTGCAATACAGCCAATCCTTTTAACAAAGGCCACCCTTGGAAAAGACACAATGAAATCTTCATTATCAGGTAGTCAGCGCGCAGTTTGTTCGAATTCAGGCAGATTTTCAAAGAATAGACATTTTCGACAGGATGGCCTTTATTCGGAGTTTGTTGCAAACATAGCTTTGACTGTATATAACAAACAGGTTGAAAATCTGATGATTCTTTCGAACAATATTTACTGTTTTTTTTCTGTTTTCTCAAAGGTACTTTCACAATATTTGCACCAAATAATGCCGCGTTTGCTGCTTTACCAACTTCTACATTGAATGCTCTATCCGCTGATACCACAGCGCTTGCAAATGTACTCAAATATCACGTGGTACAAGGAACTATCCAAAGTAGTGCAGCCAAAAATGAACTTCAACTGACAACTTTGAATGGACAAAAAATTAGATTCAACATTTACAATCACAATAATGTAAGTCAGCACGTGTCGTTTTAATTTTATCTTAAAAATACATGTAACTGTTTTCACATACATTTGTATATGCAGTAAAACCTTTTTTTTTTTTTTTTTTTTTTCAATTACCAAAACGGTTATCCATTTATTCCATTTTTGTTCAACATATATACAGATAATTACACAGCAAAAAACAATCAATTATATATATAACTGTTACATGCAGTAAAACCTAATGCTACAAATATTTGTGTCTTATAAGAATTTATTTAAAACTTTACTACTTCTATCTTTCGTTTCATTTTGTCCATCAAACTTGTGTGTCTTGAATCCCCACAGGTTGTCACAATTCAAGGATCCAAAATCATCGACTTTGATAGAACGGCAACAAATGGTGTTATTCATGTGTTAGAAAGTGTCATGTTACCACCAGAGGGCGATATTGTTGATATTGTTGCAAAGACATCAGATGTGAGCACACTCCTAAGTTTAGTACAAACAGCGGGAATTGCCAATGCACTTAAAGGTATATTTTGTCTTTTTACAAATTCGTTATATTGCATGCCAACTATCTCCTAATACATTGCATCTATTGTTTGTTGTGAAAAAACACTCTAAACTTCTGAATTGTGTACGGAATCACTACATCAAAAGTCATTAGTCTCTGGTGTCTATAATTCACACATCATGAAGGGAGATACGTCATCACCCGTTAATTAAACGTGATGCCGGATAGAACGTACTCATATGAAACCCAGGATTTATGAATAAATATCCTCGTACATGTCTGAATTTATGTTGAAAAAGAGACACCGTCTTATACCCTTATTCATGATTGTATCCATAGTGATTCTATAGTGTACCATGCTGTTTAGGTGATGCCCTGACTGTGTTTGCTCCAACAAATGATGCATTTGCAAGACTTCCAAGTTCGTTAGTAAGCAGACTTACGCATGACAAGAATTTGTTGACAGGTACAACATACAATTTACTTAACTATTACATCTCTCGCTAAATGACAATACAGAAAAGAAAGAAAAAGAAAGCGAACAACGAATCACAATGTGCATATAACTAACTCTCGTGTATCAGTATTTTACAAACATATAACTATAGTCTATGTGGTCCTTTAAAAACACTTGTATACAAACACAATTGTTGACATTACCATGTAATTTATTTCTTCTGTGTCTTACAAATTTAAAAGATGTACTATTTTACGGAATTTATAAAGCCTTCATTAAAATAATTGTCAACAAATTTCAATTTAGAAATTTTGGAATACCATGTGGTTCCTCACACTGAATACTCAGCTGGTTTATACAATAGAGAATATGTTAGAACTCTGGATAGACATCATGATATTTTGGCCATCCATACTGGATCTTGTAAGTTTGTTACCAACTTTCTGATTCTACATCTTTTATTGTGCTTTTTGATTTTGTATATGTTACATAAGATTAATCATCTGTTTAAATTATTTCTGTTTCCCCTGGAGTGTGAGGTATGCCCCTTAAGATAGTTCTTAAGCAGTGTCCTTCGTTCTTAAGCAATTTCTTTGATCTCTATTACTTATATTAAATTGCTTTTAACGTCGCGGTTTACTAATCATGATTACATCTATATAGCCGGTTTTGTTGTTTGTACTACTGCTGTTGTTAGTGTTGCTTTAGCTTTAACCGCGACTTCTGTTGATCGATGCTCCTATTAATGTTATCATTAACATCATTTTATATTTCAGATGGAGTTCGTCTTAATCAGAATTCGTATGTTACGAAGGCTAACATCGGTACAACAAATGGTGTCATACATTTAATAGACCACGTACTTATCCCAGCCAGATATTATCTATCATTGATCATAGGCAAGAAATAAACATGCTTTATTTGTGTTTAATCATGTATATACATCACATTGTATCATTTATTTATTTAATCATCTTTTCAAATTCAACAATAAAGTGAATAGAATAAAAACTAATTAAGAATTGTTTTTCTTTCCATCCAATAGAAAACTGAAGATTGCTATAACTGAAAATTAAAGTAAAAATCCATCGTAAGTCATTAACGACATAAATGTTATCAACATCAATTATCCACCACGGCGAAACCAACACTAACACACCACATCTAACCATAGCACCATGCAAAAACAAAAGAAAACATTCTTGTATAAATGCTTCCCCACAATCACCAAACACAAGTACATGCAAGGAAGACATGGGTGAATGAATTATCAAGATTGTCTTATAAATGTCACTAGTGACATAATTACAGCAAATCGATATTGTGACAGTCACATTAACAATGGTCGTGTTGACAAGGAATATCAAACATTTCAATTAACATGAGACACAATTTTAGACATAATTGTAGGAATATTGTGAAACAAACTGTCACAGAGCAGTTTCAGGATTGTTTAACGATAGTCGCGAACTGATCCCGAAATAAAATGCTGTTGTATGTCGTATTCGTCGAAAACATGTCGCCAGACAATGTGAAGGTTTATTGCTATATTATCATCTACAGGAAGAGGAACATAGGCGCAATATTGAGATAATGACTGACCAAAAGGGACTGGTTGTTTAAAAAGAAAACGTATAAACACAACAAATGGACCACATGTACTAGAATACGTTTCCAACCAATGTGGCGATTTTTTAAGAGACTATCAACGCACACAAACACGTGTTTCTTTTAAATGCAAACCTCTTGTCTATTTTCATTGAACATGTGAATGAATAATTCATGAATCATTCACTAGTTGTTTTCAAAATTATAATGTGTAATTTTAGAATTTGTAAATAGGAAGTTAAATACGCTATATATGATCAGAGAAAAGGGTTAGCTCCTGTTAGAAGTAGTACCTCTCTTTATGATACAAAGTCAAATATAACTGACCCAGGTCCAACATTTCAAAATGTTACATACAGTTGAAATTTAATATGTAATCAATTTATTAACAAGATAAGGCACTACTAACTTTTGTTCACAGTCATTAAATGTTACTAAAGTAGATGTTACCATTGAGATTACTAATTTGGTACGTAAACACGTATTAATATTGCCGTATTTTGTTCATGTGGACATGAAACCACAATATTCCGGCACATAAAACAATGACAACAAGACAGATTCTGTGTATACAACATGATGTGTATATCGATATAGCATGCCTTGATTTCATCAGATTTTGATTCCTTTACTTTATTTTAACTCCGTTCTCTTCTTTAACTACAAGAATGATTTAAATGTCATACACTGTTTCTTGGTTCCGTTAAAATCCGGAATCGTTCCACAATATCAGTCAAAAAGCAGTTAATTGTTCATGTTAAAGGTTCATGTTTCATTGATAAATTCAGGACCAGATAAGGAACAGACAAAAATGTAACAAATTCTGATTTCTGATTTTATTTATTTAATAGATGTCTTATTCTGTAAAGGAAAAAAGAAAGATTAAAAAAATATACATAGTTCATAATATACATGTATACTTATGTTAAAAAAAGGATAAATACCATCAAATAATGAAAACATTTGATAATGTTTGCACAAAAAGACAAAAGAATAGCAAAAAGGCTACACAAATTTTGACTATATACATGTATTATTATATGTTAACGCAATCACACTTGCAGTAAATGTAATAAACAGTCATATAACATTTACAATGAAAGGTATAACAAACATATACCAATCTATATGGAAATATGAAGTAATTATACGTCTACATATATTATGATAATATTATCATTAATAAAATGTGTTTTAATTTACCAAATCCAATTTCTTTGTGAAACATAAACAGCAAGAACTTTACAGTCACTTCTTCTCTGGGAATTAGAACTCTACTAACACTGGCCCCAGGTCACAAAAAAACTTCAGTTTTTGCTTACTCTTAAGTTATTCATTAAATCAATCACTTCTCTCTTTTATTATTATAATATGCAACTCAGAATATGGTATCGAAAATAGGTACAAAATATGTCTAATAACAGTTTCCTGGCTATAGTCTCTTGATATGATATAATTCAATAGAATAGATTTGAGTCTGTTAATGGCAATTTCATTTTTGACTCAAATGGAAATGGAGTTTTGAGACTTAATATGTCCACCAAACCATAAAGCACTCCATGCTGGCATGTCTGGCATGTTTTAGTAAATTCGGAAACAAACGATACCATTTCTAGTCAAAGACACAATATTTCTAGACAGAAAAACACATAAGTTTTTATTATTGAGTTTCTACTAAATTTTGTTCGTGAAACCAAAGGGTTATGTCACGAAAATAAAATAAAACAAAAATTCCTTGTAACCCATAAATACATAGAAGGGAAAATGTTAAAACATATTTTAAACTCGCCATTTAAGATTTTTCACTCGAAAAATAGTCAAATTTTACACAAGGTCCACAGTCGTAAACCGCAACGTTTAAAAGTCTGCGACGAAACTCATAAATGATTGGTAAAACCACCTGGAATGGGTCATAATTTATAACCAAACAATATACATACTTGGACATTTATCGAAACAACTCGAACACAAACTTCATTACCGAAAACATGTTGTTACAATAAAAAAAACTTCAACCATTCGCTAATCTCTAACTAGTTGCGCATGAGATGGAATACAAAATAAAAAAAATCATTTACTTCATCTCTTTTCTTTATATAAATTTTCAAATACACACACATAGTACATTAAAAACAATAGTTCACGGCGTTCTTTCCATGATTGTTATATTTGCAGAACTCCCTAGCTGACATTGATCCCCGCGAAAACAATCGACAGTTTTGGTGCACATTTACTGCAATATATTTAATCCATTTCAAACGTTTCTTTGAATCCAACTGAATTTTGTCTTGAGTATGTATGTGATCACAGTCTAAATTTGTACAAATTGATGAAGAAAGTTTATGGTTATAAAACGAGGTTATAAAACAACGAATGGTCAGTGATAAGGTTCACATGTTTGATCATTACGGAAACAAAACTCACATGTTGAGCATGTGGTCAATGTGTATATAAACGGCGAATTGGGCTGAACGTATCATCAGAAAAGAAATACTATTACTGTTGTATTCTTCTGCTTTCAATTTAAAAAAATGAAGATTTTTGTTGTTCTTTGCGCTATCGTCTGTCAATGTTTTGCGGCATCAACAATAGAGTTGTTAGCTAATGATCCAAACATGTCAACTCTTGTCGGTTTGGTAACGCAAGCTGGACTTGTCAATGCCATCAATTCTGGTGAGTTAAACTTTATTTCGCACATTCTCTTCCTCTAGAAGTATTATTTGTAACATTCCTAATTATTTGATATTAATGATAAATTTCCAAAGAATGGCCAGAACGTTGTGTGCTACAGTTAACTATATATTTCAGTACTTTTCAAATCTAATCATCGTATCAATTATTTCCAAGTTGTTTTATATCAATGTTCACATGAAAGTTTTCTTCAAGATATCTATGTAATGGTCAATCATACCTACATCAGTAGTCTATGTATCAACATATTCATGAATGATGTCACTGAAATTATACTGAATTGTTTCTTTTTTTTTTTGCAATACGGTCAATCCTTTGAACAAAGGCCACCCTTGGGAAAGACAAAATGAAATCCTCATTAACAGGTAGTCAGCACGCAGTTTGTTCAAATTCAGGCAGATTTTCAAAGAATGGACATTTTCGACAGGATGGCCTGTATTCGGAGTTTGTTGCAAACATAGCTTTGACTGTATATAACAAACAGGTTGAAAACCTGATGATTCTTTCGAACAATATTTACTGTTTTTTTTCTGTTTTCTCAAAGGTACTTTCACAATATTTGCACCAAATAATGCCGCGTTTGCTGCTTTACCAACTTCTACATTGAATGCTCTATCCGCTGATACCACAGCGCTTGCAAATGTACTCAAATATCACGTGGTACAAGGAACTATCCAAAGTAGTGCAGCCAAAAATGAACTTCAACTGACAACTTTGAATGGACAAAAAATTAGATTCAACATTTACAATCACAATAATGTAAGTCAGCACGTGTCGTTTTAATTTTATCTTAAAAATACATGTATGTAAATGTTTTCACATACATTTCTTTATGCAGTAAAACCTAATGGTACAAATATTTGTGTCTAATAAGAATTCGGCAAAAATGCATGAGAATGTATTTAAAACTTTACTACTTCTACCTTTCGTTTCATTTTGTTCATTAAACTTGTGTATCTTGAATCCACACAGGTTGTCACAATTCAAGGATCCAAAATCATCGACTTTGATAGAACGGCAACAAATGGTGTTATTCATGTGTTAGAAAGTGTCATGTTACCACCAGAGGGCGATATTGTTGATATTGTTGCAAAGACATCAGATGTGAGCACACTCCTAAGTTTAGTACAAACAGCGGGAATTGCCAATGCACTTAAAGGTATATTTTGTCTTTTTACAAATTCGTTATATTGCATGCCAACTATCTCCTAATACATTGCATCTATTGTTTGTTGTGAAAAATCACTCTAAACTTCTGAATTGTGTACGGAATCACTACATCAAAAGTCATTAGTCTCTGGTGTCTATAATTCACACATCATAAAGGGAGATACGTCATCACTCGTTAATTAAACGTGATGCCGGATAGTACGTACTAATAGGAAACCCAGGATTTATGAACAAATATCCTCGTACATGTCTGAATTTATGTTGAAAAGAGACATCTTCTTATACCCTTATTCATGATTGTATCCATAGCGATTCTATAGTGTACAATACTGTTTAGGTGATGCCCTGACTGTGTTTGCTCCAACAAATGATGCATTTGCAAGACTTCCAAGTTCGTTAGTAAGCAGACTTACGCATGACAAGAATTTGTTGACAGGTACAACATATAATTTACTTAACTATTACATCTCTCGCTAAATGACAATATAGAAAAGAAAGAAAGAGAAAGCGAACAACGAATCACAATGTGCATATAACTAACTTTCGTGTATCAATCTTTTACAAACATATAACTATTGTCTATGTGGTCCTTTAAAAACACTTGTATACAAACACAATTGTTGACATTACCATGTAATTTATTTCTTCTGTGTCTTACAAATTTAAAAGATGGACTATTTTACGGAATTTATAAAGCCTTCATTAAAATAATTGTCAACAAATTTCAATTTAGAAATTTTGGAATACCACGTGGTTCCTCACACTGAATACTCAGCTGGTTTATACAATAGAGAATATGTTAGAACTCTGGATAGACATCATGATATTTTGGCCATCCATACTGGATCTTGTAAGTTTGTTACCAACTTTCTGATTCTACATCTTTTATTATGCGTTTGATTTTGTATATGTCACATAAGATTAATCATCTGTTTAAATTATTTCTGTTTCCCCTGGAGTGTGAGGTATGCCCCTTAAGATAGTTCTTAAGCAGTGTCCTTCGTTCTTAAGCAATTTCTTTGATCTCTATTACTTATATTAAATTGCTTTTAACGTCGCAGTTTACTAATGATGATTACATCTATATAGCCGGTTTTGTTGTTTGTACTACTGCTGTTGTTAGTGTTGCTTTAGCTTTAACCGCGACTTCTGTTGATCGATGCTCCTATTAATGTTATCATTAACATCATTTTATATTTCAGATGGAGTTCGTCTTAATCAGAATTCGTATGTTACGAAGGCTAACATCGGTACAACAAATGGTGTCATACATTTAATAGACCACGTACTTATCCCAGCCAGATATTATCTATCATTGATCATAGGCAAGAAATAAACATGCTTTATTTGTGTTTAATCATGTATATACATCACATTGTATCATTTATTTATTTAATCATCTTTTCAAATTCAACAATAAAGTGAATAGAATAAAAACTAATTAAGAATTGTTTTTCTTTCCATCCAATAGAAAACTGAAGATTGCTATAACTGAAAATTAAAGTAAAAATCCATCGTAAGTCATTAACGACATAAATGTTATCAACATCAATTATCCACCACGGCGAAACCAACACTAACACACCACATCTAACCATAGCACCATGCAAAAACAAAAGAAAACATTCTTGTATAAATGCTTCCCCACAATCACCAAACACAAGTACATGCAAGGAAGACATGGGTGAATGAATTATCAAGATTGTCTTATAAATGTCACTAGTGAAATAATTACAGCAAATCGATATTGTGACAGTCACATTAACAATGGTCGTGTTTGGCAAGGAATATCAAACATTTCAATTAACATGAGACACAATTTTAGACATAATTGTAGGAATATTGTGAAACAAACTGTCACAGAGCAGTTTCAGGATTGTTTAACGATAGTCGCGAACTGATCCCGAGATAAAATGCTGTTGTATGTCGTATTCGTCGAAAACATGTCGCCAGACAATGTGAAGGTTTATTGCTATATTATCATCTACAGGAAGAGGAACATAGGCGCAATATTGAGATAATGACTGACCAAAAGTGACTGGTTGTTTAAAAAGAAAACGTATAAACACAACAAATGGACCACATGTACTAGTATACGTTTCCAACCAATGTGGCGATTTTTTAAGAGACTATCAACGCACACAAACACGTGTTTCTTTTAAATGCAAACCTCTTGTCTATTTTCATTGAACATGTGAATGAATAATTCATGAATCATTCCCAAGTTGTTTTCAAAATTATAATGTGTAATTTTGGAATTTGTAAATAGGAAGTTAAATACGCTATATATGATCAGAGAAAAGGGTTAGCTCCTGTTAGAAGTAGTACCTCTCTATATGATACAAAGTCAAATATAACTGACCCAGGTCCAACATTTCAAAATGTTACATACAGTTGAAATTTAATATGTAATCAATTTATTAACAAGATAAGGCACTACTAACTTTTGTTCACAGTCATTAAATGTTACTAAAGTAGATGTTACCATTGAGATTACTAATTTGCTACGTAAACACGTATTAATATTGCCGTATTTTGTTCATGGGGACATGAAACCACAATATTCCGGCACATAAAACAATGACAACTAAACAGATTCTGTGTATACAACTTGATGTGTATATCGATATAGCATGCCTTGATTTCATCAGATTTTGATTCCTTTACTTTATTTTAACTCCGTTCTCTTCTTTAACTACAAGAATGATTTAAATGTCATACACTGTTTCTTGGTTCCGTTAAAATCCGGAATCGTTCCACAATATCAGTCAAAAAGCAGTTAATTGTTCATGTTAAAGGTTCATGTTCCATTGATAAATTCAGGACCAGATAAGGAACAGACAAAAATGTAACAAATTCTGATTTCTGATTTTATTTATTTAATAGATGTCTTATTCTGTAAAGGAAAAAAGAAAGATTCAACAAATATACATAGTTCATAATATACATGTATACTTATGTTAAAAAAGGATAAATACCATCAAATAATGAAAACATTTGATAATGTTTGCACAAAAAGGCAAAAGAATAGCAAAAAAGGCTACACAAATTTTGACTATATACATGTATTATTATATATTAACGCAATCACACTTGCAGTAAATGTAATAAACAGTCATATAACATTTACAATGAAAGGTATAACAAACATATACCAATCTATATGGAAATATGAAGTAATTATACGTCTACATATATTATGATAATATTATCATTAATAAAATGTGTTTTAATTTACCAAATCCAATTTCTTTGTGAAACATAAACAGCAAGAACTTTACAGTCACTTCTTCTCTGGGAATTAGAACTCTACTATCACTGGCCCCAGGTCACAAACAAACTTCAGTTTTTGCTTACACTTAAGTTATTCATTAATTCAATCATTTCTCTCTTTTATTATTATAATATGCAACTCAGAATATGGTATCGAAAATAGGTACACAATATGTCTAATAACAGTTTCCTGGCTATAGTCTCTTGATATGATATAATTCAATAGAATAGATTTGAGTCTGTTAATGGCAATTTCATTTTTGACTCAAATGGAAATGAAGTTTTGAGACTTATTTTGTCCACCAAACCATAAAGCACTCCATGCTGGCATGTCTGGCATGTTTTAGTAAATTGGGAAACAAACGGTACCATTTCTAGTCAAAGACACAATATTTCTAGACAGAAAAACACATAAGGCCACACCAATTTGATAACTTGTTCATCGGATTTGCCGCTCGCTTTTTATCAAAATTAGAAAAATAATATTATTTTTTGTTTTTTGCTTCCGACCGCTTGCTCGTGCCGACATCTTTAAAAATAAATCCGGAACGGTACGGTGTCCCGGATTTTATCACTACAAAATTATATTCTGCGGTGTTGCTCCATTATATATGCGGCTCTCTTTACGATACCGAGATAGTATAATATCGTAGCTGATTTTTTAAATGAATTTATTCGGTAATTCCGAATGTTTAAACCTAAGAATGTTAATTGCACGCGATATCATAGACAATCAGAAACACGTCAATTAGCGTAGATAAGACCATAGAAATTATGAGTAGCGAAGAATAGAAATACGGGTGACGTTAGTTCCCAAGATGGTAGCGCTCGTGGCCTAGTTCAACTGTTTGTGACGACGAGACTCTTTCGATTTTGCCCAGCCTTCAGAAACTGAATATTTAATTTGTTGTGTGTGGAAAAATCACACATTAAAACCCGTTTGGAAAACGAAACTGGTGCAATGGTGAATAACTGCCGGTGTCATGGTAAAAATCGCCTATTCTCGAAAATTCGCTTTTCAAATAATCTGAGTTTACATGACACGTCACCGAAACGTTGACAAGTTAAACTTAAACCAACTTTCGTTAGCCCATGATACCCATTGTAAAGAACGATTTAGAATAGCACTGTTCAGACGGTAGTTGTACACGGAGTGGCTAAAGTACGTTGACATCGGTTATCAGTAGTCAAATTAACATGCAAAGTAAATTTTTAAGTTCAATATTAAAAATGTGACTTTTGACACAGAATTTTATGGCACATTCACACAGATTATTGTTATTTCTATCGATTTAAGTATACCAGTATACTGGAGATATCTTAGAATATTTGGTGTGGGTCTATCCTTCACTCATGGTTCTAGTTTATATAGGAATAAGGGTAAATTCTTTTAAAACATGTCTCCAAAATTAAACAGTTATAATATTGTGTCCAAGTTGTGTACAGTGTCATTCCAGTGATAGATCCAGTATACAATATTATGTCGTTTTATCTTAGTAATTGTAACAAGAATATGGTATACATGGTATTGTTCTGTAAGTTTAATCTATTTTTTGTGTGTTTCTTTATGGGTGATTTATCAATTTTCATATAAAAAAGAATAGAATAAAGACATTAAAAGTGTTTTCACTGGTAAACCTAAGGGTTATTAAAACTAATAAAAATACAGATTCTATATTTGCTTGATCACATGCTTGTTTGAAATAGAAAAGCTTTTTTTTCGCTTGTTTTGAAAGAAGGAAAATAAAAAAAATATTAAAATTATTTTTTCGCTCGCTCGCTCGCTCGGTCAAATTGGAAAAGTAAAAAATAATATAATTAATAAAAATATTTCGCTCGCTCGCTTGCTCTTTTCAGAAAAAAAATCCGATGAACAAGTAATTAAATTGGTGTGGCCTTAGTTACAAGTTCTGGTAATACAAAATTAATACTCAAAACATGTCTTTTGAAAGGCATTTAAGGATAACGGACTCTAATACAAATTCTTAATGACTTAATGTACAAACGTTAGAGTTACCTGATCCTTATGAGGTGTGACATTCAAACATAATAGAATACGAGATAGTAATTTTCAACCATACACTATTTTGAAATATTGGACCCATTAAATGTCAGTTATGTTTGACTTTATACCATTAAGTGAGTTAATATTACTAACTGGTACACTTCTTTCTCTTTATTTATGCTGTATTTTTAATTTCATGTTAACATATACCAAAATTACAAAATTCTGAAAATGCTCGTAGTGAATCATTTATAAATAATTCATTCTACATATTCAATGAAATTAAACAAGAGTTTAATGGTTAGAAATGAATTCTGTAATGCGTAAACGATTTCGAAATGGCGCGGTTCCTTGTACAACTACAGGAATTTATGTACCCAACTGATGTTAACTGATCTGGTGCTTTGCAAAGGTTGTTTATAATGCATTTCACGTTCAACAATCTTATCACAAATGCAACATTGATGCGTTTTGAATTAGCAACTCTTCGGCATGTACATAGATAATTTCAAGATAGACCAATGTGTAATGTGGCAGACTGTTTTAGGAGTCCATAAAAGTCGGTAAGCATTAAGAAACACGTTAGGTGGGAAACTTTACCTGAAGGTCATGATTCGGCGAGAAATATATGCATACAAGTATGATCATTTACCAACTTACACGTAAGTAGCCTTTGATGTATATCAGTAAGCCAGTTAATTACCATTGCATACTCATTTAGTTCTGGACTATGGATCGCGCATAAAATTGCTGCATGTACTATGCAAACCTTGCATGAAGAATATCATGAACACAAGGGTTTCGAAGTACATGTAACCCTTTGGCTTGTTTTACGATATTTGGAGCGCGAGGATATTTTAAAATCACGTTAAATAATCAGATTTGTATATCAAAATACCACTTGAATATATACAATGCTGCATTATGCTGATTTCTTCCTTTGATATTTGGTGACACTACAGGTTGATTCAAGGTGGCAAGTGGTTCCATACAATATTCAAACTGTAGACAATACAGTCCATGGCAATCGAAATTTTCGACACAGTTGAAAAAATACCTATCGCATGCAATACATAAACTTCGTTACTGCACCACATGTTTGGATTGTTGTCATAAGATTCCTTATTACTCTTGACTCCTAAGACTTCTATCGTTTGCTCACACAACCAATTGTTATTGTAAATGATAAAGCTGTAGAAACCGTACATTATTAAGTCTTATACAAGTAGAATGTGAAGCCAAAGTAGTATATTTTATACAGCACTACTTTTCTTCATCTATGGGGCTCATATCACTAATTGTAGAGGACATTATTCACTACGTTTTTACCTTGTCATGGGATTCAGGCTTTACTAATAATAAAAGCAAAGTAGAGCTATATTACTGTCGAATTTTTGCCAATAATTCTCCTTTCTGGAACTGTTGTATACAAGTTGTTGTTTCTAGAAACCCTTCTCTTATCTAGTTACAACCGACTTACCAACATTCTTTGTGGTATGAAGATTAGGAATGTGGTCGGATGGACACTATTATGAATTTATCTTCTTTGGTTGTTTGATGTCTGGTTGATCAGTTGCAACAACACCAACGCTAATTTGTCCCGTGAAGAAGTGATGTAAGCTACATTAATACATTGTATTTACTGAAGTCTATGGCACAACCTCCTGAATAATATTCGTATACTGAGATTTTAAGTGTTATATTCTCTGGACCGAGATGGCATGTTATCAATAATCTGAACTGCTTGGTATTGATGCTTATGCTAATTAACATATTGCTTCTAATATGTTACAACGTTCACCCAGAAATTCACCATAACCTAGTTCTTCTTCAGTCTGTAGATAAACTTCAATAACTTGCACTTATATTAACATACTTTCCTTTCATGTTTGGTCATTGTTTTACTGATATCAATCCTTAATCTAAATTAAGCATGGTTCAAGGCGATCATTACCTTCATTAGTGCTTATCGATAGCCTGAATAACCAAAAAGGTCACCAAGATAAGATATATACCGCAGTTAAACCATACTTTACTGTCCAGTTGATCAGCGAAATTAACAATGATACTTGCTTTAGTTGTTTTGTCTATCCAGCTTTTGATTGTTGGTAAGTTGTAGAGTTGTTTTTGTTGATAGGTTTAATTAACAACGGTGAGACGTTTTATAATGACTGCATTGGGTAACATCATTTTATATTTACAATCTTAAGCAATATTGCCTCTTTCGACGAGACTGTGCGACAATAGGAGAATATGGAGTAAAAACAGCGCACGTACGTCCGTCCAATGTATCTTGCAACATGAACACCACATGGTGTAATTACAGCGAGAACACGAGCATGCATTAAGATAAGTACAATGATACTATTGTAATAAGCAACATCCTTAAATCAATCATTGTAAATGCACTTAAGTGATCTATTTTTATCATTCTTGTTCTGAAAAAACGTGGCGTATGTGTGCATTTCTGTTGATCTTGTTTTTTTAGTCTTTATTTTGAATGCAAACATTTGAAACACCCTTTCAGAGAGTGTATCATTGACCGCGAAATCTTAGTAATGCGATATGTTGCGCGCCAAAGGTAGTATCCATACATATGTATACGACGTCTACCTTTGAGCAGTGCAGATGGTTACAAAATACAAGTACAATACAAAGCTGTTTTGACATAATGAATAACATCGTTTTGACTGATGAAAAACATACATAAGATAATGAAATAAGTATTCACCTCTCTGTGTTTTAGGAAGCACCTGTCCAGAAGGCTTTGGCAGTCAAGGAACAAAATGTTACCATTTCAGTCATGACAAAGAACCGTATTTTATGGCTCTGGTATGAAATTTTAGCACTCCGTGCTTGTACTTTATGAGAAGAGTATGCGTAACATAATAGCTCACATGCATTATCTGGTACTTGGTAATCCATGTTCGTCATCTTGATACCTAACACACGTCGTTACATTGCTTCGGTCATCTGTTTATGTGCATGTCATTGAAAACATGCTTTCAGTATTGATTTGAGTGGTAGTTTTAGTTCAATAAGCCGTCACGATAAATGTGAACAAACTGTTTTATTTTATATGCAAATTTACAGTCTGTTTAGTGTCAAATTACAGAATATACAACAGTATGTCGTTTTTGTATACATTAAAGTTCTACATACTGTAAAAACTAGCTACGAACGCCAACTGTATTAGGAGAAATGGTCATCGTAGCTTCAGGCTTCATGTAAAATATTTTATTGGTCATAAGAATGAGGTGGTCTTTATTTTGGAGTGGCCGATACGTGAGTAGTTTTGACTGTTTTTTCATATGTTCGTAGTATGCTTGTGGACAATTGTTTGGATCTCACCTTGCGGAAATCGAAACACCGGAAGAAGGCACATACCTATCACAAGAAGTTAAAACAAGACATTTCGGTAAGCCCAAAACATATTAATTTGTAGCTGAAATTTGAAGACATGTATGTGAGTATAAGCTTTATTTCATTTTGAACGCATCTAACCGATGCAGTGTCAGTATGTTTTTGATGTGGCTAACGATTCAATGCTAAGGAAAACCAATATTAAAGCTAATCAAGTAATTTTGTCGAACTATCCCTCATACTGCGTAATCTGTTACTTTGTACAATACGTTTCTCAGAGAAATTCCGTGTAGTTCCAATAATGGTTTACCATATGCAGTCGGTATGTGCCGAACGTACCTTTTTCGTGTCAGTAAATCATTATTGAAAATATTGAAAACAGTCGACGTCGTCATTATGAACTTTTGAAAAAAAAATCAGAACGAAATTGTTTTGGTCGTGAAACACCTTCAGGCGTTAGACAAGGTTTGGCTGCTTGAAGCTATAGAAATTATCAAAGTTTACAAATAAAGCGGTTTCTACACAAAGACTGGGTTTTCTAATGCATTACAAGAAATAGCGTGCATAAGTGACATTAGATAAAACGAGAATCAATGCGTTATTTAACAAATACAATGTTTCTTTCTTTAAAATATTTAACCATTTGAACACTGTTATGGTAAGTTCCCATTGGTACCTGCTAATTGCTTTTTCATTAAATCCATATTTCGCAATATCCACTACGTGGAAATAGAAAAGGGAGCTTCGATGAGGAAAGCATACAGTGCAATTTCTCAACAACAGCCACCAATGGGTAGGGCAAAAACGATTGTTGTAGGGGTGCGACTGTTGCTTAGAGAGCGAACATCGAGTAAAAACGTCATGAAGGTTAAACTGTATGCTATCCGAATCCGCTCATTATCCGACTTACCGTGATTTACTCTATAGTGTTGTTTGTTTAATAAACAGACCACTTTTGGATTGGTTTAAATGATATTGTGAAAGAGGGAGAGTGGAGATGGCACTCAACAGGGGCTCTCCTATCAGCAAACCTCAGCAACTGGGACCAGAACGAACCCAACAACTGGAATCCTGTAGCAGAGAACTGTGTAGAGATTAAAATTGGTGGTAAATGGGGAGATGCAGAATGTATAAACCCACGTCCATATATTTGCGAAACAATGAACGAGTAAGTCGATGAACTAACGAGATTTCTTAGTCAATTTTATTAACAAATTACCAGGAGTTCTAATATACAATGACAGTTGACAATCTTATGCCCCCACAAGAGTTTACGAAGGCTCAACCGTCCATTCAAAGGCTATAACAAAAATATTTCAAATAGCAATCGTGGCTGACGATTATGTCCGTATTTTGGTAATTAAAATCAGCTATAAACACAAATTTAGACCTTCAGTTCAAATGAATAATTAAATTGTCGCACCCTTCGCTTCGGTGTAAAGATTAAGAAGCCAATACATTGAGTGACATACGTGTATGATCTTCACATTTTTACCATTCAGAAAAAACTGTTCTATTTTATTTTTCAGAGAAACAGAAATTGTGGGTTAAGGATAACGCTCTGAAATAGGGCATATCAAGACTGATTTTACGTGTATAACAATTAATGAGCTAAATATACGGGAAAGAATTATTACGGGAAAGAATTATTTATCCTAATAACAGACGATATGTAGGTAAAGAAATATGAGCCGTGGCCGTGTTCCAGTGGTTAATAATTGAATTATTATGTTCATATATACCAGTTAAAAGGAACAGGCACCGTGGTCGTGGTTCAATGGTAAGTGCACTGGATTAGTAACCCTGTGATCCGGGTTCGATGACAATACGATAGGCACATACAATATTGATACAATGACATTCGTTCAAATTATGGGCAATTTTGTTTTGTGTGTCAGCTTAAGGGCTTGGATGTCAGGTCAAATCTAGTTTCACCAATTTATAGATTTAAAACCAAACCTTAATTATATACTAAAATAAACCTACTGTACAAAGTGCATTGCAGTAGATTTGAAACAAATATTACATTTGATTGGTCTTCTATAAACCAATATCGCACGTTATTTTCAAATATTTGAACAACGATAACTACTTTGTATATAGGAATATATTACAACAAAAAGCCTTAAAATCACTATAAATGTATAATGCTGGGAACCGTGCCTTAGTTTTTATAACGTTCTCGGTTCGTTAGATACTTGACTTTAAAGAAATTCGGTACACACAACCCCGCTGTTTTTTACGTAATACGCCATAAATACAAAATGAAAAAAATATAAAAAATCTGAGGCACAGTTCTACAAACTAGCTACAGGCTACAAAATACCGAAAACCGCTTTGAAATCCGTCATCAAATAAGACGGAATGTTAATTTGAAAATGACACCTACTGTGTTTTTTAAGCTGAGCAACTAACAATTAAAATGTCGGATCATTATCGTCTCATGAAATCAACGAATTTGACATACCCCTTCAATTTTGATAGCCAATCAAAATCGCTAATGTTTACGGTTCAATAATTGAAACCACGCCCATGTTTGATGTATTGTAAGAGATTTTATAACAATTTTTGTCAATAATGAATTAATAGTATCATATCGTACCGATACATTGCACATTACGTTAGAGATGTTTAACGCTGATAAGAAAAAGTTGATAAAGGGGTGCCGTATTTATCGCAATAAAACTCCATTTTTGACCGTCCGGTTAGAATGTCTTGTTGCTTGGTATTAAAGTATGATATTAAATCTTCGTAAACAACATAAAATATCATCTACCGTTATTTTAGAGATTTAGCCAATGCCGATACGTTAAGGTTGAGTTTGGATTAAAACGCCTTTTATCTATATATATATTACTTAGACAAACTTTTTTCTAAAAAAAAATGGTCGTGTTAGTCCCATATGTCGCTAATGTGTGATGCAGAATTGTAAAATGGCCCATATAAAACAGAATAATACACCAAAACACGGTATACATATTCTTCCGATACTTTAATTAATGAAATTTTTACTTTTCAAACTAAATCACACATATACGAGTTCATGATGTAATACACATAACATTGCAAAATGTCAAAATGTATGGTTCAAGTTTATTTTCGACTCGTGTAACGTCTCTGATTTGTGCGCAGCTCCGATCATTTACTAAGGGTTTACGACGCTTTCGGAAATGTTTGGCAAACAAAATACTAAATACATGAATTGTTTTCCGTTTATAATTGCCTCAATGATGGACCCAGCCAGCATCACTACGTCGGCCCGACATCAAGCCGATATTATCATCAATGTTGGCCCTACATCGGCATCTTGATCGTTTCGACAGGATTTCCCCAACATTTATCCGATGTTCTGCCGATATTCCATGAATCGCTTTAATGACCCCTAAAATGCTGGTATAGACCTACTGCGAACAGAAGCTAGTAAGATAAACTCATACTTGTTCATACATGGATCATAGTCTGCTGTAATGTGAGGAAACAATCAAACTAGCCCGAGTGAGAGAGTTTGGTTACAAAGCTACTACAAGTTATTTCATATATTTGTTAATTTCAAACAGGTCATCTTTCATTAAGATAACAAAATTAGTAGAATATTTTCTATATTTATTTAATCAACATCATGGTGATCATGTACATCTTATGATCTTAATTATGGGACTGGGCTCCAGATTAGTATTCCAAATCCAGACACTCCTTCCATGTATTAGAAATAATTTAGTAAAATTTAAGGTTTAATACTAAGGATATATTAATATTGCCCTCTTTCTTTAAAAAAAAAACAAGTGCTTAATTGTTTAATTATAGGGCAAAATATAACAGTAGAAAAATGATATACATGAGTCTTAATGTAGCTCTTGAAAGTTCATAGGGTATGAACTGGAATAGAGTCCCAGACCCTTTATGATAAAAACTATATTCAAATTCTAGCTATGTTTCCACTATCTAATGTATTTCATGTTATAACAAGTAAGCTAAAATGAAACCCAAATACAATGCACATGAAGAATGAAAAATACAATAAGAAATCAATATATATAACTTAGATTTTCATTACTCTGCAAATCCTATGTTTAAAATATGAATGTGGTCAGTAATATTGTACTATTTGACACTTCTACGTTTAATTATTCACACAATTAATCATACTCATACATAAACAAAAACAAAATTACTAATGCTAACAAGTTAAAAATACACTGTATATATCTTCCAAAAGTCTTAACCAAAAACTTAAAAACACTATAAAAGTTCATTTTGGTCAATCATGTAATTGTTTATAGTAGATTAATATTATTTTTCGCTTCTTTTTTCACTATCCCTTGTCACTGTTGGTACATACTACATAGGCACTGTCTCAACACCACCTTAACATCAGCTTCCTAAACACTTTGAATTGTCCTTTGTACATCTTCAGCTACAATATAATTAATCAATAAATTGAGAACACAGTATTTAAAAACATACAATAAGCACAATTCATTTCTTTAACTGATGCAATTAGCCAAATATTTACCTATTTCATGTATATAATTAGGTCCAAATTAAATCATACTGCTGTAATAGGATGAAAATAATGTACACAATGCGAGGACTCAAACCCGCCACCTTCTGCTTGCAAGTCAGATGCTCTACGACTGAGCTAATCGGGCTGGTGAATATCCCATCCAATTCATAAACACAATGTATCACACCGCCACATTCCTCCTTCCTTTTATTCAAAATTATTAATATATAAATTAATTGCGACAAACACAGGTTCTCTCGACTAAACCAGCCTTCGCTTTACCCTAGCTCTAGGATTTCGAGGCTAGTCTCATAATAACAGCATCAAATGTAATAGGAAGAGGAAAATAATGTACCGGATGCATGGCTCGAACCCGCGAACTCTTGCTTGCAAGTCAGATGCTCTACCAACTAAGCTGATCGGGCTGGTGAATATCCCAGCCAATTTACAAATTACAATATATCACACCGCAACTAAGAGTAATCAAGCTTAAAATCTTGAATATCTAATTTTTATATACAAGATATATTTATATATATATATAATATATGTGATAATAATTACATTTGTAACTTACAATGAATGTTACTAGTATATTGCCAACTTGCAACATAACCATTGTATATTCCAACACACTCTCTGGGGACTAACTACTAAATACATGTGTATGCCATGCTGTGTCTTTGGTATCCTTCCCTGATAGTTGACCTGTAAAATATAAAATCAAATTTCAAAAACAATATATTCATTGTATTTCAAACATGTACCTTATAACAATCTATGGTATATAGTCATACTAAAAAATTAACAACATTAACAGAACAATGACATGATTTATACTTGTATACTCCTATTAGAGTTTATAGGTAGATCTTATTTCCATTAATATATTTCAAAATATTATTTATAATTAGAATATTTTAGAATAATTATTTATGCATTCATTATTTATACAGAATAAATTAATATGAGCAGTTGAAAGTTCAATGTCTAATTGATAAAAATTTACCATACAAGCCCCACATACCTGTCATTAAATAAAAGTTGTAATTCCTTGAATCCTCTAAGTGCATAATTCTCTCCAATCAATCATGTTAAATATATTATTTAGCAACTTAGTGCACTTTCTGTACTTTAAAAACCAATTCTGCTTCATCTTTTTATACTGTAATTGTAAAAATCTGCTGGTCTGGGGCTAAAACAAGAGACAAATGGAAATAAGAGTAATTTTACACAAAGATTTACAAATAATTTTGAATTTAATTATTAGACTGAGTACATACCGGTCATTGGTGTAAATAAACCATTATGGTAAAACAATGAAATCAAATGAATAACATAAAATTCCTTGAATGTAGATACTCTGCATAAACATGAAATTAGTAACATGAGCAGTTTTCTTTTGTTATAGACAATCGCGAAAATATATGACAATAAAGCAACAAGCTAAAATAAGTTCCCAAGATAATTACTTTACTGTCAATATCCACCCTCTGTTGTTGATGTATGCCTTTTAAAGTAATTTTCCAAACTCACTGACATGTTTCTTACAACGAAAACTTTTTTTCATGAAATCTATCCGACCTGCAGCTGACACTTGTTCAAGAAATTCAAATATTCTTCACTTCTTTCATTTGCCTCATTGATTATGTAAAAACAGTCAACTCATTAATGACAAAATACAGTCGTCTACATATATATCGGCCCTACATCAATCCGACATCTACTAGACATTGAGATTTGAACGAATGTACAGAGTCAGATTCATCGTGTTTATCATTTATATTTTACATATTCATGTCTACAGAATAGGTTAGAACTTGAATAAGTTATCACCAAGTGTAATACACACTTTTTATAAAATCCACCTACGTCGGCCCTATGTTGGATTGACGTTGGCAAATATTGTCGATATTCCGCTCTTTAGCCGCCGTCGGGCCGACATAGTGATGCTGGCTGGGGAATGACCAAATAAGATCAGATACGGGTCCTTTCTGTATTATTTCGGGAACACTTCCATATTACAATCTTGCGAAGTCTTTTGTAAATTGAAATTAATACCAGTTATAAGACATATTGTGGCTTTAAATAATGTAGTTGTCGTTTTCTTATCCACAGCGTTGACCTAATTTCAGTGCTAACCAACTTTTATAATCGTGTGACCTGAACAAAGGGTTCAAAGGGATTTAGTGCAAGATATGACAGCAATGTGAAGATCTGTGTACATAATGAACGTTCGGCATGCTTATCGAGTGTATGTGTATATAGCACCATTAATACGATATATACAAATTAGAACAAGCTAAATGTTTGTACAGCGCAAAATCGCATCCGGCAATTCAATACTAGAATGTGGCCTATATAACATTTTTTATCAGGATGTGCGAAGTTTCAGACCAATCGAATTTGTTATTTTGACTTAACTGATCCCGAAACTAAAGTGATCATCTACTCCATCAAAAATACAAGCCGTTGATGTTTCATGAATCTCATGAATCTGGTCATATGGTTCTACAGTTCACGAGGTACTCTATATGTAGTCCCTGCTTCCACCCTAAAATTAAAATCAGGGGAAACTATCACCTCGATGTATCAGACGTTGCAATATCTGCTGGAATGCATATAAAATATTTAAATAAAGTCTCCAAAAATAATATACTCCGTTGTCTGAGGGTACGTTGTCGTAAAAACCTGGTATAACGGTCCCAAACATAGATTTTCAACTGTAAAGTGACCATCTATATCGAGCCATAAAGTGACCGTCTATGTCGAACCAATTAAGTCATCATTTCTCACCTGATCGGACATTTTTTGTATTGAGCTCCGAAATCGATATTTAATTAACGACAATTGCGTAAACAAGTCAGTGTCCACGCTCGCGATTATAAAATTAGTCTGTGTGAATATGTTTATAATGTTTTGTTTATTTGCGACATGTTGCTAAAATAAATACATCAAACCGTATAAATACCGTGTTCCGTATCTTATAACACGATTAAATGATTATTACAACACACCGATAATAAACACAGCGAATTTCTCTAATAATTTATACATCGAAGTTCATTTAGATCGAACAATTTTTTCTAAGTCCTTTGATATAAAGAGTTTCGGCTGCATTTATTGACAGATGGGCAGATTCATTCCCGTCGTTGTTTATCGAGCTCGCTCCATTCTTAGACTATAAACAGCGACTGCGTCATCAAGCTAACACTAGTTGGTGTGAGTAACACGTGACCTCGCTCTATTTCTGTTTTGTTTATATCACGTGATGACCATTGCGGATATTTCGGAATATTTCGGGCACTGTCACTAATCTGCTTCGCGCAAGAAGTTGCGATTTTGCATTGCCACTTAAAAATAAGCATTCCAGAGTGTAAGGCGGGCTTCCGCCGCCGTACAATAATACTATGTACAGTAGAACCGCTGAAAACCGGGCACCCTGTAAACAGGAACTCTCCGAAAATCATACAATTTTCAAATCCATTTATTTCAGAATGTTATCGAAAATTCTCTGAAACCAGAGTACTCTGAAAATCAGACTTTGCTCAGTCCGGGCCGAGTCCGGTTATTATGGGTTTTACAATATGTTTTGCACGTGGTCAGGAGCGACGCACTGGACTGCATATCGGACGGTCGTGGGTTTGAGTCTCGTCTCCGTCTTCCAATATTTCATCGAGACGGTGAGGCGTCTTAATTACTATTGAAAATAAGAGGAGGGGGGGGGGGGGTATTTTTCTCTTGGGGCGCCTCTGAAATAACCATAGCTGTCGAATAAAAATAACAACAATAGAATACAAATGTATATAAATATTTTTCATGTAGACATAAACCATACAAATAAAAACAGAAACCTTGCATATATTGGATATATAAAGCACGAAAAAATAATGTACATACATTCAAACCTGTGGACAAAGGTCACCCTTGGTAAACACAAAATGTGGCCTTTATTGACAGGTGGTCTTTATTCATAGGTCATTTTGTTCTTAATAATCAACGGCGGTATAATGGCCAATATTTAAAGGTGGCTTTTTTCACAGGGTGACCTTCAGTCACAGGTTGACATCTTTTTAGAGGTGACCGGTAAGACAGGTTTGACTGCACTAGTATACTAATATCAGACAGGCTTAATCATCGGAACCTCATTGACATTTGTCATAAATCCACTAATTCCTGGATACTTTTCTCTTGGTACAATTAAATTTATTTCTCTCATAAAAGTTCTGAAACCGTAATCATAAAGTTGTCTTAATACTGATAACTGTGTATGTGGGACAATGTATGTCGCCCCAATACACGTTGCTTGCCTAGTTTAGGTTTCTTGCTGCAAAATGTGTTTTCATGGAGATTTGCCTAACACTATACAAAGCGCCTGATGAGATCATTTGAGAATAGCGCTCCATTCGCCCCCCTCAGTGTCCATCTTTAATATATCTATAGTTCTCTGAAATAAATTCAAACGAAAGGATCAAACATTCATGCTAGCTCTAATAATAGCTTTAATAAAACGACATTTTTTTTAAGTTTAAATGAATCGTAACATATAATTGTGTTTGAATGTACATTTCGATAACTTAATAACAGTTGACTTTCAAAAGGTCGAAATTCGATAAATCGAAGTTAAACGATAATTCGAAGTAATACGAAAATTCGAAATCGTTCAAAATTTGAGTTCCCAAATTTGTACGTTTTTATTTTATTCAACCTACTGCTAATAGTACTGGTAGTGATAGGGTTGTGCAAGTTATGGAAAAAACAACTCAGACCAACATAAAAAGTTCGTATGATTTCATTAACACAAGCGTCGGGAAGAAATCACATATCACAGGGTACAGTTTCCTCAATATGTTTTCTATGTATTTTTTAAAATATTAAATAAAAGATGCAAAAGTACGAAATATTTGGACGTTCCCGTGGCATCTTTACTTTTGGCGAGTCAACTGCTAGTGCAATCGTAGCATTTGGTCCCTGACATGTTGTGATTAGAACTACAAATGTACGTGAACGCTTTTTTCAATTAAGAGATAAGGCTCTATTTCATGAGATATACAATGCATTACTTAACAACTGTTCCTAAAAGCCTGTAAATTCATTACAAATATTCAAATAAAAAAATAATGTTTTATAGTATATATGAAGTTACGCAAAAATAGTAATATACTAACATGTGTTTGTCCTTACGCACGTTTTATTGAGTCGAACGTTTTTATTTTCCAATTTTTATAGTTTCTATGATTTTCTCCACCAAAGCCCCAGTTGTAAAACCAGATATGATCTGATTTACGCCGTGTTTTTATTCGCATGCTGAAAAAACGCATTGTATTGCATTTCATCATTTTATTAAATATTGATTGGTTTTACCCAACGTGTCTCCAACATCCATGCCCTTGTGATTATTATGAACTTATTTAGCAGAGTATTACTTGATACCTACAGTTCCAAAGGAGATGATTACCTCCTCTTGGAAGATCCATTTTTCTAATATGGTAATCACAAAGTTTGTTGTCTGTACAGCAGTACTACAGGTAAGTAACCGTAATAGTTCTTTCAAAAATTGTCCTTTACTGTACCACACGAATACCAATGACTTTAATGCGATGAGTTACTTCCACTAATGTAGTTATATGTGCCAGTGTATTATATCTGCGATTCAAGTAAACAGGGAAGATATTTTGTATCGCAACTGATTTTAATGAACATTGTACATTGGTGCAATATATTTGTAATTTAAGTCTTAATAGAGAGCAGATCCTGATAAAATCCGTAACTGCAGTGACATTTTTTGTAACAATAGATTTTATTAGTGTTTTTTTATAAATTCTTGTATTTAATTACATATTAATTGAAAACATATTTAAGAAATTGGTGTTTCTAATCTGGTGACTTTTATACTCTTCTTAACAAAAAAGTAGGTAAACATGCGTTTGGAAATAACTTCTATTCAGTAACAGGAAGTACAGATAATTACATGTATTAGTGAAATTACACGTTTGATCTGCAATAAGTCTGATTGAAATATCATTATATATAAATAATTGTTTGAGTTAAATTTATTGTTCTGGAAACTTGCATACTATCAAATCTCATGATAAAAATTCTAAATAATGTAACTATCTATGTTATCAGTTATTGAAATGTCTGTGAAATAACGGATAGTTGCCTTTACAATGACATATGGTTTTGTCAGATTGAGATAACTTGTATATATTTGATAAAAATAGTAATCGTTATATGTATGAAGACTCCAGCTGTTTTCAGAGTATAATTTGAAGTTTCTAAGTCGAACATATTAAAGTAGACAAAACTAGAAATAGTTCACATTGATGGACAATAGTTGTATATTCATTTCTAAGGAGCATTTGGTTACTTACTTGTTATATTGACAAAATGTTATCAAAGAAATGTTTGTTTTCATAGTACACATTTACTGAACTATCTAAGAGTACTACTGTTTTTATCAGATCGCAATTATATTGTGATAAAATACATTTATTAAGTTTTTTTCCATATTGTTAAGTAAAGGACACACTAGTGGTGGTCATCGTTGTTTGAGTCCAGGAATACAATTTACAAAATTGTTTAGGGTTGAGAGTCATGTTTCACACTTCTAATTGCACTTTCCTATAAGAAAAATATCACTTTTCGGCATTCTTTGATACACCTATTTTAATAATTTTCTTCATCCAAAATATGCCCAACAATGATATTGACTCAACTACAATATGTTTATCATCTCAAACAAAATATCATGAGGGTTCAAGTTTAATTGTTCACGAACATAATTATATCTCTTCAATTTCATATATAAGAGCCCCCTCCACTTTTTTATTCCTTTTCAAATAATCTTAAACCAAACAGGAGCAAAGACGATAAGATAGCGCGGCTCTCGTTCGTTGCATAACTCCTTATGACATACTTTCATATCAGCAACTAGGCTAACTACTCATCGCTTCTGAGAAGTTTTATTGAATTCCTGGCAGTAGTCAATGATGCGTACTTATAGCAATACATTCCGTTGTTAACGTTTCTTTAAGACTAATTGTAATGAAATTTGTCGTGTGTACAGACCATTCTTCTGATTTTTTACGATAGGATCAACAAGCTGACATTTTTCGCGGGAAGAGGAACATTTTTGTTGCATAGTTGTTGAAGGAACACTAATGGAAGTATTTACTATAAATTAGCTACTTTTAAGCGTAAATAAATAAACAAAAAACCTCTTCACAATAACTAACTCTGCAACTTTCCCACTCCAAAACAAACCAATCACTACCAAAGAATCACTGCCTATCAATCAACCATTTGTTTATCTCTAACTAAAGTTGCGCACTAATATTCATGAGATAAAAAAGAAATGATATTTTTACGCATTTTCAAACATATTTACGCCATACAAGGCTGTAACTTTCAAAATAATATCTATAATTTCATCAGAATCGTTGATAACTTATGTTTTGGATTATGTTTCGTCGTGCTAAAGCTTAATTTGATGAAATGACGTCAGGGAAAATAATATAGGGGTGTCCACGAACTTTTTGGACAATTCTCGTACATTAAAACAGTAGGTAATGGCGTTCTCTCCTTGAGTGTTGCATCTTTATAACTCCATAGCTGACATTATTCCCTCCGAAACAATGTACAGTTTTGGTGCACACTTATTGCTAGATATTTAATCCACTGTTTCTTTACCACCAACAGATTGTTGTTAAGTATGTTATGACAGTTTACGTATATATACAAATGGATCATGATATTTCATTGTTATACAACGAGGTTATAAAACAACGAATGGTCAATGATAAGGTTCACATGTTTGATCATTACGGAAACAAAACTCACATGTTGAGCATGTAGTCAATGTGTATATAAACAGTGAATTGGGCTGAACGTATCATCAGAAAAGAAATACTATTTCTGTTGTATTCTTCTACTTTCAATTTAAAAAATGAAGATTTGTGTTGTATTGTGCGCTATCGTCTGTCAATGCTTTGCGGCATCAACGATAGAGTTGTTAGCTAATGATCCAAACATGTCAACTCTTGTCGGTTTGGTGACGCAAGCTGGACTTGTCAATGCCATCAATTCTGGTGAGTTAAACTTTATTTCACACATTCTCTTCTTCTAGAAGTATTGTTTGTAACATTCCTAATTATTTGATATTAATGATGAATTTCCAAAGAATGGCCAGAACGTTGTGTGCTACGGTTAACTATATATTTCAGTACTTTTCAAATCTAATCATCGTATCAATTATTTCCAAGTTGTTTTATATCAATGTTCACTTGAAAGTTTTCTACAAGATGTCTATGTAATGGTCAATCATACCTACATCAGATAGTCTATGTATCAACATATTCATGAATGATGTAACAGAAAGTATACTGAAATGTTTTATTCTTTTGCAATACAGCCAATCCTTTTAACAAAGGCCACCCTTGGAAAAGACACAATGAAATCTTCATTATCAGGTAGTCAGCGCGCAGTTTGTTCAAATTCAGGCAGATTTTCAAAGAATAAAAATTTTCGACAGGATGGCCTTTATTCGGAGTTTGTTGCAAACATAGCTTTGACTGTATATAACAAACAGGTTGAAAATCTGATGATTCTTTCGAACAATATTTACTGTTTTTTTCTGTTTTCTCAAAGGTACTTTCACAATATTTGCACCAAATAATGCCGCGTTTGCTGCTTTACCAACTTCTACATTGAATGCTCTATCCGCTGATACCACAGCGCTTGCAAATGTACTCAAATATCACGTGGTACAAGGAACTATCCAAAGTAGTGCAGCCAAAAATGAACTTCAACTGACAACTTTGAATGGACAAAAAATTAGATTCAACATTTACAATCACAATAATGTAAGTCAGCACGTGTCGTTTTAATTTTATCTTAAAAATACATGTAACTGTTTTCACATACATTTGTATATGCAGTAAAACCTTTTTTTTTCTTTTTTTTTTCAATTACCAAAACGGTTATCCATTTATTCCATTTTTGTTCAACATATATACAGATAATTACACAGCAAAAAACAATCAATTATATATATAACTGTTACATGCAGTAAAACCTAATGCTACAAATATTTGTGTCTTATAAGAATTTATTTAAAACTTTACTACTTCTACCTTTCGTTTCATTTTGTCCATCAAACTTGTGTATCTTGAATCCCCACAGGTTGTCACAATTCAAGGATCCAAAATCATCGACTTTGATAGAACGGCAACAAATGGTGTTATTCATGTGTTAGAAAGTGTCATGTTACCACCAGAGGGCGATACTGTTGATATTGTTGCAAAGACATCAGATGTGAGCACACTCCTAAGTTTAGTACAAACAGCGGGAATTGCCAATGCACTTAAAGGTATATTTTGTCTTTTTACAAATTCGTTATATTGCATGCCAACTATCTCCTAATACATTGCATCTATTGTTTGTTGTGAAAAAGCACTCTAAACTTCTGAATTGTGTACGGAATCACTACATCAAAAGTCATTAGTCTCTGGTGTCTATAATTCACACATCATGAAGGGAGATACGTCATCACCCGTTAATTAAACGTGATGCCGGATAGAACGTACTCATATGAAACCCAGGATTTATGAATAAATATCCTCGTACATGTCTGAATTTATGTTGAAAAAGAGACACCGTCTTATACCCTTATTCATGATTGTATCCATAGTGATTCTATAGTGTACCATGCTGTTTAGGTGATGCCCTGACTGTGTTTGCTCCAACAAATGATGCATTTGCAAGACTTCCAAGTTCGTTAGTAAGCAGACTTACGCATGACAAGAATTTGTTGACAGGTACAACATACAATTTACTTAACTATTACATCTCTCGCTAAATGACAATACAGAAAAGAAAGAAAAAGAAAGCGAACAACGAATCACAATGTGCATATAACTAACTCTCGTGTATCAGTATTTTACAAACATATAACTATAGTCTATGTGGTCCTTTAAAAACACTTGTATACAAACACAATTGTTGACATTACCATGTAATTTATTTCTTCTGTGTCTTACAAATTTAAAAGATGTACTATTTTACGGAATTTATAAAGCCTTCATTAAAATAATTGTCAACAAATTTCAATTTAGAAATTTTGGAATACCACGTGGTTCCTCACACTGAATACTCAGCTGGTTTATACAATAGAGAATATGTTAGAACTCTGGATAGACATCATGATATTTTGGCCATCCATACTGGATCTTGTAAGTTTGTTACCAACTTTCTGATTCTACATCTTTTATTGTGCTTTTTGATTTTGTATATGTTACATAAGATTAATCATCTGTTTAAATTATTTCTGTTTCCCCTGGAGTGTGAGGTATGCCCCTTAAGATAATTCTTAAGCAGTGTCCTTCGTTCTTAAGCAATTCCTTTGATCTCCATTACTTATATTAAATTGCTTTTAACGTCGCAGTTTACTAATGATGATTACATCTATATAGCCGGTTTTGTTGTTTGTACTACTGCTGTTGTTAGTGTTGCTATAGCTTTAACCGCGACTTCTGTTGATCGATGCTACTATTAATGTTATCATTAACATCATTTTATATTTCAGATGGAGTTCGTCTTAATCAGAATTCGTATGTTACGAAGGCTAACATCGGTACAACAAATGGTGTCATACATTTAATAGACCACGTACTTATCCCAGCCAGATATTATCTCTCATTGATCATAGGCAAGAAATAAACATGCTTTATTTGTGTTTAATCATGTATATACATCACATTGTATCATTTATTTATTTAATCATCTTTCCAAATTCAACAATTATGCCAATAAAATGAAAACAAATTAAGAATTGTTTTATCTTTTCACATATGTTATGTCTAATACACAGAATATGTCTGTCTATATATTTCACATTTGTTATATAGTTAATATTGGTCTCCCGTCATATCTTGTAAACTGGTTCCCGTTGACTTGTGTGTACAAAGCCTTTGGTGCACTACATCCTGGAACGGGAACCAGTTTAAATATTTTGCTATTTTATCTTTTCATCCAATAGAAAACTGAAGATTGCTATAACTGAAAATTAAGTGGAATTCCACCGTATGTCTTTAATGACGTTTTAACATTATTAAACCACCACCTCAAAACCAACACTAACACACTACACATAAATATAGTACCATGCGAAAAATAAAAACAAACATACTTACACGCATACTTCCCCCAACTCGCAAAACACAAGTGTATGCATTGGCGCCTTATGATCGAATTATCAAGATTGCCATATGTCACTAGTGACATAGATACAAAAAACTACTTAGTATATTGCGACAGTCACACGCAGAAATGGTCTTGCGACCATTAATATTTAACATTTTAATTAACATTTTACTTTTAAATTGTGACAAAATTTGGGAAATGATTGTAGGAATATGGTACAACAGTCACTGACCAGTTTCAGGATTGTCTAATGATAGTTGCGAACAAATACATGAAATCAAAGGGTCCAGATCTCAAGATAAAATGCTATTGTATGTCGTATTCGTCAAAAACATGTCGCCAGACAATGTGAAGGTTTATTGCTATATTATCATCTAGAGAAAGAGGAACATATACACAAAATTGAGATGATGACAGACGAAAAGTCACTATAAACTAATGGACATGAACTAGTTTAATTTTCCTATCAATGTGACAATTATCTAAGAGGTTATCAAAGCACACTAACTCATGTTCATTTTAAATGTAAAGCAGGTGCTTGAATTGCTTACGCGACCAATTCATGTCCATTCTGTTATGAAGTCTGAAGATGTCAACAAAGGCACATTTCATTTTGTAGTCCTTACACTTATCATATCACGTTATATTTCCTGAGTATTTATGCCAGTGCAATATTTACAAATTATCTTAAACCTGCAGCTTGTTATCGTTTAGAATAATTATTGTCTGTTATAAAAATGCCTCGCTATTTCATGTCATCGACACAGAGGATCACAATGGAAATAAAGAGTTAGACTCTTTTTTGTGTCATTCTCGGTTTTGATGGACCTTATTTCATGTGACTAATTTTTATATTTGCTACCATGTTTTATATCCATGTATGTGTATATCGTTACTCAATCAAGGCTCACATCAAAGTTGCCCAACAGATGAATGAATTTTGATGCTTTGGGAATGGAATTTGTTATACCCAAAGTAGCTGTGGTGTTTGTCCATATGTGCTCTTGGGCATTTAAAATAAGTACATGTAGGTTCAATACTTGTTAAAACTAAGACATTCGAACACTGTTCAATGCAGTACACACTACAAGATAGTAATGTTACCATACAGCTTAATAATTTGTTACCTAAACACATTAAGTAAATATTGGGGTATTTTGTTCACAGGGATATATAAACCACAATATTCCGGCACATAAAGCTATGACATGACATATTCTGTGTATTAGACATAATGTATAACAATATAAGACGAATTATGTCAGAATGTTTGTCTTCTTTAATACAAGTACAGAGCAACCTCTCAAAAGCAACAACCTTTGATAGATGCAAATTTATGTTGTTTTTGAGAGGTTGTGGCTCTAGAGGTAAAATAAATAATTCAATCGTGCAGCAGGAAAAAAATCATGCTTTGTTGAAGGGAGGTTGTTGCTCAAGAGAGGGCTGTTCTTGAGAGGTTGTTCTGTATGATAAAATGTCAAAAACTGTTGTTGGTTCCATTATATTCAGGAATTGTTCCACAATATCAGATAAAAAGCAGTTTATTGCCTGAATCTCTTGTTTCATTGATAGAATCTGGACCAGATAATAGAAAATAATGTAACACATTCTGATTTCTGATTTTATTATTTTGTTAGCACTATTTAATAGATGTCTTATTCTGTAAAAGAAAAAAAGGAAGATTTAACAAATATACATAATTTATAATATACATGCATACTTATGTCAAAAATAAGGATAAAAATCAGCAAAATAATGAATACATTTGATAATGTTTGCACAAAAAGACAAAAAAATAGCAAAAAGGCTACACAAATTTTGACTATATACATGTATTATAATATATTAACGCAATCACACATGCAGTAAAATGTAATATACGGTCATATAACATTTACAATGAAAGGTATAACAAACATATATATGGAAATGTGAAGTAATTAGAAGTTTACATCTATTAAAATAGTATTTATTGCAAGATTATCATACTAAAATATGCTTTAAACAGATCCTGTTTTTCAAACATTTGTTTCTTTCCGAAAGCCATGCTTTTGTTTATGCAACTTTTACTTTATTCTAGCTAGGGCTTTACATAATTACATTGCACCAGTCAGCCAGGGTCATTTGTCAACCATTCCAGCTTTATCTGTAACTCTAGCAGAAGAATGCCCAATGACCTTCCATTAACTAGCGAGATAACTTTCTCATATTTTGTACTAAATGATCAATGACAATTTTTCAAAGATTGGTGTTTATTCATAAGGTGACCTTCATTTGGAGGTGGCCACTAATGCAGGTTATGACTGTACATCAATCATAAGTAAAAAACATTGCAGCATAAACTTGGGCTTGTCACAGATGTGACAAATACCCCTCATTTATCACTAACAATAAAGAAATTGGATTCCTTTCAATGAACAATTAACATGTTGCAGCCAAGGCAAAGCAACCCCAATATTTGACTTTTAACCTTCTAGTGCGACCTTGATCTTCGAGGTACAGATCTGCTTCTTACACGCAACAACTTGTCTCATGTATGTGAACAATCTTAATCTTGCCAAGTTGTTATGAAATCCAACCAGTGAACAACAATGTTAAAGCCCTGAAAGAAATGGGATGGGAAGTGACGGGACATTTTACGTGATTCCAGTATAGCCTCCACCACTGACAGTGGGTGGGGTTATAAAAATATATCTTTTATCAAGTGATCTGATGCTAATGGACTAATACAACATCTGACAGACTCATGAAATTGTTTCCCTTAGAGTCATTCTGGGAAGAGTGAAATATTCATAAAAGCAGTAGATTTATAGGCAAAATGTGATCAAAATGAATTCTCCTAATTATGAATGAATGAAAATGTTGTACACACAATGTACACACAATGTGATATAAATAATGATACCATTCAGCTTTATTGACAATCATAAAATATCATACAAATTCAAATGATAGACATGATAATCACATGACATTCATGGTGATCACATGATACATTTATCGTGATCACATGATACATTTAGACTGATGTATATAATTATATAGTATGTCTGACTGTATGATAGTAAGGCAATGATACTGAGTCCAGTTTCCTAAGCAACATCCCACCTTATACTTTTAAATGATAGCTATACAACTGTTTGGCCCTTTTTATAAACAACAAAGAAACATCATAACAAACAAATAATCATTGAATGTTTCTTTCTCAGTTAGTATCATCAATAAGAAGAAACATAGCCAGAACAAGATGTTCCGGCATTAAATCTTTCTTCCTTGATTCTTAGGTTGATTTAATGAGCAACTGGAACCATGAGATAAATGTATGTTTAAATATGTAAGCCCTAACTGTAACAACAGTTATATACTTTATCAACACAACTCTGAGTATTTCATATAAAAACATTTATAAAATCAATATAATTGGCTTGACAAAACAATATAATCTTTTATATAAGATACATAATTACTGCACAGATTCATGGTATTACAATACAATATATTGATTCTTCAGACCTCCTCGGTTACATAAGAAAGCTAAAATACAATTGCCTTTATTCACGACCAATCAAATATTCCAATCTTTCAGTACAAAAAATCATAGCATGTTGACAAGTCCATAAAAATTCTACAAATACATTTGCACATTCAATAGAAGATAAAAAATCATTTGTGAAATTTAAGGCCCATTTAATTAAAAACTACACATGTTCAAAAATAAGTGTAAACCATTAGATATGCAATTCTTGTGAATGGAACCTGTGTATAAACATAGCTAAATAAAATTTGGATACAATGAAGGCAATGTTGAAACAATGCACTCGGCAAGTAATATACACTGGCAATTGTTTCCCAGACAACAGTTAGTGAAACAACAGACTGAATAGCAATAGAATACGGTAGCCTATAGTTGCCTTCACAACAGTCAGTGAGGGGTACAGAAATATTTGTGGTACATGTATATTACATTAAATATGGCACAAAATGCTCAAGATTTCAAGTAAGGTGAATGAAATTTTAAACTAGATATGTATGTCAAGATTTAAGAAAATTTTGCTATATCTCAACAATTGTGGTTTTAGGTTTGTGTTAATATTTTTTTACTCTGGTCTGTATAATAACAACAACAAGAGAGCCAAGATGGCCCTATACCTCTCACATGTCAATCACTGCTCATTCACTAAAACATTGTTTTGAACCGGTGACCTAGTTTTTGACCCTACATATGAATAAGACAAACATTCTGACAAAATTTAGTGAAGATCCAATCAAAATCAAGAAAATTACAGCATAGACAGGGTTTTCCTAAGATTTGACCTTGTGACCTAGTTTTTGACCCCAGATGACCTATGTTCGAATTCGTCTTACATATGATTAAGACAAACATTCTAACAAGGTTTGGTGAAGATACAATAAAAATTTGACATCTACAGTGTTGATAAGGTTTTCCTATGATTTGACCATGTGACCTAGTTTTTGACCCTACCCATATATGAACTTGTCCTTAACATCATTAAGATAAACAATCTGATAAGGTTTGGCCAAGATCCAATTAAAACCATGCAATTGAGAGCTTTCACAAGATTTTTACCTAAGATTCGACCTGATGACCCAGTTTTTACCTCGGCTGACCCATGTTCAACCTTAACCAACATATCATTGAGGCAAACATTCTGACAAGGTTTGGTGAAGATCCAATCAAAACTGTGACATCTACAGTGTTAACAAAGTTTTCCTAAGATTTGACCTGGTGACCTAGTTATTGACCCCAGATGACCCATATTTGTACCTGACCGTTATATCATTAAAACAAACAATTTGACAAAGTTTGGAAGATCCAATAATAACTGTGAAATCTATAGTGTTAACATGGTTTTTCATAAGATTTGATCTAGCCAAGATGACCCATGTTCAATCTGTCCAAGATATTATGAGGACAATCATTCTGACAAGGTTTCATGATGATCCAATCAAAACAGTGACTTCTAGAGTGTTCACAAGGTTTCCTTCCATTTGCCCTAGTGACCCAAGTTTTTGACTGGAAATGACCCATTATAAAACTTGACCTACATGATTTTAAATAAACATTCTGACAAAGTTTCATGAAGATCCAATCAAAACAGGGATTTCTAAAGTGTTCCCAAGGTTTTCCCTTATTTGGCCCTGGTGACCTAGTTTTTCACCCAAACAGGCCCAAAATTGAACTCGTCCGAGATTGTGTTAATATTAACATTCTGACCCAGCTTTTCTAAAATTGAGCTAAAAATGTGGCCCCTATGGGTTCACAAGGTAAAGTTTGACGACGCACGACGCTGGACAGAGACCAATCCTAAAAGCTCACCCTGTCACTTAGTGAAAATAGAGTTTCACACACTGTACCAATATAGGTTTATTGGAAAACTGCACAAATAAGTCAAATTTTGACCCTGAGATGTAAAATAAAACAAGTTATTTATGAAATATCACCCAACTTCAGGTCCAGTTCATTTTTTATGTCATCTTCTCTGTTCACGTAACTTATAAAATGATCTTCTCATAGTTATACAAAGTTCTATTTAAAACAAAAAATTGATGATAATGAAAGAACACAAATGACGTATTTACATAATCCCTTATGAACAGTAACAATATTTTGGCAGATATTTTTTCAAAAACAACATTCATTTGCATACTTCAATCAATTTGTTACACAACAATCAAAGACATATAAATTGATATCTATTTGGTATGATTAAGTAATCAATATACTTAACAGTCCAATTATATGTAATTCACAACAATCACCTTTTATTTATCGTACACTCCTTATTCCATAAACAAATCACTCATGTTCATGTACAAAACAGACTGGTGTAAAGTTTTAGTCTCAACTTCACACATTTATTTACACAAATAGAATAGCAGTCAATTAAATAGCACAGCAGACTGTGTCACAAATAATTCTAAGCCAAGTATCTGTCACAACATACAAACTGTGTCCCAGTCGATTTTTAAAGATTCAGAAGCACAAATACTGTGTCATTGATTTCAGGCTGTAGAGCAACATAGGAGAATAACTATACACATGTCGCCCTGTATCTGCTGAATATCTCTGTAATTAAGCAGTTCACATAGGTGGAGGTTATTATATAGCATTAATCAAACACACAACATGTCTGACAGTAATAGATCATAGTCCATCATTCTTCTCCTTCTTCTCGTACATAAGCATATGGAAAATAACCAACCTGTAACAAAGAAATAACAAAAAATTAATTGTTTCAACAAAATAATTTACTCAAGGCTGCAAATCATGTTGTTTCTTCATGTTAGTGACTAAAATTGTTGATAAAGAATAGAATTAGAATTGATTACAATAATTACTGCTCAGTAAGTAGAAGGTTACATGATTAATAGTAAGTTGATTTGAAAAAAGTCTATTTTTTCACTTTGATGTATAATAAAAAAAATTTTTTTTTATAGGAACGCTATTAAATTTGTCGGCCCAGAAGTAAATGTTGACCTCAGTGCTGCCTCGGTCTCGACAGTGGTCATCATTCTGTATGTTTTTATTCATATTATAATCATATTCTACTTTGAATATCAACATGGTTGCCTAATGAGACATACTGATGTGTATACTGACTATCATGATACCAGTAATCTATGAGATGAAGTAGACAGTCAAGCCTGTGTTAGAGGCAACCTCCATATAAATGCATGCTGTGAATAAAGGCCATTCATTTAAAAGATGTCATTGATAGAACATAATGACCTCCAAATAAAGGCCACCTGTCAATAAAGGCCACATTTGACTGTGTATCACTGTTGAAAGTCTGTAAGTTTGCAAGAAGGTAATATAGACATACCCGCTGAGTAGTGCTGTGTTCACCTTTCCACCAACCTTTATCACTTCCTGTTTTACTCAACACAGCAACACGATCACCGGCTTTCAAGCTGATTTGTGTTGTTGCCGTGGCAGCATAGTCATACACAGCAACAGCGTAACTTAACACTCGCTGACCTGTAAAATATTTACTTTGTAAGAGTCATATGAGACAGTTCACCTAACCATCGTTGCTGGGAAGAACCAGTACTAGTCTCGCATCTTCCATAAACAACTACCTACTTTTTCACATAAAGAGATATGCTCGAACCCACAATTAACCCTCCATCAGTGATTTGAAGTCAGTGACCTTAACCACTGGACCACAAAGGCGGGTGAAGGGTTGTATTGTCATTATATTCAATTCTGCATAAAACTATGTAATAAAACTTATTAAACTTAAATATCATATACACAATATAGAAGAGCATTTTGACATTATAACTTGTTGAGATGTATCACTATTTTCACCTTTATTGGACTTAACGTATCGGGATTGGCCAAAATAGCTAAAATTTACAAAGATTAAATATCATACTTTAATACCAAGCAACAACAAGATGTGTTTCAAAAACACAATGCCACCCCCCCCCCCCCCCCCCCGATGCCCTTTAGGACTTTATAAAACAAGAGGGCCATGATGGCCCTATATGGCTCACCAGATAAAAAGACTCTTAGAGAAAATTATCATGAGCCTATGTAAAATTAAGTGACCCGGGGGCGGGGCCAATTTTGCCGTTAGGACAATAATTTGAACAAACTTGGTAAATGTCCACCAGACAATGCTACATACAAAATATCTAGGCTCTAGAAATTGTGGTTTCGGCCAAGAAGATTGTTAAAATTGTCCTATATAAGCCTATATGAACCAAGTGACCCCTGGGGTGAGGCCAATTTTGACCGTAGGGCAATAATTTGAACAAACTTGGTAGAGGTCAACTAGACAATGCTACACACCAAATGTCTAAGCTCTAGGTATTGTATTTTCTGACAAGAAGATTTTTAAAATTTCCCTATATAATTCTATGCAAAATCAAGTGATCCCTGGGGCGGGGCCAATTTTGACCATAGGACAATAATTTGAACAAACTTAAGACAATGCTACACACCAAATATCTAAGCTCTATGCCCTATAATTTTGGACAAGAAGATTTTTACAAACTTTCCTATTGGTTGCCATGGCAACCAGAATTTTTAATGAAAAAGTATTTTTTTAACAACTTTGGTAGAGCTTCATACAAGGAACAACCATGTAAAGTTTGGTTGAAATTGGCCAACATTGAAATAAATTAAAGCTGTTGTTATTCTACAAATTCACTGATTAATTTTGGAAACCGAATGATAAGTCAGCTTTCCTTTATTATAATAACCATCACTTGCTCAGACCACATGAATTTTGATGTGGACCAAAGTTCTATGATTAAGTTTGTTTCATTCAGGTTCATGAGCTTGTGGTTATGAACTGTTTTTTCAACAGAGATCCACAAAGCCATAGATCTTCTTTCAGTAATCAAATATTTAACGGAACAAAGACTTAACAGAATTCATAATACACTGTCGCTGAATGTGTTTATTCTAGTTCTGTACTGCAGACGATGGTTTCAGTTTATTTCACCACAAGGGAATGTTCCATTTTCTTGTAAGTTATATTTCATGTACATTCAACAACAAAAAGCATGGTTGCAAATCAATTTAATTAACATTAAAATACTTAATATTAATCTATATATATGTACATAATAAGTGCTGCAAATATTTCCAAGCAACTAGCACTAAGCGCATGTCTGGCCAACAACAGAAAAACAACAACAGTGCATAATGCATAAATATAAATAAATAAACCTAATTATAAAATAAAGCCAGAGCCAATGATTTTGACAGAGCATTGAATCAAATAATAAATGTTAATAAAAACAACAAAAAATTGAAGGGCCTACCAGCTGCAGACACCCGAGTTTCATGTGCGGGTGAGAGTGGTATCCGTTGATGAGCTGGTATGCCATTGGCTGCTAAAAATAAAAGTTAATGGTGAGCTAAAAATAGAACAGTTAGCGAAATATTATGGGATTAGGGCAAAAAATCAAAACAAAACATGCAAGTTTGGTCCAACAAACGAGTATAAAACCAGATTGTAGGTTGGTTATGCAATATGAAGGTATGAGTGAATGTGCAATCATAAGGTTATAGACATCAAGGCTGTCAAAGGATAATGCTACAATCAAATCACAATATGTTCCAGTGGTCTGCACATCATAGTGTAAAGCACTGCTATTTACAATCTACTGATACAATTTTATGAATAATTTCACTAAGCAGTGTTTGCTTTTTGGAACTGATTTCGGGCCTAAATTCGGCCCCATTCCCCAAACAAAAAGTATATTTTTCTCCTTAATCCATAAAAAATCCTGTTTAGTATAATCTTTTTCAAAGCAATGTTCATGAAAATGATCATTTTAATCAACCTATAGGATAGATCTTTGACTACCAAATATCTGAACAATAAAAGCAGTAGGGAAAACAGAACCATATATAAGACTTTGATTGCTACAGTATCTATTTTGACAGCTCTAATATATAAGGTCTAATCAATATCATTCTAGCTAACGGTATAACAAAACATGCACATCTATAACTATCCAGTAACTGGAATATTCTGGCAACAACACTTTGAGCAGCCAAATAATTAGATCTGGGTCCGTATTCACAAAGCATCTTAAGTAATTTTTCAACTTAAGGTATATATTTGCTTAAATTCGACTTTTTCCTTAACTCTTTTGTACTAATATAAAGGAAGAAATCACAATAATATGATTTTATCTTTGTTCTAAAGATGTCAATTATGAAAATTTTGATGACTGGTTTACAAACTTTTACCATGAAAAAAAAAATTTACACTTAAGTAAAAATTTTGATTTCATTGCATGTAACACTATTACCGCCGTATAATCATTCAATAAACACTATTTGTTATATTAAATGGTGTATGATCAATTAACACTATTTGTTATATTAAATGGTGTATGATCAATTAACACTATTTGTTATATTAAATGGTGTATGATCAATTAACACTATTTGTTATATTAAATGGTGTATGATCAATTAACACTATTTGTTATATCAAATAGTGTATGATCAATAAACACTATTTGTTATATAAAATGGTGTATCTGATTGAAGACATTCCGGCATAAGATTTTCACTTGAGTTTTTATTACATCTGAGCAATCAAGATTAGGGATAAAAAAAACTCAGAAATTCAGGGTCCTAATTACATCTTGTGTAACTGGGGCCCTCAGATAGTGGAATTTCGTGTTTTTGTAGAAAAGGAGGAATTTTCTCTATCAACAACAGTACTATCAATAATACATATGCCAATTTCAATCATTGAGGAGAGAATTTGGTCAGATTTCTGAAATTGTGAAATGGGGGCCCTGACTTCAAATATATTCCAGTTTTCTGAGTGTACAGCTATAGTCTAGACAATTCAGATCTTGTTTTTATCTCAAGCTGCAGGATTATAAAACTGACTTTCAACAACAATCTGATTATAAAGTGAGATTTCTTAGCACAGCAAAAACAATTTAAGGTCAGAACCTACTAAACTAAAACTAAAATATTGCAATATATGCCACAAACAATATGATTAGAAGATTTTAGAAACCTTATGAGACCCTTTCATTATAAACTTATCAGTTTTGTGACATTTTAATCAAGGTGGCTCCATTTTTTCACTTTTTTAACCTTTCAGCTCACTTTCAATAGCCAAAAAAAATCCCAAACATGCCTACCGTCCTATCCTTTTTTATAATGAGAATGTAACCAGAAACAATGCTTTAGGTGAAACCTCAAATTGAAAGAAATAAATCTGTTTTTAGACATAGATCAGGATCATAAAATATCAAATGTATTTGTATTTACATGAAATCAATAAAATAGAACATTTCTATGATGATTCATTTTGTCTACAGCATCATCCTGTACATGTATACATGTATTATGGATTAATTAGTAAATAAATAAAATAAAACAAGCAACCACCTATGTATGTTTCCCTACATAAACCCTGACCAATCTTTACATTACAAATTTTGAACAAAAAATTAAACTAATTTAAATAAAATTACTACATGTTGATTTTTTTTTTTTAATAAAATTATTTTTTTTCAGTCAAGGCTGTCACAATTTACCAACAAAATTATTTTCACAATAACAGTCATCATCGTTATTTTCAAGTAAATTTAAATGTAATAATTCAATAAAGAAAATTAAGTCACAAAAAATTTTTTTCAATCAATTATAATATTATTTAACATTTCAGGTGCCAATGGCCCCTAAAAAATGTAAGTATGCAAATATGTTTAACAACAGTTTAACAGCCCATTAGCTATGATAATTTTAGATCCACCCCAGAAAAAGGGGAGATAAGATTTCGGAGAATCTGGCATTGATAGCCCAACTCATATTTCTAATTATTTTTCCTGGTTCTTCATAGTGCCTGGTGTAAGCACCAATACACGCCTCACAAATATGAAATGAATATCATTTTAAAGAATGCATTAATCCATAATAATATATACAAATTGCTTCCTGACAGACTAGTGTTTCTAAACTATGCAGAAAGATCAGGGTTTATGAATCTAACTTTGGAAAGGAAACATACTACAAACTACAATCACTCACACGGAAGCCCAAACCAATGTAAGTATATAACACTATAATCACCTTGATGACTTAAGTTCAGGTCATTTATATGGTCGAGTACATCATTTGAATCTAGTGAAAAATTACAATCATTACAATTAAGGCAGCAATGTGATGGCACAGCCTGACAACACACCATAACTTCCTGAACAAGCAGATAAGAATCTTTCCAGCAGACAATAGCATTATAAGCTTGTAATATGCCACAGTCATTAATTAAATGAAGATGCAAATAGAATGGAAAAAGTAGCACTGAGAGATAGATTTGTACATGCAGCACTGCATGTGTTTAAGAAAGTAATGACTAATCAAATCATCTTGATTGTTGCTATATAAGTTAATACAGAAAAGCAAGCCATGTTAAATATGATAGTTAAAATGCCACAGACAGACACATAAGTCTCATTCAACATCACAAAATAAATATTATCAATATTTCAAGCAATCATATATTATTAATATAGGTTGACATTAAGAGACAATAAAAAGATGAAGAATTTCTCTTATCTTATAACTTCAATTCCTGAGTTATATTGCAAAAAAAACCACTTATGATCAAGTAACTGGTTTTCGTAGTGCTCTAAGTTTTTGATGTATTTTATGCATTGCACCATTTTCATTTGCGCAAGTAACATTTTATCGACAGTTTTCTCCAGAAGTCCAGATAGCTAGCCATATCAACTTCTACACGAAACCCTAGAAACAAGCTACTTTCGGTCGTTCCAAAGAAAAATTTACACCAAAAAATTAAAAATCTGTGAATTAAAGCAGCTACAATTTAGATATTGCCTGCCAGCCTAAATCTTCTGGAGAACAATGACCAAGGTGGTACAATGAGACATAACACCATATTTAGACATAACAGTACATGAAAATCTTTCATGCAAGTTTCATTGACAAAGTTCTATACATAAATAAAGTAAGCAGTATGTTCACCAAGCATGCATAGCCATCAATCAACATCTAATATAAAGTACATACCATCACAGATAAGATATTTATTAATCGGGTTTAACACTGTTTTTCAACAATTATTCAGTTTTACACAGCAGCCAATTAACTTTTTCCACTTTTCCTGGATGGTATTCTAACCAGTACTAACTTACCCTTCCACAAGGTACAGGCAACATCCCCACATGTGGAGGAAAATTGATGTGATTGTCAAATTTTCATGGAAGGGTATGCATGACCTGCCGCAACTGGCAATCAAACCCGGCTAGCCGGGAAACAAATCCAGCAGACTTACCACTGGACCATGGCTGTGGCCCATAATTTAGTGAATGTTTTAATATAAACTTATAATGAAACTATCACCAGTCGTATGTTAAGTTTCTGTACACTTTACTGTTTTCTAATTCCTCACTATTACAGCTGGGCCCAAAACCATGAACTTAAACTTTAGCAATCAAATAAAAAATAATACTCCAACCAAACTAGCAAAACTCATTGACTAATAGGAATGTTTAGCTTTCTGTATAGAATTACTTATCTCAGTTCACATCATTTTAAAGTTTAGAATTATTAAGTAGTCAGTGAAATTCTGTGAAAGTGTTTGAGGATCAATCAATCAATTAATCAATCAAATCAATCAATGATCACTTACCTGGAGGATTGTTAGCTACTGTTCTGTATGCATACAATAAACTGGTTTGAACTTCAGGAAAACTGTCAGATAATGGATGGGCTTGGTAATATTCGATTAATTCCTAAAATAGAAATAAAATCATTGGTCAGTTTTTCATTAGAAAGATAAATTTTTTTTTTTTTTAGTAAATTATGTTTCAAATCTAAATAACATCTAATAGTCACATGCCTGCACAAAGAACTATTAACCTAATAAATTTTCTTTTCAAATTTATCTCACAAACCATCTAATATTCACTTGATACATGATGCCTGCACAGTAAAGCATTAAGTTTAAGTTCTTACTATAACACAAGTATTCCATTTGAATAGAACAAATACATTTTTAAGCACTGAGCATATGGTCCAGTAAAAATGCAAACTTTACTGGACAGAATGAACTTTAAGTGGGCCAAAATTGACAAGATGTATTTCAAAAACACAATGCCCCCTCCAGGTGCCCTTTAACTTGAAAATACACAAAATAAACAAAGGGCCATAATCCCATCATGAAAAATGAAGGAGTTATATCCTTAAAGAAATGTACGAATTGTTTTAAACACCATGACCATGTGACCTTGACCTTTGACCTACTGACCTGAAAATGCACAGGTCCTGTAGAGGTTGTCATGAGGAACCTACATAAAAATTATGAAGTTTGATGAATGTAAGTGCAAGCGTTTTGATTTTATAGGCAAGGTTAAAGTTTGGTGCAAATAGACAAACAGACAGACAAACAGAGAGACCAAAAACAATATGCCCCCAATCTATCGACAAGGGGGCATAAAAAGGAAATTCAACTGATATTTGTTCTGAAATATGATTAAATAATGACTAAACTTTTCAAATCACTGGACCAACACCAGTTTCGTTGGACTCCGTCCACGTTTCGGAGCTAAATTCAAAGACTGACGGAATAAGAGAAGATTGTAACTGAGAGTATACTTACAGGTAACGAGTGGAAGTAACGTGTATCTGACATATAATACATATTCTCCTTATTCTTTTCTATTTTTATATGTCGTACTGAACCAGAAAATCTGTAATAGACGAAATGAAGAATTTTTTTGTAACAGAGGGTTTAACACAGATGTTCAACAATATTTCAGTTATATATATTATAGCAGCCAGTTCACCTTCCGTTACCAGCTTTCACGAACTGTTTTCTAACCAGTATTAACTTGTCCTTCAACAAGGACTAAACAACTTCTCCTCAAATGAAGGAAAATCAATATATATAGATAAACATTATGGTTGCCGGATTAAATAGTTTCCTGGTTTACAGTAAAACTAGTATTATCTGGACGTGCAAAAAAATGGAAATTCTGCATATTCCGGAATTTTTTCACCTCTTGTTTATTGAAAGGCAACATTGGCTAGTATAAAGTGACTCAACCATATACTACCTATAGGTTACAGCTTACATAGAAAATTAAGTGGTTTTTTTAGGTTTTAAGGAAGGGTATGACCTGCTATGATTGTGAATCAAACCTGGTTGAAAATTAAGTAACCCAAATAACTAAATACTTACTTAGTATTTGCCTACCCATCATTCTATAATAAGTCAATCACAAAAGTGTAATTGTCATACTAAATCTTTAAGACATTTTCATGAATATATCAACTTCTTAATGGATTAGAAATGAAGAAATTTGAAACTTGGAGCAATCTGATTGGCTATAAATGTAGGATGAATGCTAAAAATGACAGTAACTTAACAGAGTTTGTATACTTACTTAATACTGAGGGCAGGATTACCTTTCCTCTGTGGATTATCACTTATACGTACTAAGTAGGCACCATCTGGCATTCTTTTTAATTTTTCACCTGCGGAGTCTCGACCAAGTGGGCCAACAAACCTAAAACACGGGGAGAAAAGCAATTAAGTAAAAGTATACATTCACATAACAATGCCATACTATAAAGATTCCTCAAGTACCAAAATCAGGGGAGACAAATCTTGAAGCAATATGAATGACAGATCATAGCCTGCTTAACCGTCATTATGAATACAGTAAGTCAAATATCAATAAAATTCTATGTAAGGGACTAGATTAAAGAGTGTCTTAAAAAAAGTTTTAAAAAAATATCTTAAAACTAAGAAATTAATAATGGTACTGGGGAATATGATTTACTAATCATTATGGAGAATTCTTTGACATATCAATGTTCTAGTTAAAATCTTAAATTACATCTTTGGAATTAAGACAGTGTCTGACCAACAGTGTCAGGTAAACAAGAAGCTTTGTGACCCTGGTATGCTCACCTGAGGAACGAGTTATAGCAATATTGCTCAGGTGAGCTAATAAGTATTTGATGAAGTAACAGCACTAAGAATGAAAACATAACTTTTTCAGTCTAGCTTTACCAAGCCTATGATGAAAATGCTTCCAGTTAAAAATTCCATTGAATTTATCTGTAACACAAACACAGTCTGTGACCTGAACTACCTACCGAACATCTCAGACATGTTATCCCTCTTTCTAAGCAACTCTAGAACTACAACGTCCATTAGAGTGTTTAAATGAAATTACAGAATTACATAATTCTGGAAGTCAGTTAAAAATACAGTCAAACCTGTGTTTTAGCAACCACCTCTAAACAACGGCCACCCTGTGAATAAAGGCCATTCTTTTATAAACTGTCATTGATTATATAGAATAAAATGCCCTCCAAATAAAGGTCACTTGTCAATTAAGGCTGCATTATGTCATCCCAAGGGTGGCCTTTGTTCAGAGGTTTGAGTGTATTCACTGCATATAGATTTACCAAGGTGGTCAGATGACTAAAACATTGGTTCTGGGTCACTAACCAGTAGACAGTATGTAACTGTTCCTTCAAAAGCAAATTTCAACTTTCAGTGTGAAGGGGACACGGTGTCAGAAATGACTTGACTATTGTTTTTTGTAAAAACTATGAGAACTTTGGTAATCTGTATTTTTTCAAGCTGAATTTCTAAATAACTTTTCAGACTTCATACTGAGACGGGGAGTGGTCAATAAGTACAAGAGTGCATTTTTAGGAGCGACGCTATACATTACTTTTTCTATTTACAATCATTTATGCAAGTTTTAGAATATCTTTATGAAGAAATACAACAGCCTTTTACAGCATTTACAGTCACACATACCATCACAGATAAATGAATTATGTTGATCTTATTAAACATAAATTACAAAATGGGTCAGTAGCAACTCAGACCTCATAAAAGATAAGAGAGATAAAACTGTTACTTCTGAAATCATTAAACTTATGTTAACTATGAATAAGTTTAAAAAAGTTTTAACAAGTTTTGGCATAAAATCCTTAAAATACATAACTGGGGCAAAAATATTACAGACATATAATCAATTGCCATTATGAATTTGTTTAAGAGATTTATTAACAATTTTCTGTAGGTTTTCATACTATAGTGAAGTATAAAAATTAATATCACATGACTATTACAACATTTTTACAACATATACAATCCAGCACTCATGCAACAATGACAATAACAAAAATTACATGCATACTGGTGCCAACTTAATCACAGCAATAATGTTTCATCCAATTAAAATACTATTTATAAATATAAGCCAATCAAGTTTCACATTACATCAACCAATTAGATATAACAACCTAACAGACCACTAACTATAATTAATCGTGTTGACCAATCAGAACAGCTAGATTATTTATATCCACCAATGAAATTACACAATACTCACCAGTCATACTGGTCCAAGCCTTCAGACTGAAATTTCACTTTCTGCACACCAGGTACAATACTGACACTAAGGTATCCAGAATCTTGTTGTACCAGGGGTCGTCTAATGCGCTTTGATTTCTTAAATTTAATACCATAGAAAAGAATTGCTTTTGAACATACTGTTTTAATAGGAAGGATTAAAGATATCAACCTGGGGCACATTTTTCATTTACATACCAGTAATATTGGGAATATTCTTCTGCTACATTGACATAACCTACTGTCGGTCTACATGGCTGGGGTTCTTGCGACGCGTTACTATTGTAGGTGCTCCTAGTTCTATTGATTTGCCAGTCAAGATACGACGTGCTTCTGTTTTGAGTCTGAGAAAATAATAGCAAATTGGCATGCAAATGAAACAAGCAAGCAATAAAAATATAAGCATGCAAAGACACTGGAATATGGAAATGAGACATAAGACAGTGGAAGTTTATATACCAGTGCTGCTGGGCGATTTCTAACCATGAAAGGTTATATTTTAGACTTTGACACTTTTTTCTTATTCAAATAAGACAATAACTTTTCTTTAAGAAAAATTATTTGTTTAGAAATAAACCTCAGTCATGCTGTTTTTCTTATGCTAGAAAGAATGCAATATCAAGAGGGAAATAGGAATGACATTGACATGAGAATTAAACCGGTTTGCTTGGAATGATGTTATGTTATTTAAGATTTTTGGTTGGAAATTGCACAGCTGCACCTGTATCTTATTTAACATTCACATCTAAAATAAAAATAGACATTCATATAATAAATGATATCATATACAAAATGACATCATATAATGCATGCCAGTGAAAAGGTTTTTCTCGATTCAAAAAAACTTTTATTTCATTACATGCATGTAAAAAATTTCTTCAAAACATACAGGCCTTCAGCAATTAAAACAGAATAGAACCATGGAAACCTGATACATTAAAGATCCAATGAATGTCTAAACAACTGTTTAGAGTGTTATATAATGATGATAAAGTGTTCAATGAATGCATGAAGATGTACATTATGACATGTAAGATAATAATGTGCTGGCTTAATCTTGCACCAAACAGTGGAAAATTACAAATCAAAGTGGTTTTAAAGAAATAAAATAATAAAATCATTTAAAAGATGAGTCTTAGAATAAAATAACATTCCTTGAAAGAAATATAGAACAATATATTCATAGAAGAGTCTAAGATTGGAGGGATGCACAGATACACAGACCAGTACCGTAACTTCCTTCACATTTCAGCGTGGGATGGGAGAGGGGGCGGGAAGAAAATTCAACCAGTAATAAGATAGTTCTCCCTTTGATGGTGGCAGGCCTAATGATCATAGCTACTTACATAACAGATAAGGATACACGTCAAGATATTCAGCAACTAAATGACATACTGGCAGTGTTTTAATGTTGAGTTTTGTGGAACCAAAGATTGATGTCATCTAAATAAATACTTTATAACACCTGAGAAATAATCTAACTTAATCAAATTCTTTTGAAAAGTATTAATACATGCAGTTAATATTTAATGTTGTCCCCAAAAGACCTTTTTTTAAACATGTACTTCATTACATAATTGGACCTGTGTCTAATTAAAACATGCATTATGTCTTATCTTTTTGTTTGCTGGGCATTATTCAAAATTGGTTTAAAGTCAAGGATAATTATGTGTATCAACTTCAGATAATTAAATACTTTGGCATAAACTGGTATTTAATAAAAAACATTGGCTGAAACTTGTATTTAATCAGTTATATTTGCAGAAATTGGTAAATAAAGGTTGTGTTCATTTTTGTTTACAAGTTACCAACATACATGAGTATACCTGTAATATGTACATGAATGGTTATTGCTTTATAGACATATTATTTATCAATCAGCAGATAAGCTACACTAATATATCACTTATAATAATTTCATTCTGTTTTAAAAAAAACTTTTAAAATTACATAATTATGTATATTTCATGCATCAAAAAATAATAAAACAATAAATCACAACATTAACAATGCCACACATTTATAAGGTCATTGAGCAAGGTCAAAACAACATTGTTACTATATTTAGAAACATGCAGTCTAAATATAGACATCACATGACATACCATGGGAAGACTGAAAGGTCAATCTGAGGTTGACTAGCTGCAACCTGACCTTGGATTTGAACTTGACCTGGTTTCGTTATATTTGCTTCTTCATAAGACTGTTTTGCCTACACAAGAAGAGTTCATTCTCTTAATTTATACAAAATAAAAATATTCAAATATAACTTCATATTGTAAGGACAGACAAAAAATTCTGAAAATACACATATGTTTCTGCAATGGCATTAATTTCCATTGATTGGAATTCTACTTTTCTGTTTCACATATCAAATGTTACACATATTAAATGTTTCACATATCAAATGTTTCACATATTAAAATGTTTCACATATTAAAATGTGAATATCTTGCAACATTCTCCATAACTGCAGACATATCCAAAACCTAAACTCAAGAACAGGACACAAATGACCACGCTGAGGGCCATGTCGAAAAGGGCCATATCTCCTGTGAAAATGCTTGGATTTTAGCGGAAATCAAACTAAACCTGTGTTTTATTATTATACACTATTATTATTATTATCAAGTAAAATATGAAACCTATCCATAAATATTCATAAATAGTCAATGCTCGGACGCTATTGAATCAGACGGACACCAAAATTTGAACGGACCGATGAACATGAGTAACATTTTAAGCCCTTCGGCCATTTTGAATGGCAAAGGAATAATAAACAAGTCCGTATGAGTAAACTTGGTAATCAATGCTGCACAAGTGAATATTAGCATTTGGTCAGGTGATGAAAAAGCTCATTTGTGAAATTTATAACTATGTGAATGTCAAACAATTAAAACAGAATTAGTTTATTAAGTGGTAACTATGATAAAGCCGTGAATTAATTAAGTATTACAAAAGCCACCATTTCCCGATACCAAAAAGAGCAGATTTAAATAACAGTATTAATACATTATTCTTATCTTGGAAAAGTATGGACATCTCATAATATACTACCATCTTTAAAAATATTGTTTTATTTGCATGATAATTTCTTGAAGCCAGAACTTTTTTCTGATAATTTCTTTTGATATTTTACTGTTTTTTGTTGTTTATACCGACAACCTTTCTTATTGTATGAATCCAGTAGACAATCTAGCATTCATTTTTCTTATGTTAACACTTTCTCAATTTCAACATTAAAATCTAAATTAATTAAGACATTTCCCTGGTAAGTAATCTCAGTCCATCTTAAAGACTTCCAAACTGGTACTAACACAGAAGATAGAGTTCATTCCTAATGTATTGCCCCTTAAAATATTGTAATTGGTCATTCATAATGAATAGCCCCTTAAAAAGAAAGTACTAGGCAATTCCTAATGATTAGCCCCTTAAAATAAAGTACTTGGTAATTCCCAATGTATAGCCTTTTAAATAAAGTATTTTCTAACAAATTCAAAAATTCAGTAAATTTTAGTATTTTTACTATACTTATCTTTGTATAATAACTATTTATTCCCACTATTTGTAAAATTTCACAGCATTCACAACCAGACATAAATCTAAGTCTATAGTATTAATGACATGTAAACAAATCCACTTCATACCACACCAGACACCAGCAATTATCGGAGTTTTAAAAAAAAAACACACAAAACATTAAAACAAAACAGGAAGTCCAACATAAAACATTTGAAACGTTTGTGACAAAAACTGATGTAAATTTTATTTTAAGTTCTCAGTTTTATAGTAATTGATTTAATTCCATGAGTCTTGGTCATTATAATCAATTACAGCTAATTATGTCAGATAAAACACCCAGTCCTATCTATCATTAGTACTGATCTTTATAGGCAATATAAGACAGAGGGTCTCATTTCATAGATTATCATAAGCAAAACAAATACATTGACTGCATCAACATGATTCTGAACACCGTGATTGATGGTATAACTCAACTATACAAGAAAATGCCAATGCAAAATATTTGGAGCTTTCAGTTCTTTTTATATTGGAGAACCCAAAAATTACACACAAAAAACTATGAATTCTTGTTCATACTGCTGTGGTAATTCTCAAATCTTGCCAAAAATCCACCAAAAATGTCCACTTATACACATAGTAAACTCTTATATTTTCATATTTGCACCAAACAACATGTTAGGAACATTTGTGTTAAGGCACTCTGAAATTATTTGCAAAATCATACCTCGTCTTTCTAGTGAACAGAAAAAATGTCATGGTACAAATTTACCAGAATTTTTTTTTATATAAAATAATCTTAAATGAAACTATATCAACAGATTAAAACTAAGCACCTACAAGTTGATTAAGAAATTTCTAGCACTGAATAGGTAAAAAGATATATTGATATCAGGGGTGTCAATAGAGCCAAATCAAAAATCCTAAATAACATTATGCGGCAGACTATTTTTGCCAAACAAGAGCCTTCAACCACATTGTTTCCCTATAACTCTATTTTCCATTTGCCATTTCTTGAGATATTTTCATCAAATAACTTTTAGTTTGCTCAGAAATCATACAGGACAGATATATTTGGAATTCTGGATATATCTGGAATATTGTCACCCCTAAGATATATAACGGAGCAACAGAACACCCTAGGATGAAGCACACTTGAGAGGAGATGCCTAGATTCTAAACTGGTTGTGTTTTATAAATGTATCATCATCTTGTTGCTATTTCTCTTCCGATATACTTAACCAGACATTGCCACCCTCTCAGTCTTTGCCAAATTCATGTGAAGTTTTCATTTTCCAATAACACAGTTTTGTGGAACAGGTTACTTGAGCATATTGCTACTGTGCTTGATCTTAGATCATTGAAGCAGGCAGTGTCCCTGTTCAATTACTAAGTATACAGTAGTTGTTTTTAACCTCTTTTATATTTTCAGTTTTAACATTTTAATAATCACCTATTTCAATCTTTGACTGGAAGAGCTGCCTTCCAGGTTTTTTATACTTTTTTCTAACTACCGGCGTGCACCCAATCCATAATACTTGTGAGAGGCATGAGGCAGTATTCAAAGACAGATAGATAAGTAAGTAATATAAATAAACATTACATTTCACTTTCATTAATTTGAGTTAACACTGTAATTAATGCATGATGCCACATTATGATCACCAAACCATTACAATGGCACTGCAAGCAGTGCCAACACTCGTCTGTTCACCATTTCAGTGAGATCTATCAACCTATGAAGTTTCATGTTGCTACCCTTTTTCTGAGTTTCTGAGTTATTAGCTACAGATTTTTGCACAGATACAGATGATGCAGTGATCACAATAGCTTGACTTTTTCTTTGAAAACATTTGTGCTAAAAACGTATCAAAGCACATCATTTTCCAGAATGCGGGTGGAAAAGGGGTGGTCAGAAGAAAGTTAACAATTTAGTCCAACTCCCCCAACAACATGTACATAAGTACACCAGCCTATTAAAATTTACTAATTTAAACAACAGCAGCTGACATTAGCAGCCCTTTTTATTGTTTTGGGGAACAGTTATGAGGCCCCACTGATGGGGAAATTTGCATTTTGGAACATAAATATTGTTCTAATTTTCTTTTTTTTGTTCTCTCAGTGAAGAAAAACATGTACTTTTTTACTTGGGGAACTGGGGAGAATACCTGACCCCAAAATGGCATAAAAATAGGCCTGATAAGAACTACTGATTAATTCATTTTGCATCATTTTTTCATTTCCTTTTACTTCCCAACTGAGGGAGGGGGTAATTACTTTCCGTGGGCGAATTTTGCACTATAAAATTCTACCACACATTTAAAGACATTAGCAATGCACTTATGTAAGTCATCATTTAACACATATTCTGTTAATTTCTACATGTTTGGACACATGTAAGAGGAGTGGAGTGGACAGGTCAGGTGGTTGAGAAAAAGCAGTCAAGCGAAATTTAAATTCCCATTAGGGTAAAAATAAAATTGTTCAGAGCTGGAAGTTCAAACCTTGCTACACCGTATAGACATGATTTAGGTTTTGGTAAAAAATTTATATCTACAATAATCAGCTTTCAATCATCAAGAATTACAGAAGTACCAACTAATTTATATCAAAGAAACCTCTTATTCTCATGCAGAGGAAATAGTATTTTAGATTTTTCTTTAATGTAAAAAAGTCCAAATCAAGATATCTGGCTACTCAAAATATGTGAAGTACGATATGACTGCATAATATTTCATTACTATTTTTTAGGTCTGCAAATACACAAATCTTGAACCCAGCTTACCTGTCTGTATTCTTCCACAAGATGAGAGGGGAACCATCCTTCATGGCCATCACAACTTCCTTTCCACCAATCAGGTTCCTTCGTAGTGACGTCAACTACTGAATTAACACGGAACGACAAAGCTTGCCGACCTCGTCCAGGATTTGGTACCCCAGCATAATCTACTTTGGCTTTGTACTTCTCTGCTCATATGGAAAATGAAAATCAATTTTCAAAATAAAAATATTCACAATGAAAATTTAGGATTAAAACAAGCATAAACTTCACTTAATTGAACTACTTGTATCTTTTGTAATGCAAATTGAAATTCATTACTGAACTCTCTAGATGTTTGTTTTCTGAACGAAAACGTATGGTACGTCTCCCACACTTCAGCTGTACGCTTGACCTTGTCTTTTCACATGGGAATGTTGTATGCACAAAATTGTCTAATGGAGGTGAGTAATTGTGCCAAATATTTTTACAATTGTCCAAGGGTGGTCCAAGTTATGGCCCGGACCCAAAATATGGACAGACTTAACTATTTGACCTCCAACTGTGACCTTGACCCTAGGAAGTTTGTTGTTGCGCACGACACACTGCATTATGTTGATGAGTAAATGTGGCAAGTTATTTACAATATCATTATCAGAGTTTTCCAATTTATGGCTCTGACACGAAATATGGACAGACCAAACCAACCAACCAACAGAAGTAAAATCAATATGGGGGGGGGACATTATTAAGCAGATTTTCAATCTACCTTCCCTGATTTCTTTCGCCTAATAACCCTAAACATGAATATTTTTTCTACCCTTTATTAATTGAAATAATTGAATACATCTCAGTAACCTACCAGCAACAGGTGGCAATAATTAAATAAAAAAAATCTCACACTAAAACACATACCTGCACGACGATAGACAGGTGGTGGTTGTTCTTGCTTCTTTTTACCTATACATTCCTTATGTACACACAAATTATTGTCTGAAAAATACAAAATTACATGTACAAAATGTAGCCTTTAGTCACTTAATGACTGTTGCAGTTGGTGCACCAGGCCTTTCAGTACAATATAGACCTTTTTAGTTAAGATTTATGCCAAGACTACAAACACTTGCTTCTTTTATTTACTTAATGCAGGGCTGCCAATCTACTCCTACATCTTATTTGCAAATCAGCTGAAAATTTGCGAAATCATTCGTAAACAATGATAACATAGGATAAGGATAAAATCTGAAGCGTACAGTTACAGGTACAGTGTAAAACAACACAAATATGTACTGATTGGACAGCTCAATAGTCTTGCTTAACAGAAAGTAGTACCCCCCCCCCCAAAAAGATCTAGAATTTACATTGATGATTGATTTAAAATTGGCCCTTGAAGTCTCAAAATTTTCAGAAAATTGGCAGCCCTGTTATTACTGATTCAGGTAACTGTCTGTTCTTTACAAAGTTTGTGGGTTGACTGGATTAAGTCTATCATTATCCATCAATGCAAGCATGTAACACTCATTATATCAAATACTTACCTAGATTTTTATAGCCCTGGAAGAATACTCCACGAAGAAGTTTTCCACAAATATCACAGATCTTTGGTTCATTAAATGTAGTCATCTGAAACCTTGCCCCAGCAGCAGGATTGGTGTTATCTCTGTTGTTATTGAGATATAATAAATTGTAGTAACATCAACATTTCATAATATATACAACAGTTTCAACAGTGTGTATACCCGGTATTTCACTTATCTTCCAAACAGACAAATTACGGCAATTTCATGACATTACAGGGGTAATTCTCTTTTTTACAAGTACAGTACATCTCTAGAGCGGCTCTCTATTAAGCAACAACCTCCCTTAAACAACAGCATGATTTTTCCCTCAGCACAATTTAACTTTTTATTTAACCTCTCTAGAGCAACAACCTCTCAACAACAACATAATTTTGCAACTCCCAAAATGGTGTTGCTTTGGAGAGGTTGCACTGTAGTTCTGTCTCAAAAGACATGATCTGGTCGGTCAACATCACCTCACATACAATTAATACATTAAGCTAGAATAGCAGAAAATTACTTGGCCAAAAAGTTAGATTATTATCATTCTTGTTCAAAAACATTTCCTTTTGTCAATTACCCTGAAGTTGCAACAATACTTTTACTTAGTATTATATCTGTCTAAACAAAATAAATATGACAGTCATTAGTTGTTTTTATTCATACAAATCAAGTAACAATGTACTCTATACCACACTTAAAAGGGACAAGGTACATTAAATCTTACTACACTTATGAATGACAAGGTACACTAAATCTCACTGCACTTAAAAAGGACAAGGTACACTAAATTTCATTATACTTACAAGGGACAAAGTACACTAAATCTTACTACTCTAACAAGGGACAATGTATGCTAAATCTTACTACACTTACTAAGGACAAAGTACATTAAATCTTACAACACTTACAAGGGTCATGGTACACTAAATCTTACTACACTTATTAAGGACATGGTACACTGTATCTTACTACACTTCACTTACAGTGCCAGATGTATTGCCTCTATCCATTTAGTTTTAATGTCTTCTGTTTTAGCGAAGAATGTGTAAGCCATGGATTTGTCCTGCTTCACCATTTGAAATGAACAGTTCCACTGAAATATCATACAACGAAACACATTCAGTTGTTCAACAAACAATATAGTCATAAGCATGTGAATAGATATTTTGCATGTCCCACTGAACACAACAGTAAAGAAGATTTGCTTTACAAATAGACAACATTCCAATGAATCCTTCGATAGGAATTCATGAAATTATTGAACTATTCTTTCATACTTCATGAATTATACAGTTCATGAATAGTACATGAAGTATGTTTAACTATTTGACAGGGGTAATTCAAAGTCACAGTAATACTGATAATAATAAAAAGGACCATAATTTTATTTCCTAAAATCTTTACATTACTTACAAATTTCTTTCAAAGCAATTATCATAGCAAATTATGAAGGACCTGGGACTTTGTACTAAGTTAAGTACTACATTGGAAAGCATTAATAATGACCCTTTGTATTGTAAGATACTGAAAAGATGGAATTAAATTATTTTTTTTTGGATAAATTCATCTAAGTACATAATAAACCATGAGTTAAAATACGTACTTTATCAGGACGTCTACTACCATCTCTGGCCGAGCTAGAGTTATCTACCTTATAATCGTGTAACACAATTGCTTCTTTAAAACTGTAGGTCTCACCCTGAAATACATGGTACGACAATTAACAAATATACACATTACAGCATCATGCTTTATGATAAATCTAAACAATTTAACATGTGACAGGTTAACATTGTAACAAATTCAGACAGTAAGATTTTTTAAGGCAGCAATCGAGACAAAAATTACAATTTTCTTGAAAAATATTTCCAAAAAAATTAACACTGGCAGTTTTCTGTATTTACCTGTTCGGCAGAATTTCCACAAATTTGAATTTTGGCGTGTTTTTTTATTTAACTGTAAGACAATTTTTATCGGTCAGCTACAGGAATTTTTAAAAGCATCAGTCTGTTCTTTGAGTATTCCTTGTTGTGCTACATGTAGTTAAGATCAACATTTAACAGAAAAATTACTAGCACAAGATGTTTTTGAATATCACACAACTTGACAGAAATTTAGCAATTCCAGTAAACATGAAAAATGATTACAAAATCATTTTACTAAAGTTGCCTCTTGCACTGTGTAGCATCAGAGAAATGTAGCCATGCTGGGAAGAGGAATAAATAAACACAAAGGAAACAAATACTTGAAATAATCTTCAAATACAAAAATAAAAATATTCTTAAAAAACATGAAGATATAGATTAATAGTTGTTAAGTCAATTTTCTTTTTCTTTCGCTATTGCCATGGTTACATTATAACCTTCACCTTGCATGTATTATAATTCCTAACTATTTATATGTTCATACTGTGTTAATCTCAAATGATTATATGTGTGTGTATGAGGTGAAACCCGGTCAAAATATAATGAAAGCACTTCTACACACAAATCGCCGCTCGGTTTAACCAGGGGATAGTAAGGAGTTAATCCATGATTTAGAAATACATTTAGAATACAGGTTTTCAGGGCTGAATTGCCTTTAACTTTGATGGTAGTGCGGGGCAGGGGAGTTCAGTATTTTGAAATTAGAGAAAATCTGTGAAGATAAGGCCATCCTTAAAAATATTTTGTTTGAGGTAATGCCACCCTCCCCAACTTTTTTTGGCCTATCAGTAAACAGAAATCTTAAATAGAAAAAAAATTCCTCCTGACCCACCCATTGAAAATTTGTTAGGAAGGATCACTGCAAACAAACATTTTTTTAAGGATGGATTAAGCTGGTCATTTCTTAACAGATTGTATGATGACTGCACATAATTTGTAAACAAATGATAAGCAGGTATCTGCAGATATATCAAATATAACACAAATAGGGTCAATGATTTTAACACACAGTTTGCAGGTTTGCTAAAAAGAAACTTAAACAATTATTTACATGTTGTTAATTTTACTTTATATACACTAATGACTGCTTCAAACTGCTTTTTTTCTTAAATATGAGATCGAGCCACATGGCCTTTTCACCTTGACCTCTGGACCTCCCCCAATGAATAACTAAGGTCATTATGTCAAGCCCGCTAATTACTGTGACCTTTGATATACAAATACAATTCTTGCGCATGACATACAGTATGTGTCAAGAAGATTTTTGTTTATATTTGGTATTACGCCCCTTTTCAACAGTCAGGGTCATTATGAGGCAGACAGTTCACCAAAGCCTTGTTCCTGGGAGGAATCAGTACTAGACTCATATCCTCCGTAAGCAACTGCCTACTTTCTTACATAAAGAGCATGGTCAGTAGTTGGGCTCAAACCCATGACCCTCTATTAGTGAGAGGTTACAGTGATTTGAGGTCAGCGACATTAAACACTTGACCATGGAGGCGGGTCCGTCTCAAGAAGAACATTGCGCTATATTATCTCCAAAAATTAAAGTAAAAATCAATGATATTGTTAACTCAGCTATCAGAGAATTTCAAATATAATTGTTATGCAGCGATTGCCTACATTGATCATTATATCTGTATATGAGTTTTAAAGAAACAAAGATAAAATGATAAGTGTAAATCATTCTGTTATTAGAAAAAAATGAAAAAAATTAGTATTCTTTGAACAAGCAACATGCCCATGGGTAATTATAATGAAGATGTATGATAAAATGACCAGGTATTGAGTGGGTGGGGTTTAGATTCATGCATGTATCTGATGTATGCCAGATTTCGAGTGGGTCGGGGAGAGACATGAGTTTGGATTCATGCATGTATTTGATGTATGATGTATGAGTAAAATGACCAGATTTCGAGTGGGTCGGGGAGAGACATGAGTTTGGATTCATGCATGTATTTGATGTATGCAAACACAAACAAATAACCTTACCTTCAGATAATCAAATGATAATGAAATGAGTATATAAGTGCAATGGTGAATGCTTTATGGTCCCCCCCCCATCTATTTCATCAGTTAGCTTTTTCTAACAGAATGTTAAAACTAACGTCCTGTATTTTAAATATCAACTTCTAAAAAAAATTTGTTTTCCAACATACAAAACTTTCTAATGGACAAATCAAATAATTACAAATGCATAGGAACTATTACTTCATATAATACAAAATTCTAAACTATACCAGAGTAAAAATAATGAAACAAAACATCAAATACCTAAAACAGATTATTTCATTACCAGTAACCAGTTATTTATACTGTGTCCATTAACAAGCAGTCAGTTTTTATTTTGGACAAAAATTTAAAAAAGGAGCCAATTCTGTCTTGATCACATCACTATGAAACCAACTATTGAGTCTTTATCTCCACAATTATTCATTTCATCAACATATCAATACATAGCAAAATTGTGTGGAAACTGTTTGCAGCAATCTATAATCACTAAATACCGGGTATATAATAGTCCTGCACATGCACACTGACACCCCAACACATCAATCAGTCTACTGATCATAATTTTAACACTATGTGGTTTTCTATTTCCAAATAACTAAGTGAGCAACACCGCACTATGTATTGTATAATCTACAATTCTGGAGAAAGTGGTTCAAAGTATCCTTAACCATATCTTCTAACGCTGTTGTTTGTATGAAGTTAAATAGGATTAAAGGACTGACTGATTAACTTAATTGATTAAATAAAAATGAATTGATTACAATTATTCAAAGGATGTAATTTGATACACAGATATCTTGTATTAAACCAAAGTAGGAAACATTGCTCAGACCCAATGGTTTAAAATCTACATTTAAAGTTATTGGACAATATCTATTAAGATTGTTATGAAACAATAAATATTTCTAGCCCACAAAATTTTTAATCAAGGCCATTTAATACAGGTGATCTGATAGGTTGATTTTTTAAAATCTGCAATGTGTCCTGAGCTCTGATTGGCTGACATAACAAATACAGCCATAATGTGTTAAAATTATGAATGCATGCATTTTGAGCTACTTAAACATTACATACACAATACTTAAAGTGGGTGGGAAATAAAATAGTTCAGCCAAGGAATTCTCTTGATAACAAAGACCAACATCAGACGAGGGCATTGAGGACAAAATTAGCAACATAATACACTGTGTCCACGAGTAAGCGTAATGTAAATGATATACAACATATAAAGTCTTACCCATAGAAACTTGTCCACTATCTATGTATACGTCACAGAAAATATACAATAATATAGCTAACTAACAAAACATTGAGGCTAAATGTACACGATTACAGCAATCAGTGCTTCGGACAAACTAAATCTACAATATTGTGCAACAAGACCACAACGAAACAAAGGGAAGTTTTTATATCAGCAGTGTAGATATTTAACATTTTCAACATTTGTTGTTCAAAAGCAATGAAACTGCAATGACTGAAATGAAAACACAGCTGAAGCATAGAGTTAAATAGGCTCTCCCTTTAACTGACATTGGTCATCTAGTTAAATAGGCTCTCCCTTTAACTGACATTGGTCATCTAGTTAAATAGGCTCTCCCTTTAACTGACATTGGTCATCTATGCTCACTAGTCTTCCATACTTGATACTTGTCAACAAAGGCCATCTAGACTTCTTAACATGTGAGCAAGGGAATATCTCAATAACATAATAACTTAAAAATATTCCAATGTATCATGGCAGTAATTGAAGTTGTCCACAGACTAAAACCTCAAAAACATTGACCTATGACTAAAAATATGTCTATTGCACAAAACTCCAACACAGTTGGTGAAAGCAGGCAAAGAACAGTCATCAATGATCAAAGCAATAAAACTAATTCACTGTTTATTAAAGTGAACTTCTCAGACTATGAATATTCACAAATAAGAAAGAGAAGAACATCGAATCCTGACTAAATTCAGGGTAAGTTATAAGAAGTATAAGGTTCTGTCAATCGCCCAAAGCTAAATTATCTCCCCCTGTCTAATGGAGACTCTACCATAAATAAGAGACAGATGATTAGTAGAAATTAACTGTGAATATTACACATTAAACTGTGTGGTTTGGAATGAAGAGTCACTATAGCAACAATAATGCACAAAATTATGGAACATTACAGGTATATTAAATTAACAATATTATAATAAAAGTTAAATGACATAGCTACTGGTGAATGGTTTCTTTTATTAGGGGCTAATACAGTTAACATTTTGTTTGGGGCTGCTATCATTAAGAAGAATAGTTTTAAGGACAGGGCCTTCTTTCCTTCTATAACAGAGGCCGGAATTTGGTGACTTCCCAATTGCAAAAAGGCTGTTTTTCCCCCAATTTGAGGCAAGAAATTCCCCAAAATACAATGCCATTTTAACTGGGTTGTGTAACCTTCTAAAAATTTGGCCAAATATCGCGCTTAAATTTCCCAAAATGAAAGGCTAAGGCCCCTTCCCAAGTCTTGGAAAAAAGGCCCTGAAGGAAGAAATATTTTTCACTCTTTGATACAATTCTGATTTTTTTTCATGAACAGCAAGAATCAAATGGTGACTTCCAGTTTTAAATTAATAGTGGATGAAGACCCCAGGCATACACCTGGATAGAACCTCTGACCTTCTGTTAGTTAGCTGGACTACTTCCTCACATGTGGTCTTTGGACCACAAGGAGGGATCTGATCTCACAGTGGTGAGGGGCTAGTGATTACTTGTCACAGACTGTAACCACCCACACATAGAGGCCCCTATTTAATTATTAAGAAATGGAAATGAAGAGAAGAGACTAAGCTCCCAACAAGAAATGATTACGATGAATTGATATACATGACTTTCAAATGCACTTCAGAATGCACATTGGTCAGTTGACTAAGCATCTCTGGGTTGCCAACCTATTCTAATGAGGAAGACTATTTAAGCAAAAGCACCTGTTGTCTACCCAACAAAAAATGCTAAGTGTGACATCACTTTCAACAATTTGTTCTCAAACTTAAAACTTTCTGTGGCACGCATAAAACAAATCTTTCCCAACTTGGCCACATAACAAAAGGAAGTATATTTTAAAGTACGAGTACTATTCGTTGATTTTATATGGTACGTATTTAGTATCAGAATCATTGGTGCATCAGAAGAACAACAATATTGGTGTAACAAGCTCACGAACAAGGTGAGAGCTAAAGGGAAGTTACTGAAAATACAAAAAAAAACCAAAGGAAGTAACTCACCCTGGCTTTCCCCATCAGCATAACTTTGTCAAATAAGAAAATGTATCTGAAATAAAGATAAAAAGCATTTCAAATATAAACATTTTGATAAACTGTTTGATATCCACACATAAATTTGAATTACATTCTAACTCTCTACATTCAAGTTTATTTGTTTGTTTATTTGGGTTTTACGCCATTTTTCAATAATTATCAGTTATATGCAACAGCCGATTCACCTAACAAGATTTCTTGGATGGTATTCTAACCAGTACTAACTTACCATTCCACTAGTAACCGGCAACTTCTCCACAAGTTGAAGAAAATCAACATTATTGTAAAATTTGCCTAGGAGGGTATAACCTGCTGCGACCAGGAATCAAACTCGGATCACCGGGTAACACATTCAAGCCAAACAGCCAGATTGGAAGATTGTGTAAGATATCAATCAACAATAAAAGAAAACTATTCATAACTATGAGGCTTAATTTCCATAAATCTTTCCAATGAAAATCGTCCTAAGTTTGAATCATGTTATTACACTTACGTATCAGTTACCAGTTATATGAAGAAATCAGTTTTACTGACTACATATTAAGGAAAGCACAATATGCAGATTTAAAATGAAATCAGCTAAATGCATATTTACATGATTAGTGCAAAATTTAAAACAAATCATCAAGTATAAAGAGAAAAGAACACAAAAATAGACTAATTCATTTGTTATGACAACCTGCTTCCCTAAAAGTTAAATTCATAGAATACATATTTAAACTAGAGCTGTCACAGAGGTGACAAATACCCCCGTCGCAGCCGCTTTGACACTAAGAATGTGACAGTACACTATACGGCTAAGTTCATGGGCACATAACTTTGGAATGAGTCAATCGCTGGGAATGAAAATTGTGTCTTACACATCTACACCTCATGGTGATAACATATTTCAAGTTTCAATGCCATTGCTTAAAGAATGTGGAAGTAGTTCGCTCCACAAACCTGTGAAATTTTATGCGGACCGACCAACAGCAGACCGACCGCCTGATAGAGTGACTCCAATATACCCCCTCTCAAACTTCATTTGCAGGGTATAAAAATATGAGGATTGCAATATTGAATAAAAAAAATAATAATTAGGCAATAGAATTTCTCAATGAGAGGACTGAAAGAGACATCATCAATTCATTGAAAAAAGAATTTCTTCTTATACTTCGTCAAAATTTTCATTTTGTGTAAGGAATTAATGAATCTGTCAACAAAACTGTCACTAATGAGTTAACTGACTGTTTTTGAAAAGTTGGATTACCATAGAAAAAAGCAGAAAGCAAGAAATTTATCTCAAAACTTTACAAGAGGTCCATGCTGGCCCTATATCGCTCACATGACAATCATTGTTTTCTGTATAAAACATTGTTTTGAGCCTGTTTCATTAGGTCTGTCATTATCAAAGTTTTCCTTTGATCTGACCATGTGACCTAGTTTTTTACCCCAGATGACCCATGTTTGAACCTGTCCTATATATCATCAAGACAAACATTCTGACCCAGTTTTGTGAAAATCTAACTAAAAATGTGGCCTCTAGTGTGTTCACAAGGCAAAAGTTGACGCCACACGATGACAGACAAAGACAGATCACAAAAGCTCACCTTGAGCATAATTATGTGCTCATGTGAGCTAAAAATCCTAAGTGAAACTGTAAAAAAAATCACTTCTAACCAAAACATTGCATCACTTCTACAACATATAATAATTGTGATCTAAGAAATATCATCAATATAATAACATAAAGAATACAGGAAGTTTTGGGAGGTTTTGATATAATTAGAATCATGTAAGAAATGGGAAATACTAGAAGCCAGAGGGCAACATATCAAGCCCATTATTGTAATGGGACAAAAAAGAATATGCAATATAATGGTCGGGACAAGCTGTTTTTGAACATTTTTTTACATTTGACCTTAAAGTATAACCATGACCTTTTAGAGCTACACACATGAATCTTAGACGCAAACCACAATCTCACCACTGTGAACATTTGTGCCAAGTTATTCAAAATTTCCTACTAATAGTCCAGACAAGTATAATCCAGACAAACACATGGCAACTATGTTATTAAAGGCCCATTTAATTCCAGTGAGCTCCTAATTCAGCTAAAGTGCCGCAGGATTAAAGAATTAGTTTAAGCAGCAGGAGCTAAGATGAAGGGGCAGTGCATAAAGTTTTAAGCTAAGAGTAACAAAACAGGAAAAAAATGTTTTTTTAATTTTCAAACCTACAGAGTAGTTTTCCTACTAAAAGAAAAATAAACAAACTGTTAAAATAAGCTGTTCGGTTAATTAACTATCTACATGAATACATAAAGAAAAAAATCAAAGCTACAGGCAAATAAAAATGGCAATCTAGCAATCTTTACAATGAATGAAAAATGTTGTTTCCATAAAAACCATTGTGAAAAATGTCTACATTCATAATGATTGGTTCACTACATCTATACATGAATTAGTTAATGTAATGTTGTAGATTTAAAAAATAACTGATCTGCACTTGTTCAGAATAACTGATGTGTTTCGAGGTCTGGTACATAAAACCTAGCAATTAACAGTTAATACTCATTTACCATTCTAACATTGATGATACATTAAAACTACATCAAAACTAGCAATTAACGGTTAATACTCATTATCCATGGTACATCAAAACTAGCAATTTACAGTTAATACTCATTATCCATGGTACATCAAAATTAGCAATTTACAGTTAATACTCATTATCCATGGTACATCAAAATTAGCAATTTACAGTTAATACTCATTATCCATGGTACATCAAAACTAGCAATTTACAGTTAATACTCATTATCCATGGTACATCAAAATTAGCAATTTACAGTTAATACTCATTATCCATGGTACATCAAAATTAGCAATTTACAGTTAATACTCATTATCCATGGTACATCAAAATTAGCAATTTACAGTAAATACTCATTATCCATGGTACATCAAAACTAGCAATTTACAGTTAATACTCATTATCCATGGTACATTAAAACTAGCAATTTACAGTTAATACTCATTATCCATGGAACATCAAAATTAGCAATTTACAGTTAATACTCATTATCCATGGTACATCAAAACTAGCAATCTACAGTTAATACTAATTAACCATTTCAACCTTGAATCACTCACCTCTGTCTGACTTTATTATCCACATGACTTCTGACCTTGAGTTCACCATCTTTCTGCAATCTTCCGTAATCTCGTAATGACATATTAGTTGGCTGTTGGGAAAGAAATATAAACACTTAAATAATTAAAATCAATATTTACCTTCAATCAATAACTTTTTATAATCATCATCCATTCATATTCACCCATTACTTTCCCACATTTGCCAATTTTGTAATGATGTTATTTCTTATTTGTACACTAATGTTTAGGACAAGTTGTTAAATTAAACGGATAAGGACAATTAATTGTCAAAACATATTTTGAGAAGTTGCATGTTATAAAAGAATTATGTTATGTGAAAAAAAAGAATATACTATAATAATAATAATTATTGTTGCTGTATTACAGTAAGCAAATAAGGCTTTACGAAGATCAACTTGTAAAGTCAAATCTAGCCTGCAAAGTTATCTCAATTAGTGCCAATGCTCATTCTCTTCACCACCTCAGTGAGATCTATCCACCTATGAAGTTCAATGTTGCTACCTCTTATAGTTTCTGAGTTATGAGTTACTTAAAAGTTTTGCATGATGCAGACACTACAGTGATTACAATAGCTTCGAAAACAGACACACTAACAATCAAAATTAATGAACATAAAAAATTGGATTTGTTTATCTGAATACTGGCTTCTTACCATTTGTAAGTCTACTATACTATTTTGTATTTCCTGGATCAAAGCCAAGGCTTCGTTATCACGTTTTACTTCATTAACATACAGTGATAAATCTTGCATGGCTTCCAAAGCTTGTTGTAAATAATAAACATCCTCATTATTCTTCTCTGTATTTTTTATCAGTTCCTGTGAAACAACAAAAGCAGGATGGTCAGTGGTGTTTCAGGCATACAAAAATAACACCATGTTCAGACAAAAATCCCTCAAAAATATATGGTTTGTAGGTCAGCAATAAAACTCAATATTAAGACTAATAAAATATTGAGGTGATCTCCTTCTCAAATATAGTGAGGAGCAGTGGTGTTGGGGTAGAGCGTTAAACTCTTAACTTGGAGGTTGCGAGTTTGATTCCCGTCAGTGGCGGACTTTGACTGGAACCTTCACAATTGCTTCTTTTGGCACCAGTACTAGTCAGAACTCAGGAAGCAGTTATCAAGAGCAGTCAATATAAGCTGTAAGAACTTGCTCTACAATTGATGTAAATAAGTTGAAATTCAATTGAAATATAGAGGAAGTACAGAAAGGTTTTACTATAAAATCAAACATTATGAACTTCCTCTAGTTTAGTGATTATTTGAAGAAGAATGTTTCCATATGACTTGTATTGCCCACATCAGGGTACTGACAGGAAGTAATGTAAACAATGGACTAGTAAAAAAATATCTCAGCATAAAATTCTGTCAATGATGACTTTAAATTTATTCTGGAGTTACCTTCCTTTAAAACAAGGAATAAACTTACCCGCAGCAGGAGATGATATTTTAAAACCCTTTGCATTGGAACATGCAACAAATCACGCAGTTTAAATCTAGCCTCATTCGCTGACTGTTCACATTCCTGAAGAAATCAAATCATTAACATCAACGATTATATCCAATCTTAAAATTCTAAATCATATCTCAATATTCAAACATTGTAATTATTTACATACATTCAATCCTGTGAACAAATGCAACCCTTGGGACAGACAAAATGTGGCCTTTAACAGGTGGCCTTATTTCACAGGTCCATTTGTTCTTAATTACCTTTATTCACAGGGTAGTCTTTACATGGAGGTGGCAACTACATTGATATTCAGAACTGACGCCCAACAAATACAAAAGATGAATTTTAAATGAATTAATTCTGTACATAAAAATTATCATATAATGCTCAAAGAACACAATTACTTGACAGAGTTAAGTTCTATTTTCATACAAAAACTTTCAATTTTGCTAAGAAATCAAAGCTCTTTCAGGAAAGATAAATCCGGAATTAATCTAGTTATTACATTGCTACTATGTTGGTATTATTATACATTTGTATATATATAATTATATATAATTAATACCATTCTGGTACCATACACTGCTATTTTTTTTGTGCACCTTATGGTTAAACGTTAAAAAATGTCTGTAACACTATGTTTGTATGATAATGTATTGTGACATTGTCACAAAACTGGAAATAAATAAAATTATAAACAAAAACAGACACATCCTATTGATAGCTCAAACATTATGGATAACCCAAATGACATGTGACATCACAAATGGGTATTGCGGGGAGCACTTTTTTACAAGAATTCAAGAGAAAAGAAGCTGTATTTCATTCAGATTTCAACTTTCAGGACACACAGTGCATGCTAGGCAGAAAAATGTGCATGTCCTGCTGTACTTGAAGTATTTAGCGCAAAATGTTACAGAAAGCTGTACATGTATTTGCATGTATATAACATGTATATATGGTATAAATATCATGACACATGGATACAATAATTCCTTACATAATATTCATATCTTACCTCAATTCTTTCTTTTATAGAATCGCCTTTTTTTGTAATTTCTTCAATTCGTTCCTGCGCTCGAGGTAAATTAGAACAGTATTCACCATATAACACAAATTTATTTTTCCATTTTAAGAACACTTCGTGAATTTTTGGTCGGTCAGTGGTGCAGGCTCGATGTAATTCTGAATGAAAACCTGTATGGACTTCTAAAAGTTCCTGAAAGGAAGGCATTTGTATGTTAACAAAACTGTAACTATATACTAACAACAGTTTAAAACAACTTTTATTTCGATACAGTTTCTACGTGAGACATCATACATTTGAAGAAAATATCAGTTGAAGTAATGCATGTACTACATAACCAGGGCTCTCATTTGATCCTTAAATAGCATTTTGACTCATAAAATTAGTAAAATAAATCTTCCAACTCTGGAGAATTGGTACCAAAAAGTCAAATCATTAACTGCTAAGGCCCAATTTTGACCCTCTAGAGAACGTCCGGTATGTAAATGTAAGACAATTTAATTTTTTCATCTTATGTTACAGTAAAGTTCCGCTATTAGTCAAGGTTACGGTATCATACTTACTTCTATTTGTGAAAATATCTCTTCTCGATCTCGTACAGACAAACATACTTTCAACGGTTTTATAAATTGCTGAAATTTAAATGTGTTACTTTGTAAACATGTTTCTTTTTCCTTGGTTAAATGTCATTTCAACAGTTAGGGTCATTTGGTAACTTTATCTTCCCGGACAACTTCCTGATAATATGTGAAATTTGTCTGGCCTAGATCAGTGTTCTAACTAAGTTTTTTAAAGCAGTAGCCCAAACTATTTGCGGACTATTGAAAATAAACAATTTACCACTAGCCCGAATCGAGCCTGTGGGCTAGTGGGTTAGCGTGAAGACTGCTAGATTCTAGCTCACTAACATGAAAAGCTAGTGAATACTAGTCAGGGACCAAAACAGAGGTCCCTTCCTACACAAATCAACTTAGCAGAATGGTCTTAAATAGACCCAAAAAGAAATTATTACAAATCATAACAATTCATACAAGTATGCTTTTATTTATCTCAATAACCATAATAAATTAATTAATTACATTGAGATATCATAAATACATTATTTAACAATACTATCCATGTGTTTGTAGCAAGCAGTTGACCCCTGGTGACTTCAGAAATCCAGACTAAAGGTAAAGGTTTTGTTTATTATTGTGTCACCCCAATGAAAGGGCCAGCCAAGCTGGTTTATGAGACACACATCTTTAGTGCCCACAGTACCTCCTAAGTCCCTTGTATTTCACTTGAATGTGTTCTAAGTAATCTCTTTCTTTCCATTTATGTAGGAACTAAGTGGGTTTGGTATTTACCTGTACTATCATTCGTAGAGCATCTACATAATTCTTTTCTGTTTCAACCATCTCTCGGATACAATAATCTCTTTTAGTGGTGGGTGGGGGTAGCTCTGATACCTGCAAGGTATAAACAACCCAATCTTGTACTGAGATAAACTGAGACAAAGTTTTCAGTCACATACTTATATTAGATTCTCAACCAATTGCCAATACATATTTAAAATTACTAAATTAGTCATGAGTAATATCTTACTATGGTACAGAAAGCTTGATACATATAACAAAGTTGACTACTTACAGTTTATAAACATAATTACTTTCTTGTATTGGTGGATGCATTGTATAAAAGCAGTAAATCATATGTCTGCCTTCATGTCAATTGATATACTTGCAGTATTAAAGTAAGGGAGGTCACTATGTAAGATTTGACAAGATATTTTTGTTTTTTATATATCTACACTGAAAACAGATCCTTGGTCATTTTTGGTAAGAATAAAGCCCATAAACAATAAGATATATGTAATAAACTGTAACACGGACTGACATAGAGACCTCTGAAATACATGACAGGACCCCACTAAAACAACAAACTGAAGCCCAAGGACCCTAAGACTTTAAGTCAGTGTAAAACCCTGATATCTCCAACATCAAGCTATATAATCTGTTATCTGAAACTTCCCCCAGATATGATGTAAGAGAAATCAATACACAACATAAACTATCATACTTACTATCACAGAGAAGCAATTTATAACATAAGAATTCATTATTGAAATTTTAATAATGAATTAAGACTGTATGGGATATATCATAGTTCACAGTCTAAACTTGGTTAAGAGACTAACTTTACAAGAGGCATTTGTGGAACATGGACGCCCCTTAAGGCCGACTTGACCTTTGACCTACTGAACTTTAAATTATAACTAAAAGACTAATCAAACCAAAGAATCTGATTTTTAGATCAAATTATAAACCAAGTTGTATATTAAGAGACCATGTTTTGCTCTACCCTCACTGGGTGTTTAATGTTGCACCAACAGACATGGTCATTTGGCTTCACTTTCCAACAGTTAACGTACGGAAGACCCATGGCTGGGACTACCAATTTTCCATAAGCTACACTCTTCTCTCATACTGTCGCTTAACACAAATTGTTCCATACAGGCATGTATAAGAATAAATTAATGTTTACCTTTAGCTGTTTCCATCACATTGAGGCATTGTTTCTGACAAGTTTGTTTACAATAACAACGTTAGATCATGCATTCACATTTATGGTAGGAAATATGTGTATATGAATTTGTACATTAATATAGTAATAAAAGTTTCTGTAAGTCAACATTTCATCATTATCATAAGACAAAAAATTAAAATGTGCCATGGGAGCTTTTCATTGAATGTTTTTTAGAATTTGTTACAAAGGTCAATCATGTAAAGGTCGCACCTATATTTACGACACAGGTATAAAAGTCAGCGGAAATCCAGGAAAAATACATTCTAACACATGTGATTACAGTACCTTAAATTACGAAATATTTCTAGAGATTTAGTCCAAATGTGTAATGTGTTCTTATAGACCGTATCTGTGAGCACTGAGAGGATGAAATGTAATACTTTCATGACCATTTACCCCAGTAGGTTCACACGAATCACTTATTGCTTTCCTGATGATGAATTCTCCCATTTATATTTATAATCAAACATGAATTTCATGTCTTCAATGTAAATACACCAAACCAAAAATCCTGCACAATATTGCCTAAGATGTACTTGTGACTTTATACATACCAGCATAGCTCAATACCCATCAGAAATGCTATGCAAGGAGATTCTTCTCAAAGAATGGGACTTTTTTTATCAAAAACAAGCATAATGAGAATAAAAATGAGGACAATAGAGTGATTAAGAAACAAAGGTGAGCTTGTATATTTACGTACAGTACTACTGGGACGTGACACATGCCGTGATGGCTTTCGTCGTGTTGAACATAAATCCTCATAAATCTCATCATCCCCACCTTCTGTGTACACTGTATCATACAATTCTTCATTGTCCTCAATATCATGATCCCTAATCAGGGGAGATAATAACACAACATATAAGGGGAGGTAACAACAGAAACATTCAAACAGCCAAAATAAAAAATTAATACAATAGATAAAATAATCATGCAGCCCTAAGTTTCAAATGACATTCAAATTGAGATCTTTCTGAAGCTTACCCAAAAGAATGATACTGAGGACAAAATACATGAAGATGGTTATTGTGTTATAACTAGTACACACATTACTTACTTGGTTTAACAGTTTTCAAAAAAATTTCCATTATATATGACGGCCAGTTTTCCTGGATGGTATTCTAACCAGTACTAAAACACCCTTCCACACTAAGAACCGCTGCCACTGCCACTGCCTGAGTACACATGTACCTCTACAGTTGATTGGTTATCATTATAACTTTTATTTTACAAGTCATTATATTTTACTAATACTTCAGAATGATCTCAATTTTTAGATCAGTGAAACTAAGGTCAGGTTCCTCTTCTGGTAGAAGTCATCAACTGCGTAAGCAAAATAATAAACAAGAATATACGTAAGCAATAAGCTCATCAAATAAAAGCAACAAAAAAGGATACAAAAATATAAAAAATTTGGCAATGAAACTATTCATCAAATTCTGGAAAAGCTCAATTTTAAAAGAGAATAAGAAAAACACCACTTTGAACATTTCATATTTCAAAGACAAATGGTAAAACGGAACTATTTGTTTCAAACATTATATGACCGCACGGTAAAAAGGAATATTTATAAAAGTAGTTAACATTGTAATATGTCACATAAAATATTTCTCAGTGCCAAATTCTTTGATAGAAAACAACAACATAAAGTAATAGTCTGTAATAATTAGAATTTGCCCAATGACAGCTGAAAATGTTTCTGGAGACAAAACAAAACTCTTCAAATAGAAGATAAATAAAGATTAAACTCTTCGATAAGAAGATAAATAAATACTAAACTCTTCAATAAGAAGATAAATAAGTAAATAAGGACATCACTTGTTCTGTAAGCTATAGGTGTCACAGAGACTTTGGCAGGTCTATTTTCAGCATTGTGAAAATAAACATCGATAAAAAATTGAAATTCCAAAGATAAAATACATCTCAAGTGCATTCTGAGAACATACTAAGCTTAAAGATGTACATCAAATAATTCCAAGTAATATTTAACTTAAACAAGTGTAATTACTACTAAAAGACTTTCATGATTTCTTTCCATGCACTGAAGTTTTGTGTGGCACCTATACCATTCTTAGTATCCCCGTCTACAATATTTAGCAGACAGGAAGTACAAGACAGGTTGTTCATCTGAACATAAAATTATTAGTAAATGATGAAAAGATTTCAACAAATCATTCATTAGGACTTCAATAAAATCATTCACCATGCATTAACTAAGAAGGTTAAAGACAGGGCTCACAATATAACCACAACTTCCTGTTTACTTACAAATAATCAAGTAATTATTATTACCTGTGTTATTGGTACAACTATGAATTGGTTTTTTTTTTTAAAGTTATACATCAATTGAAAGAATAACCCAATAGATCTAAGCTAACTGACTCCAGGTTCATTCTAACCTGGGGCATTGTATGCTAGGATAATAGGAAAGTTTATGTGATTCTTCAATGATCTTGTTTCCATTATCCATTGATATTTCAATATAGTATGAATGCTGTTTGAAATACATGCACCTTTTGAAATTCTCAATATTTCAAAATTAATTACAGATTATTTTTCACCTTTAGGGGAAAGGCGGCAGGGCCCTTGGAAAGGGGGAACATTGCATCTTGAGTGGAACAGGGAAAAACAATATGACAATGCATACATATCTTCCCAACAATTATCAGTAGGGTTAAAACCAACAAAGAGCTATCCTATGTATACAGGTTAATTGAATGGCCCTTTTCACCAAAAATGTTTTCAAGAAAAATAAATTTTACTGAAAGGAAAAATATATACTTTTCAGACAGGGGAATGGGACCAAAGCAAATCAGTCCCAAAAAAGTCAACCAAAATTAGGTGATAAAGAATTTAAGCCAGATTTTACAAAAATATATAATATGTAACAACAAGGAAGTTCTGGTGTACTTACCCAACTGCAGAGAATTATAGCAGCAGACAGATGCCTTCTATGTTCTTATCATTCTAACAAGGAACAGTATGGTAAACAGAGAGAAGAAGATTCGCTATTTACCAGTAGTACAGGTAACACAGTTAACAAATCCCTATATAAGGTACCTTGATACAGAAAACCCCAAACAAACTCAAACATCTGCCACACTGACAATTTCAAAGGAGAAACATTAGAAGACTGAAGAGATAAGGACCATGAAGAGAAAGAAGATGACTAGAGTGGAGGATCTTTTCATGGACCCCCGGCTTCCACACAAGGTTATAAAACCTTAGATGGTCTCCAAGCTCAAATCTCACACCTTGTCTTATAGTCAGGAGTGTCAATAGACAGGGGTGTGACTGCTCCAACAGCAAAAAGGCTGAAATACCCTAACCCCACCCCTTCATGCTTGCTAAAACATCATTTTTGAGTAGGTCAGACTGAATCTGGACCCTTTTGTTTCAATGATTTTAAGACAAAAAAGAGGAAATCAGCTGAAAGGAGTAAGAATCACACCCCTGATAGAGCCAAATTGAAAATCCTGAAAAATATACGCAGTGGATCACTTTTGCAAAAATATGGGATTTTAATCATATTGTTTCCATATTCAACTCAGTGTGTATCAAAGAAAATCCATTACAGCAGATCAAATTGCCATTTCTTGAGATATTTTCATCAAATAACTTTGATTTTGCTCAGAAAAATAGCTCTTTCAGGACAGACAAATCCAGAATTCCTGAATTTGGACACCCCTGTATAATGTCTAAGTTTAGTACGATCAGACAATAATGATATAATTTATACATTACTCGCCCTTTCAGCATGATTTATCTGAACCTGTACATAAAATTTAAAATCAACCAACCATAGTATTTGAGAATAGAATGGACATTACTTTTGAGCTTGGAGACTGTTCTCAAGTCTTAAAACCATGGGACTTTAGAAATGAGGCAAACAAACAGGAAACAACACCAAAGTAGATCTATGAAAGATTCACTAATATGCCCTGATTCTTCAGTTGTCCACTGGATTGGTTTGGACACTCAGCCCTTGAGTGTGAGTCAAATCTCTTATTGTTTCCATGGTAACCAGACTGTCAGAGAATTTGTTATTGTACCTGTGACCAAGCTGAATGTTTTAATGAACATAAATCATCATAAATCTTTTCTTCATGTACATTTTCTGCCACATGGAGGACTTCTTGCTCCTCAGGAACATCATTGAATCTATAAATAGATCTTATCTTAATTTCTACAAATTGATAACTTTAAATATATATAATTAATAATATAAAGTAATACAGTCAAACTGGTGCTAGTGGTCACCTCTGACTTAAGACTGATCTGTGAATAAAGGTTAAAAAAACTGTTCTGGATTATTTCGAACATTAAGACCTTCATAGATGGGTCAACTCTCAATAAAGGATGTTTTGAACTTCCCACAGGTAGCCTCTGTTTAAAGGTTTGACTGCATAACTATTAATAATAACAAATCTATTAATAATATGATATTATCTATTCTAATAATAGTCACACAAAAAATGAATCCATTTTTCTTCAAAGAATGTAGAAATATTTAATTTGTAGAAATAAAAGCTGCTAAAACCTCATATACTCTTTCAGTAAGTTTAATTTAATAACAAAATTAGTAAAAAAAATTTCTACTATAGACAGATCATAAACAACAGATCAGATACAAAAATATAGGGCTGAAAATAAAAATAAGTTTGTTGGAGTGCTCCGACCTACTCACAAGAATCCTAGCACAATTTTTTTTGGCATTTCCTTTTTTATTTTTATTGTATAGTATAGTTTATGAGGTAGTTATTTGAAAGTAAGCAGTTCAACGTATTTACTATCCTACATCATATTTAACACCTAGCTATATTCCTAGTAACACAACAGAAGCAGACTGGTTCATGCTAAACAAACAAAATGCATTAACTAAGATGTCATCTATAATCTGCAAGCACAGAATTATTTCCTTGGAGCAAAGAAACGAAGCTGCTGCCGCCTATATTCAATACTCAGGCCATGGCAGGTCATACCCTTCCACAAAATTCAACAAGTGTCAAAATTTCACTTCATATGTGGAGGAGATGCCAGCTCCTTGTGAAAAGGGAGCTAATTCTTAAGTTAAAATATAGTCCAGGAAAACTGGTTAGGTGTATGACTGAAATATCATTGAAAATGACATTAAACTACTAAAATAATCTGTTTTAATGCAGTCATGCTGTAGTTGCGAATGCCCTATGACGCATCAGTTAAGACTATTTCATGTTAATACTAAATTACATAAAATAATCATTTAAAAATATATATATGTTAGTATGAAATATCTTGTACTTGATTGAAAATTGCAGTGCTGAATTCAAGAAAATATGCAAATGAAATACCAACTGGTCTAATCAAGATTGACACTGAATTTTATATAAGTACAGTCGAAACTCATTATATCGAAGTTCGGGGGACCTGCCAAAATAGTTCGATATAAACGAACTTCAATATAGGATTTTCGATATACCCGCGTGAACATTTTAAAGCTAAAGTCAATGTGTCGTAATAATAATGTAATTGAGTTAATTAGTGTACGGGATAGTAACGGGTAATAAGAACATGGCATTTATACCAGTTCTAATACGGGTACTTTCGATATATTTATTTTGCATTTATAAGATAGTGTTAAATGAGGATAGCAGCATTGATAATAATTTGTATCATCTATGAAAAGTTTGTATCAGTTTTATAATCGTGAGAATGGACACCAACATGTTTATACAGCTGTCAATAATTAAATATATCGATTTTAAATTGTAGGTGTTTGTTTGAGGAAAAGGTGAGAACATTTCTTTTGTAAGTTGGCAACATAGTTGGTTTGACATAGATGGTCACTTCATAGTTGAAAATATTTGGATCGGACCGAATATCTACTTTGATATATAAAAATATCGAGAACCATGAATTTGATATACGTGTGTTTTTTTAATATGTAATAAGAAGGATAAAAATCTGGACTTCATCTTTACTTCGATATAAGCGTGATTTCGATACAAGCGATTTTGATATATAATGAGTTTCGACTGTATCTGCAATTAACAAAAACTTAGACTTCATCCATTAAGATAAATAAGCTATCCCAACCGAAATAGAGAATTGAGGTAAACTTTTAAATCATATTTAACATATCTACATGCCTATAAACCTGTGCTATATTCTACAAAATCTTTTTTTTCAATCCTTTACTTGACAAAATATTGATTGACAATATATGTCTGAGAGACATAGATTGTCAATCAATATTGGCTTATACATACAATCTATTGCAAATGCACAATGTCATATTAAAAGAAAAAATAACTGAAAAAAATATTTGCTGAAATACAAGTAGTCTTAAAAACATTTGAAGTAAGAATGTTGGATTATATATAGAATGCTGAACAGAATCAGGTATAAAAATATGCACAATATGTGGCGTATCACATGATTATTGCATTCAGAAACATTGTAACAGTGGAAAGTTAACTTCAATACTAGAACATCATTAGTTTTACATGCATGGATCATTCTACTAACCCCATTATTTACAATGATGAAATAGATGCAAGTATATTGACCATTGATAACCTTTGACAATGATCATGCCATATGGCTTTGACCTCTCAACCTGATGATTATTTAATACTTTAATTATTGATATTTGATAAAACACTGAACTGATAGTTAACATAATGTTAATAACAAGAAGATAGAGTCTTTCATTGACTGTTAAATGACCTTGACATTTGACCCTTTCATAATAATAATAATTTGTTCTTTTTAAAACAATTTTACTACCAGGTACTGTTAATACCCATAAAACATGTTCCACAGACAAATTAGTAGAAAACAGACAATGAATCATAGAAAATGGAAAGAAAATCACTCTAAAACATAAAACCACTTCAGTACAACATGACCTTTAACTTTGACCCATAGACACTATAATGTACTTACATTGCCATGTCAGAGAGGTTGCCATAGATATCTTCTTCTGGTTCAGCATTGTCATTGTGCGGGGGAAATCCTCTACAAATAACAATAAGTAAGTCATGGATTAGTCGGGAGGACAAACAATACGTAACTAAGGAAACACGGCACAAAAACTACGGACGAAAGCAAGCTGTAACACAGTAACTATCAAACATCAAGCATACAAGCAAAATGCCAAGCACAATATTAGACAAATAAAAACAAGTCAGCCATCATAAAATAACACAGTTTTCATTAGGAACCGTTTGCCGATGAAAACCATCGATTAAAATCACAAAAAAATCTTTGAAAAAAGTTTGAAAATGTACAATATTAAAGTAGACGGCCCAATTGACCCCCAGCCAAATCTGTTATTTTTATTAGAAAATCTGTTGTACTGAATATTAAAGAAAACCTTGATACAATCAATGAAAAGGTATGAAACATCTCAGAAACCACAAAAAAAACTACAGTAAAACCTCGATTATCCGAACACCGATTATCCAAATACCGGTATTATCCGAATAAAATCTACGGTCCCAATTACGTCTCCAAATATTTCAACTACAACGAACCCTGGTTATACGAATCGGATTTTACGAATACCTGGTGTAATCCAAATACATTATTTGGTCCCTTAAGTTACGAATGCGCGTATTTTCACACCTATTATTCGAAATCATCAATTGATAACAATGGCCAATTGACAAACAATGTGTAACATCATTTTATACACGAAGCGTGTCAACAGTTTAATTATCGTTAAGTTGACCATATTGTTTGTTACGATTTTATACTAATCGCGACGAATATTTCACAATGATCTCGGGTATAATAAGTTAATACGCGTATGTACCTGGTGATCTGTATAGTCGATCATTAGTAAGTGAAGTGAGAATGACATAATTTTGTGTCGGATCGTGTTCTGCATAATCCATAAATATGCGGGTATTCATTTAACAAGAATTATTCTTTCATTTGTTAACTCATATACATTCATAAAACAAAGATAAATAATAAGTGTTTGTTACACATTTTATTTTATTCTTATTATAACATCATGTTTGCATACGAGAATTAACTCCCTTGCAATATACGGACAGTACGGAATTTATCGTTTCCAACAAGTACATCATACTCATTATACTGAAATGGATTATTCGAAACCATGGATTATCCGAATGATTTTTCAGGGCCCAACGACATTCAAATAATCGGGGTTTTACTGTAATTCAAAGTGCATCATTAGCAGAGTCTTAGACTCTAGACTATAATACTAACAGCACTCATATAAATGAAGATTAAGTTAACTTCAAGAGCATATAAAAATGAAATAATTCTACATAACATTGAATTAATAAAAATCTATTTCAGGAGTAACAAATAATCTAGTGTGTATGATACATAGTGAGAAAATGTTGGACACGTTATCATACACTATTAAATAAGCAAAAATTTATCATATAAAATAGAATCACCATTGTCAGTCTTATTGTAGTCTGTTTGTATACTTACCATTATTATACCAAAATAGAAATGACTTTTCATTCAATTTGTAGTAAAGACGGCTGCTTTATTACTTAATGGGTGGGGTAATGTTACAAAAGTAATAATTATATACATACATACTGGTATGGGTTGTGTAACAAATACTGAATGCATGATAACAGAACAGTCTATCTAACTACATAAAATGCCAATACAATGCTACAAGTATCTGATAAAAGGGAGGGGAGGACTGATACATCACTGATTGTGCAATACCAAGGGAGATAACTACTAATGCACAAGGTTCCTTTAGTGCAATCAGGCTTGAGTTCACTCCCCTTACTTACTGGGCTAAGTCCTTGAGAGTATTGTAGTAATCATGATGTGCGTAGAAGTCATTATCAGGAAATCCTCTACAGAAGGAAATAAAAGTGTTCTCACAAAAATCATTGAAAAAACATGAGCAACATTAACAGTGGAACCAAATAGAAGCAAAGCACTAACAGAATATATATAAACATAATGGTGTACATAAAATGGCATCTAGATGTATGTTGCTGGATTATAGATATGGGTATGAAAGCATTTTGCATACACAAAAAAAAAAACATTAAAAAATAAATAATGTCAATATACATATTTACAGAGATCAACAAATTTTTGTTGAGGTTACTAACTTATAACTATTAGTCTTGTCCAGAAGGACTTTTAAGTATTTCTACAGCAATTTCAACTCGTTCTGAGTAGATTTCTACAAGTTTGTATTTACACAGGACACTGGATTTGTTGAGTCTTTTAATTACAAATTATACTAGTTGGTACATTTTTTTTCACCAATGATCATTAGTTTGATTCCAAGTCCCAGTAGGTCTTACGATTCTATGAAAATTTAAGAACAATGTCCATTTTCCTTAACATGTCGATGGTTTGCCAGTTCCTTGACGAAGCGTAATTTAGTTAGAATACAGTCCTGGAAAATGGGTTAGGTGAATCAGCCTCCTTAAATAACTGAAATTTTTTTTGAAAATTGTTGTCAAATATCCCAATGTTATTACAAATATTGAAGTCAAGAATTAATGTGCAGCTGTAATTTATAGGGTTTATCATTGAACATTTTAAAATGCTTAAAATTTGAGCACATGGTTAATTAACTGAAGGCACTCAAGTATAGCACACACATCTTATCATAAACACAAACTTACCCATCCGACATTATAATTACATGATTTGAGTGACTTCAACTTTTAGTTTTATATATCAAATGTAAAAAATGACTGGTGTAAATTTGTTCCAACTTTGATCAGCATTGAACCCAAAATACAAGTCAGAATGTTTAAAAAAACATTAACCTGAGAGACCAACAAAAAGTTGACGTTTAACTTTAATACCAAAAAAAAACTATTTTTTAAGGATGGCCTTACAGACAGTCACAATTTAGCATAGCAAGCTATCACTTATCTTTCATACAAGGAAAAATAAAGTTTTCAGCCGGCTTCTTATTAAGAAAACTTCCTGGTTCCAGCTAAGACATATCAATCACTACCACACACACGCTTATACAATTTATCATACAAAACCTAATCTCATCAATAATTTCACAAAAAGAAACATTGTTGTAATTCAGATAAATTTACAGCCTAAATAACATGCTATCATTAAAATTAAAGACATATTCTCTCCAGTCTTCAAATCAGTCAATGTCCCCTGCCCAAACATATTTTTCTAGACAAATTTTAGTTATGGGTACTACTTTATTATACTATTAGTTGTTTGCGGGTATATAGTATAGTGATTAGTGTCTGTTACTATATTGGGTAATGGGTAATACTGGCCAATTGATTGGCTAATGGTGAAATCGGTCATTTAATTGGTCAGTCATTGGACTAGCTATTTGTCAGTTAACTTGTCGTGTTTGAATCAATGTGGTTTTGTTGAAAGGTAAGTAAGTAATGTAGGCATTGTTCTATAATGTTGACCTAGATAAGTTGTTGTGGCATAATATCGGAAACGTCATTAGAAGTAAGTTTTATGTATATGATGAATTTTGGTAGTATTTAGGGTGTACTTTATTCCATTGATGTAGGGTATGGTATTACCATGTACTTGTGAACTATATTATACATGAATGTATTCATTTGTCAATTACTCATGATTGTCACAATATGTGTATTATTTATAACTTGTAAATATGTTATACTCTCCATAATGGATAAAATGAATGAATAAAATAGACTGTCAATGTCAATATCCTTTATGAAACAAGATGTGTTTTATAAACACCATGCCCCCTCCGGTTGCCCTTTTTGAAAATGCACAGGTCCTGTAGAGATTGTCATGATGAACCAAGATATGAAGTTTGATGATTGCAGGTTGTAGCGTTTTGATTTATTGGCAAGGTTAAAGTTTGGTACAGGCAAACAGGGCCGTAAATCTGCTAAAACTGATCAAATCACAAAACCCTGACAATATGTGCTGGTGAACATGGTGACAATAGTTCTATCAAAGTTTGGTAAAATTCCCTTGAGAAATACAGAAGAAGTTGCAAACAAAAGAGCATTTCTCTATGTATTACATATGAACAAAATAAACAAAGGGCCATAATTCCGTCAAAATTTATTGTATCATAAAACCTTTACAACATGCATTAGGTATCTCGATAACAATAGTTCCATGAAAGTTTTATCAAAATCTCTTGAGAAAACAAGGAAACAAGAGTATTTTGCTACAATCACACAAAATAAACAAAGGACCATAATTCCGTCAAAAAATATATATGTGTGGGGGTTCTTGTTAACTACAAGTCTGTGAAAGTTTCGCCAAAATCCCATGAAAAATATAGGAGTAGTATCCTAAAAGAAATGTCAGAATTTGTTTAAACACAATGACCATGTGACCTTGACCTTTGACCTACTGACCTGAAAATGCACAGGTCTTGTAGAGGTTGTCATGAGGAACTTACAAATGAAGTTTGATGAATGTAGGTGCAGGCGTTTTGATTTTATAGGCACAAACAGACAAACAGAGAGACCAAAAACAATATGCCCCCGATCTATCGATGCGGGGGCATAATAAAAAGCAACTTCATACAAAAAACTAAAACCAATGCTTCTTGTAATTTGTCTACCTACATGTATAACATTTCATTATAGTTTTTCTTGTTCCTTCTTTAAGTCCTTTGGGGGAAAACCTAGTTTTAGAGGCTTTCTTCATAAAGTATATAGTTGGGCAGCCTAGCTGTCACAAAAAAATAATTTGAACTGTCACTAAACTGTACATTTAATGGAAAACCTGCTGTACTAATTCACATACAGTACATGCAATAATTAACATGGTCATCAACTTTAATGAGTGCCTAATTTTAAAATTGTAATAACCAAAACGGGCCCGGGCCATTGGTCCAGTGGTTGTAGTGCCATGACATTGTAACCCAGCTAGTGCAGAGGTGTCAATAAATCCAAATTAAAAATCCTAAAAATCATGAACAGCCAATCATTTTCCCCAAAAAATGCTTTCAACCACATTATTTCCATATCTAACTCAGTTTGTATTAAAGAAAATCCTTCAGAGCAGATTAAATTTACCATAACATTGCCATTTCTTGAGATATTTTCATCAAGTAACTTGTTTTATTTCGCTCAGAAATCATAGCTCTTTTAAGACAGATAAACCCTGAATTCATGAGGTATCCGGAATATTGTAACCCCTGTCAATGACCTGGATTTGATTCCTGGGACCAGTCTTTTTATATATTTAGTTGCCCAGCTGCCCAAATGGATTTTTTCCTTTTTTAAGTCCTTATTCGGACAACCTAATTTTTGAGAGTTTTCTTCATAAAGTATATTGGCTGGCAACCTGCCACAAAAAACTAATTCAAAGACTGTGTGACGTGTCTCATATTTATACACAGGACCAGTCTTACTGACAGATGTGCAAACTTTTAAGGGGCCATTCAATTTCACACCTTTCTATTGACATTGTGTCCATTATGTCAACATTATTTCAGCATGACCCAGATATTTTTGTCTTATATTCAAACACATGACCAGTCTTATATATCTATACACACGACCAGACTTATATTCAAACACACGACCAGTCTTATATTCAAACATATGACCAGTCTTAAATTCAAACACACGACCAGTCAGACTCAATCAAACATTCCTCACATATCTTAGAACATTCCTCCAATCCAGGTAATTATTTCCTACTAATATTTATAAAAGAGGAAGGTTAAATTTATCAATCACCCCAAAAACAATGCTGCAGGCGTAACTATGTACACTGACAAGTACTACAACCATATGGTGTATGTTTTCAAAATAATATACAGAGAGAGAGAGAGAGATAGAACACTATACAGTGCAACCTCTCCAAACTAACACAGTAGCAAAATTATGTTGTCGAAAGGTTGTTGCTCTAGAGAGGTTAAATTAATAGTTAAATCGAAGAGTGGGAAAAAAATCATGCTGTTGCTGAAGGGAGGTTGTTGCTCAAGTGAGGGCAGCTTTGGAGAGGTAGTACCGTATGTTTGTAGTATAAAACAGTTTGCTATTTTTGTCTCTCAGATCATATGACATGTCTATCTTTTTTAATTCTTTTTTATTTGAGTTTAACACCCTTAACAGCCAGTCATCACAAATAACTTTTTTAAGCACTAGACATTTGGTCCAGTAAATATGCCAACTTTACAAAACACATTTTTCAAGAGTGATTAGAATATTTTTTGTTCTAAAACATGGTAAAATTATCACTGAAGATGTACTGGACAGATGGCCGTTTTGGTTGACTCAGTCCAAGGACCAGGGCTAAATTGGAAGACTGGAATTCAAACAGGCTGTTTACAAAAGAACTTAGACCTCTGGGTTTGGTGGAAGTTGATACATTGACTTAACTCCATCATAATTAACTGACAAGGAATATAAATAAACAAACCTAAAACACGTTTAAGGTAGTGAAATAAAAAATTGATTCAATTTCAATTAAATATACAAAACTTTTCCAACAACCTATTTTCTAACCTTGGCCTAGGTTGCTATCATAAACATGATCATCATCAGTTAATTACGCATTTAACATGCACTTCCTGTTTCGAAACTTCAGATACAACAAATAAAGCTCTCATTTAACATAAACAATGTTAGGCCAACCTATAAAAAAATGTTTATTGGCCGTAACCCTACCCAGAGACTTTTCATTGGGTAGGTAGGTAGGAAATTTTTTTTTTACAATCTAATATTTATATTGAACCCAAATTACATGTCTGAATGCTATTTTTATCTTTACCTGAGAGGCAAAACAAGTAGGGTAGGGCCTTTTGGTGAGTAAGTAACTTAACCGGAAACAAAATATTTTATAAAGATGGCCTTATCTACTGAATGTTATCAAACTACAACAACAACAAGGAAGTAGAATTGAAGGATACTTATTACATTATCATCAACTTATCAAGAAGTGAAGCACCATGTACTGTATCATTAGGTTTTTTTTATACTTCCTTGATAAAAACCTACTTCAGTTTCGCTTATCCACATTGTATTGAGATAACAAAACCATGATTATATTTTATAGTCTCATTATTGATTGACTAATTAGAAATAATGATTTAATTGTTGAGATTGTATATACCCATGGCACATTAGTTAAGTCTTAAGTTTTCAAAATATATAAAATTTGTAACAAAGCAATTAACTTCCAATTACAAATAAACTAATGTTGACTGTTGTTCATTTTCAACCTCAAAATAAACACTACCTCTGAAATGTTACAAGTGCACCATGAACCTTAAGTAAGTAGGTAAAATAACCAAATCACTACACTACAAGTAAATAAAATACTGTTACTAGAAAGGGGAAAAAATAGTGTCAAGAGGAAAAAATATTCAATGACCAATCTAGTGTTAATTTTGATCATTACAGACACAAATTAAGCCATGTTTTAACCAAGAATACAAATTCAAATATTGGGAATATTTTACAATTATTTGGGATAAAAACATTATTTTCAGATAGGGACCCGCAGGGCCGAAATCAGCCCTCACCAAAAAATAAATAAAACATCGCACATGTATATAGCATTATATACAAGTCATTGTAGGATTGCTACTACTTAACTAGATTGGGATTCAAGTATGACTGTTACACAGAAATTTAAACATGGTCTGTTTAGATTAAGTATTACTTGACAAAACAACTGAGGAGCCTCCATAGTCATATGACTAATAATCACCAGTAGTTCAAATCCCTGCACCCATGCAGGTCCTTCGACAAAGTTCACATGAGAAGAAGCTGTGTCCTGTTAGCTGTCCAAAGATAAAGTACTAACCAGGTGCAGTCTTTCTCCTCACAAAAAAAAGTCACAAAACAACCTAGGTTGTTGATGGAATGTAAAAACCCTTATTTATTTCATTGGATTTAACGCCAATTTCCGCATTATTAGTTATACCATAGTGGGAGGTTATCTTAACCAGCTACCCTGGCTGGACTTCATCTAGGCCTTAACCAGTACTTAAACTATATATTCTATCCGCAATTAAGCTACTACCAAGCTACCGACATAATTCAGAGGTGGGGGACAATTTAACATAGGATGAATAATAATATCTTCAGTCAGATTTGTCAGTCACAGACAGTGTGAGCCTCACCTAGGGTTCAAACTCACACCTCCTGATCAACAGACCAAAGCTCTAACCACTGAGCTAACTGGACAGACTGCTATGTTATAAACCCTAGAGAAAAACTATTATTTGGTTTCCATTTATGTTCAAGCCGTAAGTCAATGACTGTTGACTAAACAAAAACAGATTTACACACTGAGATATTAAAACTTCTCAAGAACAAATATTAAATAAATTCTAAATTTCAATGATGGTTAAACTAGAAAAGAGATTTGTTTCAAGATGAAATAGTTAATACATGATGGTTAGTGATTGACTTCTTAGTGATATCCTCACATACAGGTATATATACAAATAAATCACTCACTGCAGAAGTATGTTTTCAAAAACAATAATCAAAGAAACTGGGTAAATGGTTTTCAATAGGAATAAGTACATCATTTTTCATTTAACTAATAAAACCTGTTTTTTATCACTAAATCTTTTTTGATAATGTATTAACAGGCAACACCAATTTTGTTGGAAAATGTTGCCATGGCAACATATCTCATATTCATGAAATTAAAACAAATAAGCCAGATGTTGAGAATCGAGGTAATTTATAGTTAACAGCCTTAGTGTAGAGCATCCTAACAGGGTCAGAGAACAGACAGTTCAATGTTACTGAATTATAAATTACCAGAGAGGAGTGGAGTGTGTTGAGTGCATGCTTCAACATGTTGAGATAGGAATGGAAAGAGAACAAATGTTTTCTCAAGTACTACTCATTACAGTGGGAATATTGATCATACATAATATAGGATGCACAACATAGGCTTTAATGTCTTAGAACTTTTAAGGCAGGACATTAGGTACATGTAAAAGGGGTACAATCTATGATAAATGCAACTCCCTTGACATCCAAAACAAGCACACATTTCCAATGCCATTTTAACTAATAAAGTCAGAGATTTTTTAATCATCAGAAATTTTAGAGTCAGGACAACTAGGTTATTTGGAAATTTTATCAATAGACATTAGACAATGTTAAACATGGCCCTAGCTGCACTTCCGGGGAAGGGGCCCGGGGCCCTCAGGTAGGGGAATTTTGCATCATTTTGAGGAAAAAGGGGAATTTCAGGGGATTTTTTCAACTGCCTTTTAAACTTGCAATAAACATTATAAGCTTAAAATAGCTGTATTTAGATATATTACATACATTAACATACAATTAATCAAAGGTTAATAATTTAATATATATCAACCATTTAAGCAACAAAAATATTTTTATTTATTTATTTTTTTAGGGGAATTTTTATCAAAAATAGGGGAAAAAAGTATATTATTTTAGGAGGGGAATGGGGCCGAAATTTCAAATGAGGGCCCTGCTAAATATATGAGATCTCTGGTTTCTTTGCACTAATATACTATACTGAATTCTTGTCTAAATATGGTCATAAGTTTGTCTCATTTTATGTCTGATTTTGAAAGTCTTTTTTTATATGTTCATTTGGAATTTCCCCATTTAAATTGATTTGGAAAAGTGAAGTTTAAATGCTTTTGGGAGGGGTCCGTTTACTGAACCAATCTCAATAAGGAAAAAAATCACTTAAAGTACACAGAAATGATACCAAATTTTTAACAGTTTCAAACCTTAAGTAGCACACACAAAGACCCGGTAACCAGTAACAAGTCAGCACCGTGAACAAATGGCCAAAAAAGTGATTGGAAAGGCAAAACCTGTCATTTATGCACCCTTATCAAACAGTTGTGCATATCCATATACTTAATGAACTATTCACAAACTATTCAACTGTTCATGAAATGGTTGAAGAAAAATCCATTTTTTCATGAATTCAATTTGAATGGGCAGTGTTGCTCGTGCTGTCAAACACTTTTGCCAAACAAGAGGTTTTTTGACCCCAGATGACCCATGTTAGAACTTGTTCTACATATAAATAAACATTCTGACAAGGTTTGGTGAAGATCCAATAAAAACCATGACAACTACAGTACGGTTCGGGTGATTTGTCCGAAAATCGCAAATCGCCGCGGAATTAAAATCGCGCTAAGCCACAGGTAGATCACTTCAACGCGATTTGAAATTTGGCTGTCGTGTTCAGAGCGACGATGATCGATGGTGACCGTCACCACTGAAGGGTAAAATAATTTGCGGTGGATTGCGGCGACGATCACTCAACTTGGTGATACGCGATGTCGCCCTTTAGTTTACTCAAAACTTAAAATTTCTTGTCAGTAACAGTATTATTCACACATTATTTAATTGTGCTTTTGTGAAAAAATTGTTACCTGATATGTGTGAAAAATTAACGTTGACATGAATTACAATCAACGAGTGTTGAGAACTTAATAGTAGTTGAGCTTTAATTAATCTGTCAGCTTTCGTATATTATTGCGCGAAATAATATTACATGTAAACAGTGGACTGGTTTTATTGATTAGAGCACCGAGCTACATAGGTAAAATGAGAGACTGCGACTCGGTCTAAATTCTCGCCCTGGTACTTGATATATAAAACACTAGAATAGACATATGAATCTCGCCCTGTACGTAACGCTGCATATGTAAAACATAGCAACACAGTTCACAAATTCGCTTAGCATATTTGCCGTTTTTTCTACACATTTACTTCAAGAATGGTATTTCCTAATTAACATAATTTAATCAGATGCCTGGAGTTCTGTCGGTATCGTGCCGACGGCTTTAGTAAGTGTTTTATATCTTACCATGTGACTTTTTTCGGAAAATGAAGGGTCAACAGAAAGCGAAAGTAGAAGAAAGATTCACAATAAATATCATTTTAGCTACTCGAGAGTCGGCTTCAGACGTTCGCATATCGCCGTGATCCATAGCAATAAAAGATTACTATTGATAAGAAGTCATAAAATGCGGTGAATAGGTACATTGCGGTGATTCGCGTTTTTTTCAAGATCGATGCCGCAAAAAAAATCGCCACTGCGGGTGATAAATTGCTGATTATAAACACGGGGAAAACGCAATTTTCGGACAAATCACCCGAACCGTACTGTACAAGGTTTTCTTAAGATTTGACCTCGTGACCTTGTTTTTGACCCCAGATGACCCATGTTCGAATTTGTCCTAATACATATCATTAAGACAAACATTTTGACATGGTTTGGTGAAGATCCAATCAAAATTTGACATCTACAGTATCAATAACGTTTTCCTAAGATTTTACCTGGTGACCTAGTTTTTTACCCTAGGTGACCCATATTTAAATTAGTTCTTAATATCATCAAGACAAATAATCTGACATGGTTTGGCGACGATCCAATTCAAACCATGACATCTAGAGTTTTAACAAGGTTTTTACCTGACATTTGACCTTGAGACCTAGCTTTTGACCCCGGCTGATCCATATTCTGCCTTGATCCACATATCATTGAGGCAAACATTCTGACAAGGTTTGGTGAAGATCCAATCAAAACTGTGACATCTACAGTGTTTACAAAGTTTTCCTAAGATTTGACCTAGTGACCTAGTAATTGACCCCAGATGACCCATATTTGCACTTGACTGTTATATCATTAAAACAAACAATTTGACAAAGTTTAGTTAACATCGAATAATAACTGTGAAATCTACAGCATTAACATGGTTTTTCATCAGATTTGACCTAGCAAGCTAGTTTCTAACCCTATATGAAGTTTCATGAAGATCAAATCAAAACAGGGATTTCTAGAGTGCTCACAAGGTTTTCCCTTATTTGGCCCTGGTGACCTAGTTTTTTACCCAAAATGGACCATTATTGTACTCGTCCGAGATTTTGTCTATATTAATATTCAGACCCAGTTTTGCACAAAATTTTTAGTTGAGCTAAAATTGTGACCCCTAGTGTTTTCACAAGGTAAATTTTGAGGACGCCTCGATGCCGGACGAAGACTGATCACAAAAGCTCACCCTAAGCACAAGTGCTCATGTGAGCTAAAAAGGGGCCTTCAATCATTGTTTCCATATCTAACTCAGTTTTTATCAAAGAAAATCCTTCACAGCAGATTAAGATTACCATAACTTTGCCATTTCTTTTATTTTGCTCATAAAACATAGCTCTTTCAAGACAGACAAATTCCGGAATTCTGACACACTCCCCCCCCCCCCCCCCCCCGCAATAAAATGATAGCTGAAGTGTAGCTGAAGACCATAATGTTGACCTTAACTCATTGGAGGCTATTGAAGAAGGGTTGACTGTAAACAGACACTATTTCTGACATTTGTTAAGTCATAAAGAGTCAATACTTTCAATAATAATGACAAATGATTTACAATGAAAGACTTCCTTGATCAACAAGATAATCATGTAAATAGATAGCTGCAATTAAACCACTTCAAAACACTGATTGCAGTCATTTACTTTATAAGTGTCCAGTACAATCTTTCATTTCATTGAGAATAACCACCGTCTTAACCACAGTTCAAACAGACTAACACAGAATCATATGTACAGATATTCACTATATATTTACAGAGCTTAATAATATACCTGACTAAAAATTATTTCAAATGTCCTTTGCTTTACCAGGTAGCTCCTAGCCTCCTAGTCTGAACTGCCTGGTACACTATCTGCACTATATGCTACTAGGAAAATGCAACAGTTCTAAAGGCAATTTTTTAACATAAATGAAATTGTTTTTTATCTTTTATTGTTATGGAAGATTGAAGTATGTTAAAATTTTCATTGAAACTTCATTTAATTTGATGAAAAACAAGTTGTTAGGAATAAAAAAAATCGTGAAAAAGTAGGTTCATCCAGATCAGGAAGAGGCATGACAACATGACAAGGCAGTGCCATAAGATAAAGGGTTATACATGAGTGTTTGGAACTAATCATGTCTCATCAATTGTTCAACAGTTACTAACATTTTTAAGTCAGATGATGATGAGGTAAATACTGCAAGTCTTTTTCCTTGTCTGTCAGGATTAGAAAGCAGACAATTTTTCCACAGGCTGACAAATATTTAAACAAAATCATGTTTTTGCTGAATATCAGTGTCATAATTATGTGATGAAAACAGGTGTTTTAAAATTCATTCACGAATCTTAAATTTAACAGTCAAGGCAAAACCCCATTGGACAGTTGGACCAGATCAATGGTAGGTACAATGTGATTATCCAGGGCGTCTGTCTGGTTGTCCGACCTCATTTGTCTCACTTTTCGAACATAAATTTTCACAGAATTTTTCTATTTGTCCAGTTACGCAGAATCCATAGTAAGGTCAATCAATGGCATTAAATCACACTCAGAGTCAGACTGAATTCAGATTTTCTGTTTGCTTTTTTCCTCTGAAATTCATCATAAGATGAATTTATCCAAAACCAGAATCATCATCTCCTGGACAGTTTCATTTTACAAGTTTCTTTTAAATTTTTGGTGAATTTTGGACACAATGAGTGTAATATGAAGTCAAAAAGCTGCGTTCAATAAAGGAAAATGCCTATGGTGGCAGCAGTGTGCGACATAAATGATAGCCTGATAGCAAATGGCTATTTAAACAAGAGGGCCAAGATGGCCCTTTATCGCTCACCTGAGAACAAAGACACTATAATGACCAGATAATATAGCTTCCATCTCGTATAACCCATTTTTACGTAGATTTTGAGATCAAAACCAACAATGAAGGTATAATACTATTAAACAAGCTAAAATGTAGCAAATTTTCTAATCCAAGGGCCCATAACTCTTGAAGTTGTGGTCCGATTCCACCCACAACTGAACTTGTCCAAGACCGTAATGTCATACACATTCATTCTAAATATGATTAGGATCGATGAATAAATGAAGGCGCTAGAGACTTGTGGAGTGTAAACAAGCTAAAATATAACAAATTTTCTAAGTCAAGGGCCCATAACTCTTGAAGTTCTGGTCCAATTCCACCCATAATCGAACTTGTCCAATATCTTTTGGTTATTCATAATTACTATTTACTGAAAATATGATCAGGATTGGTGAATAAATGGAGGCGATAGAGTGTAAACAAACTCAAATATAGCAAATTTTCTAAGTCAAGGGCCCATAACTCTTGGAAGTTCTGGTCAGATTCTGCCCATAATCGAACTTGTCCAAGATCTTTTGGTTATACATATTTACTGAAAATATTATTAGGTTGGTGAATAAATGAAGGCGCTAGAGTGTAAACAAGCTAAATATAGCAATTTTTCTAAGTCAAGGGCCCATAACTCTTGAATTTATTGTCCGATTTTGCCCATTATTAAACTTAGCCGAGACATTGTGGCCATATACATTGTGAGCAAGTATGATTAAGATTTGTTAAGAGCTGTGGATGCTCGAGTGTAAACAAACTAATTGTGGACAGACGCCGCACATTCATCGATGCTAAAAGCTCACCTGATGAAATCAGGTGAGCTAAAAATTCCCTCTCAGTGGCCCCATAAATCTGTGGGTAAAATTCAAAGCAAGATAGATGAGAAATTAATTGCATCAAGGGTCCTATTTTACATGGAAAATCTGTTGTCATGTCGATAAAATCTCATACAGACAGACAAGACAATCACTATATGCCCCCCCCCCCCCCCGAGTCATTGGATGCCAGGGGCATAATGAAGTATTTCTGGTTCCCAAAGTAGATAAGGGCATTTATTAGGAATTATATATAACATATTCATGCACTTAAAAATTGCCTCCTTCAATCAAATAATTGTCTTCCTTCTATGGAATCTTGATTTAATCTCTCATAACAGAAACAAACACAGTTTTATCTTCACGGTGTCAAATGATACATTGAATAACTGAATATAACTACAGATGATAAGACAACCATTTGTTCAAAGCTACAGCTATTAAAGTCCACCATAAGTAAAACAGTCAAGTTTTGGTAGTAAAAATCTGACTTATTTTAGTCCAGATATGACAAAGAACAGTGTATAAATGTTTACTTATACATGAAACAATCACATTGCAATGATAGGTAAATTAATTTTTTTTGTCTCTTTTTTCAGCCTGCGGGGAAAGATGGCCGGGCCCCTTGAAAGGGACAAAATAACATATTGAGTACAAATAAGTGAAAATAAGACTATCTCTTCTCACAACAATTAATTGCCAATAACATTTTTAATCTTGATGGTTACAGACAAGATAAGTTATTCTTTGGTCAGTTTTACCACCTTTTTGATAAAAATATCCCACTATTTTTTACGGAATATATACAGGGAATAACCATACTTTCAGGAAGGTGAATGGGGCCTAATTTCGGCCTCAAATCAGTCCCAAAAACAAGGGTAGACATTTCACTCAGCATGTATCAAGAAATCATATATATTTCATAAATAGTATGCATTTGCATTACATTTACAAAACAGGAAATCTAGACTTTTTTTTGATTGACTTCAATGTCCAAGCATGTTTTCAATTGAGACATTGCTTGTTGGCAACCAAGAAGATTCCACAATGTTACAGGGTTCTCAATAAGTTTGTGGTCAACAGGCTAAAAGCAGGGCTCGACACTAAGTTATCTTCCATGGTGGACCAGAGGACCACTAGATTTTGAAACCTGCTGGTCCAACAGAATAACAGTTGGTCCTTCCACCTATTAATATGTTATTTGTTTACCTACACCAAATATTAATACCCCTCCTAGAGGTACCAAATTCCATGATTTTATGGTCCTGCACTAAAACCACTGGTCTCAGACCAGCGGACTAGTGTTAGTGTCGAGCCAGGGCCCTAGCTGCACTTTAGGGGAAGGGGCCCGGGGCCCTCAGGTAGGGGAATTTTGCGTCATTTTGAGGAAAAAGGGGAATTTCAGGGGATCTTTTTCAACTGCCGTGTAACCCTGCAATAAGCCTTTTAAGCTTAAAATGGCTGTATTTAAATATACAACATACATTAATATACTATTAATCAAAGGTTAATAACTTAATATGAATCATTTAAGCAAAAAAAAAAAAGGGGAATTTTTTTCAAAAATAGGGGATTTTTTTTCAAAAATTTGGGAAAAAAGTATATGATTTTAGGAGGGGAATGGGGCCGAATTTCGGCCCCAAAAAACGTCAAATGAGGGCCCTGCGAGCCCTGCAAAATGTAGACTAACACGCCTGCTAGGAGGGGTCCAGGCATTTTTTCAGCAATATTTTCAAAACTTTGAGATTTCTAACCAGCACAAACTTGTTTCAAAGTTTGCTAACTATTTTAATTACTATTTAAGATGCAATATACAGAAATCAGGACCCTTAAACATATATCTATATATATATACAGGGCTCCAGATAAAGGGCGTAATTGCGTAAATACGCATTAATTTTTCCGAAATATGTATAAGAAATATTTCTCAAGCGTACCGATACGCACGTAAAATCCCAGGTACCCGTTGAAAATATTGAATAAGCCAGAGATATTGCATATAAGCTACATGTACATTCTTACTGGATGCAAAATAAGTTCATGAGGATGATGTATGCATTAAATATGGAAGAATACAATACAACTAAGTACATTTAAAAGGTAAAGCTTTAGTATGTGTTTGTGTTTATAAGTGAATTTACTCTTCAGAGTGGTTCCCATGATTGTCATTACCCCTTAAAAATTTGTAATACCCCCACAAAAAATTAAGGGGTAAAAAACGCTCTGCTAAAGAAAGAAGGGGGTAAAATACCCCATGCCCAAATATTTATCTGGAGCCCTGGATATATTATTAAACAGTCGAAACTCGTTATATCAAAGTTCAGGGGACCTGCCAAAATAGTTCGATATAAACGAACTTCGATAAAGGGATTTCGATACCCGTGTTTACATTTTAGAGCCAAAGTCGTAATAATAACATAATCGTGTTATTTGGTGTACGAGATGGTAACGGGTAATAAGAATACGGCATTTATACCGGTCCTCATACGGGTATTTCGATATATTTATTTTGCTATATACATTTCAAATATGTATAAGATAGTTCTAAATGAGCATATAGCAGCATTTATAATAATTTGTATCATCATGGAATAGTTTGTATCAGTTTTATAATCTTGAGAATGGACATTAAAATGTTTATACAGCTGTCAATAACTAAATTTCGATTTAAAATTGTAGGTGTTTGTTTGCGGAAAGGTGCAAAAAAAGTTGGCGACATAATTGGTTCGACATAGATGGTCACTTTATAGTTGAAAATATTTATTTCGGACCGAAAATCTACTTCGATATATATAAAAATATCAATGAACCACAAATTTGATATATGTGCGTTGTTATAATCCGTAATAAAAAGGATAAGGGTAAAAATCGGGACTATATCTTTACTTCGATATAAGCGGGATTTCGATATAAGCGATTTCGATATAATGAGTTTCAACTGTATATATAATTAACCTACCCAATGAGTAGGAAACTAAATTAGTCCCTGACTCTATGTACGTTCATGCTGTACTTGATAAATACACAACAGAGAACACTTACCCAATACCCTTCCTCAGAGCAGTTTCTGTCTTGGATAGTTTAGATAATGTATGTAGGACCTGGGAATGTAGAAAGACTGATGATTAGAAAATTGCCATTAATTCAACTGGTCTAATCTTTTTTTTCCATTTCTCATAAGCATATAAATAGCAGAATGTCTTTCAGAAAGTATGATATAATAATAACCATGTATATCTTAATACATAATCGATGACAAATGATTTTTTATGAAAGGACTAATAATATTTTTTCCTATATTCATGAACATCATGAATTGGAAACATATTCGTTATAATACGTGTAAATTGACAACATACCTTTCTAAAATTTTTAACATCGAATAAGTCAGTAGGTTCAAATAAATCTCTCGATTCCACCTTAAACACTCTTTCACATGTTCCAAGAAATGCACGTATGTTTTTCTTACACAAAAACTGAAAAGAAAGAACACACACTGTAATTCTAAGTATTCTATTAATGTTCAGATTCCTCACTACTTTTAGCTCATAAAATCTTGGATATATGTGATAAAAATAACTGTCAGTGATCGGAAAGTTCTGTACATCACTTTCAAAGGTTATGCCACTTACTAGGCTCTGGCCATGAAGTTATAAAATTTGAGGGCAGTCTCTAAGCTCAAATCACCATTCCATTCTCAAAGTTATCAGCCCTTTTTAATTGTTTTGGAGAACACATATCGGGTCCCTATGATTTGGGTAAATTGCGTCATGAAACATATTCTTTTAATTATGGAGAAAATTTTCTCTCAATGGCGAAAATAATACTTTATATATACTTTAAGAACGAGGGAGAATACCATACCCAAAAATGGCATAAAAAAGACCTGGTTAATTGGTTATGTAGTATATATTATAAAAAGTTAAATAGATGTTATTGTGACAGACCGTCTATAAGTACACTTTGTATTTGCATTTATTACTAAATTGTCACTGTGGCCATTTTCCAGTACCTCGTAAATTGATGGTCAAGGAGGAAACACCGCGGTCAATGTGGATGACCGTGGTGGATTCACAGTGATCATTTGATTGTGGTTTATTATGGATTATTGAAATTGATGGTTTATTCTGTCAATTTTCAAGATGAGTAAACCATTTACAAATGTAGCAGGTCCACAATTGTTCACAAATTGTTCAATTTTAATAAGAACAAATGTGAAAATCGACTTGACTCATTCTTTGAGATTATGATTTTAACTTTTGAAATTTTTTTTTTCATTGTGGAATCAGTATCTCCTGTATTTGATTCAGATAAAAAAATGCCTGATAATGAGGTTCCTTTGATAAGTAATCCTGTTTTTATGGTTATAGGGCCATCATTAAAAAAGTGTTTGTTTGTAGTGCTCTGACCCTGATTTCCAGAGGTGGGTAGGAATTTTATTTTTTTCAGATTTCTGAAATTGCATTGTTAGAATAAATCAATAATTGGCAATTTTGCAATACAAAATATATTCATTTAGTATGCAGAATAAAAACAGTTTGTATTAGATAAATTTTTTTTTAAATCAGGGCCCTCATTTGACGTTTTTTGGGCCGAAATTCGACCCCAGTCCCCTCCTAAAATAATATAATTTTTTCCCCAAATTTTGATAAAAGTTCCCCTCAAAAAAAAAAAAATGTTAATGTATGTAATATATGTCAGGGTTTTTTTTAGGAATGGGGGAAGACGCTGGAAGCTGGTGAAAAGTGGAAAAACACACGAAAGAAGCAAATTTGGGGAAAAATCCCTGTATTTGTAATACTGATTTTATAAACAGCCTCTACAGGGGTATTTCGCTGTCTTTTTGTATTTAAACATAAAAGACATGTTAAAGCATTATTCAATATGCGAGGAATTCTAAAAGGAATGGACATGATAATGTGTACTTTAATATAAAATATATTGGATTTCAGGGAATTTTTTTTTGAGGGGAAAAATGTACCGAGGGTAATCAGCGTCACTTTCTTAGTAAAAAAACAACCCTGTATGTAATATATTTAAATACAGCTATTTTAAGCTAAAACTGTTCATTGCAAGTTTATAAGGCAGTTATATCCCCTGAAATTCCCCTTTTTCCTCAAAGTAACGCGAAATTCCCCTACCTGAGAGCCCCTTAGCTTTTCATTTTGGGAAATTCAAGCGCGATTTTCGGTCAAATTGTTTTGATGAAGTTGTGTTGAAACTGATGCTTAGCATGTGATTGATTGTTTGTTTTCTAAACTGACCTTGACTGGCAAATTAACCTCCATTTAATTCTAGCTGTAAACCCCGATGCAATCAATATGTAGTGCTTTTGACTGTACGAGAGAATTTGTACCCTTCTTATTTAGGTGTAATTAGTGTTGAAACTGATTATAGGGCTGTCACGATTCACCATGAGTGTACCACAATATATTGTGATACAGTGTTACTGTATTGCAATATGTATCTCGATATTTTACAGACTATATTGATGAAGAATTATAGGTTGTTATCCCACTGATTCAGATAGTCCAGGAGAGAATGGAGCTGAGTGACACAGACACAACAATTATAATGTCACACAATGTGATCAGGGGTGTGGAAATGTCATATTTTTCTACTTGTCACAAGACAAGTACACCAAAATACCTTGTGGATTCATCCACTGTCTTAAATGAAAGAAATACAAACGAAAAACCGGTACGCCATTGCTGTATCGCGATACGATTTTTCTTCTGGCAAATATCCTGATACACTGGTATATTGTGACAGCCCTATAACTGAATGCAAGCAGTTTGGTCGAATTTGGCGACAAAACTTAGCGAAGTAACTATAACTTTTTTCTGAAAATCCCTTCATAAATGTGTTAAGTTTGATTGAAAACACTGCCAACCCATTTTCAATATTAATGATTCAAATTTGGATTTACAAGTAGCAGCTTTGTAAAGCATATAAATCAGGCATGTAAGTGTGTATACTTAAGGTATATAATTTGCTTTCTCAAAATATATAAGAAATGAAAAAAAAAATTAAAATTTGTAGCTGAAAAATATTTTTAAAATAAACTGTGAATACACCACATTTGTCCACCTTGACCACGGTGTTTCAACCTTGAGCGTCAATTTACGATGTACCGGGAAATGGCAATTTTGAGTGGCAATTTCTGTCCACAGTGGACACGCCACAGTGACTTGCCACCACACATTATTTTTGATGCGGTGGCTGGGAGGAAATTGGGATACCAATGTTGCGTGTACTGTAGTTTGAATGAAACAAAACTTCATCAGATATCTTTGAAACCAAAATCGTAATGACAAGTTTATTAAAAATATGCTGTTTTTCGGTTTTATCAATTCTATCAGCAAAAATGGCACTTCATGGACATATTCTTCACAAACAAATCAAGTCATAACTTTTTGCTTTTAAAGATAACCTAAAAAGGAAAACTGTTCTGTAATGCTGATGATAAGCCCTATCTAATGATGTTAAAATCTATTTTCAATATAAAAATTCAGCTGGTGTTGCTAAACATATTACAAATAATTTTAAAATAATGACTTCTACATAAATTAATTATCAGTACATGTCACTAATGAAATCAATTAGATAACAACAACTGAACTTAAAGTAGTTAAAATATTCATGTATCACAAATTTTGTCAAAGTATTGACAACCATTAATATGTCAAGCAGTTGGCCCTAACCTACATGTCCAACTAATTACTGTAAACAGGAAGTAAATAAAACGTCTCAACCAATGGTTATCCGAAATTGTCAACGTTAAACTTTGAATAATTTCAATAATAAAAATAAATCTAAAGACGGCGTGGTATATGTGTGAAAAGTAATTCATTAACTACCACAAAAACGTCGACTTATTTTCTAGAACTTTACCTGCGAAAGCTGAGGTCTTGGACTGAAGTCTTTAGGGTCGATGGAATATGGTTTCAGGGCATTGAGTAGGTGACATAATAAAACTCCATCCCTCAAAGCCTGAGCTAGATCAAAGGCTTGGGCATCTGGTGATGTGGCACGATGATCGTCAGGTAGAATCTTACACTGTACCAACCAGTTAACACACAGTCTCCACTCATCCGCCGCCATATTCAGCTTTTTCGTCTTAATGGTGGAGCTGACTTTTATTATTCGAATATATTTCTAGTAAAGTACACTCCGCCAATTTCGTCACAGATATAGATCTATGATAATTGTCAAAATTATATCGATGATATAAATATATCTCAAAAATATTAATATAAGTTACTTTTAAGAAGATCTGAATTTTTATACCTATCAAATTCGAAACTACGTGAATATAATTAGATTAGCCAGAGTAGTCGTTCCTGTTGTATCCGATCGGATAAACTGGTTTCCGTTCCTTGATGCAGTGCACCAAGAGTGGTGTACAGACAGTGTCAATGGGAACCAGTTTAGACATAGGACCAATGAAGGAATTAACTAATGCGCCACGTATACCTTTTTGGATTTAACAAATTATCAGCTGAGAAAAGGCGTTTATATATATAAAGTTCTCATGCAGATATGATCGATGCACCTGGGACCAAATATCTTAATTACTAGTCATGTCTTTGAACTATTTGTGTGTTGGTTACTATCAAGGACTTATATATGTGTGGTGATTTTGCCTTAGGACGAATTACCGGAAGTTATGGATAAAAACGAGGTTGGAAACGGTTCCGGGACTGGGCTAGAATGATGGTGAGACCCCTCCTGAAGAAGGCCTGAAATCCACATATAGCAGTAGTTTAACCGAACCATCGGGTCCTCCCTTGGTGAGGTCAGTGTGTTTTATGACTTCCTTTGTACAAATACGACGGTTACAACAATGGTGGCAGCGGTTAAAATGTGGTAACGCCAATTTTCGTAAGACCCTACCAAACGGCTTTTTTTGTACTCGGTACAGAAGCAGAATTGGCTTAGATAAATCGTTTTGATTGTACATTGTGAATGTTATTAATTTAATATCACCAGTAAAATTCGATTGCCCGTCATTTTCCCATACTGTGGTTGTTTGTAAAAAGTGACTTTTGAATTTGGTGGTTGTAAGTCACGTGACCGGTCATGTGATCATTCACGTGACCGGCAGTAAAATATGTGGGGGAAATAGGGGTGTAATACGTCTATTATCCTATTTTTGGCTTAATATGTGATCTGCTGAGCATTATGTCACATAACCACGGGAGGTCGACATCCTTTGGAGGCAGAAATGTTTCAGCAGATTACATATACTTCAGGAGGGAGTTGAGTGGAATCCCGGAACAGCAAAGATTGGCTAGAACAGTTGTAGTGTAGGGGAGAATTCGAGAGGATCTATTAATAAAATTGACCTTAAGGGCAATTAACAAAATAGATTTCTTAAGAAATGAAGCCCTTGTGCTGCAATTGATAGTCTGACACCTCGGGTAAGAATGGGGAAGAGAAGAACTTCCCTGTTCAGAGGGTTAGATTTCATTCAGGTGCTGAAAAAAGGATAAAATAATAAAAACTGTCCTGTCAGAACAGCACCTCTAGCCACCCAATGTTACTGACATGTATGTGACCAGTTAAGGCACATTGTGTACAGCATGTCCTATCAGGGCACTGTGGGTGGGGAATGAGGCCAATGTCTGTCTGGTCATAGGTATCCCTGATGATCGCTAAGTTCGATAGTGAAAGAAACTGTCGGTAACTGTTAATTTACATCTAGTTGTGATTACAGAGGAGGTTCTCTCCCCTGGCAGGGTTCGTACAAACATGGAAAGTATAGGAATTTGCAGGTGTAATCCTTTAATATTAATGTTCCAGTCAAATGAATAATATTTTGTAAGATCTTAGGTACTGATAGAGGTTGTGAGTTGTAAAATCTTGGACTTGAAAGATGTTTACATGACCTGTGTGAATCAATGGTCATATTCATTTTATTGAATAGTTATAAATTACCTGACTTTATTTTTAGATAAATCCTTAATCAACATGCAGCTGTTTGATTGCTTGTATTGTTTAATGTGTATAAAAATCTTCTGAATGCATGATCTTGGTAGATCTAATTGGCAATGACATGCTTGAAAACTGAATTAATATCCTTGAATATTTACAAGACTGTCTGTACGAGCGCTGCCTGGTGTTAGGTGGAGACCCAAATAGTGGTATGTAAATTTATCTCTATTTCACCATTCTCCGAGGGGATACATGTAGGTTTGGAACAAGCTGTGCAGATACAACCGCCGACTCAAAAACATCTGTGTCCTGGGGAATGCTTAGTTAACTGTTAAGGGGCTTGGGGTGGAAACCGTGTAGTTGAGGTTTTGTTGCTGAACTGGAAGGTGATCTCGGTGTGTTGTGAATGTTGTATGTAGTTCGTGTCCCGCCGGTCTTTGCATTGTATAAAATCAAGGCTAGCAGTTCAGAATATGGGGTTCGGAATGCTTTTGTTATATTAGTTTTGTCATTTTTGGATTGCAGTCAAGGTGTTTGGTAAACTTGTTGGAGTAAGTTTTTGGTCGGTGGTTGTAAGATGCATAGGTCGTATGTCGGCAAGACAGAAGTGAACCCAAGTGATTGACTCAGTCGTGAATGAGGGAACGGAATTAGGTGGTGTGTCGAAAATTGTGGGAATATTCGGAAGAACGAACATTGAATTTTGAAGTCAGTGAAACGTTTCAGATTTTCCTGATAACAGTCATGTTTGTTTAGGTATTCCTGGTAAGTTGGTTTAATTGGTAAAGAGTTGTTGGCAGTAGTGTGTTATACTGTACAGTATGGATACTACTTGCAGGGGAAACCATTTGTTGTATGAACCGACATCTCGCGGACGAGATGGTTGATGTGGTTTCGGCAGCCTCAAGGTCGGTTTGTATAGCACGTTGGTACGGTACCGTGCTGGTCGGGACCATGGAAACTCGGATGCACTGTTTAGAGTACCTTTTTAATACAATAGACAGTGCACCGAGTTCTATTCGGAGATACGACCGGGTAAACGGCCTTGTGGCGGATGCCAAGTCTGTTGGAAGGCCCAGGAAAACTTGGGTCCCTTCCTGGAAACAGTGGATGAAGCAGTGGTGGAAATCACCAGATTGGAAACGCCTGTTCCGCTGGCCACGGATGGGGAGGCGTATCTGGCAGATAGGGGAGACACTGGGGACCATCCAGGAAACCCGAAGCTCTCGTTGGGGAGGGCTTGTTTACAACAATGGGTAGCCAAGCATGGGAATGGGGGGTCCAATCCTCTGGTAACGGGGAAGCCGAGGATCCGTTGGACATGGCAGATGTGACCACATTAGGTCAGATGATCAGGGATCAGTCAATCTCCTTAACTGGTGATACTGTGAGTGTTGATGTGGTCACATGGGGAATTGCCAGGGCATGGTGCTTGGAATGAGATGAAGTTTAGGTATGTGTTGTTTTTGGTATGAAGTGCATCATGCACTTGTGTCAGCAAAATTGGGGCTAATGTGTAATAGTCCCAATTGGGTACAAATTGAACCCCAGCTCTTCTAGGGATGGTTACAGTCAGTAGTTGAGTATACTGGATCTAGTCCAGTTCATCAGTGATAACGCTGAGCGGTTGTATGTTGATAAGCAACCGTCTGTTGAGCATTAACCATCGTTGACCTTTAGAGCTGGGGGGAGGGGTCATGGCATTCCTATGCCGAAAAAAAAGTAGGATCCATCCTACTTAGTACTGGATTGGTCAGTGCATCATGCAAGTGACCAATGAGAGTGACTTTATAGGGATCCTTCCCTGCACTGTAAGACAGCCTGGATTCATGGAAACCCTGTTTATAGGACTCAGTCCTTTCGAATAGGACAGGGAGGTGTGTGGTGATTTTGCCTTAGGACGAATTACCGGAAGTTATGGATAAAAACGAGGTTGGAAACGGTTCCGGGACTGGGCTAGAATGATGGTGAGACCCCTCCTGAAGAAGGCCTGAAATCCACATATAGCAGTAGTTTAACCGAACCATCGGGTCCTCCCTTGGTGAGGTCAGTGTGTTTTATGACTTCCTTTGTACAAATACGACGGTTACAACAATAAGTCCTTGGTAATTATGATTAAAGAAGAAAACAAACTAGAAAGGAAATGATTGTGGCACATGCGTAAACATAATTACTATGATAGTGGTCAGTGTCTGCATGATGTATTTAGTGGTGTCATACATCACAGATGTGTATCTTATTTCAAGCATAGGCGCTCACGCGTTGAATGGAGGACATGTATAATGATATAATCATAATGCCTAAAATTTCAACACGGACCAAGAGCACAATAATCATTTATATACATAAACTTGTACATATGTATTTATGATAAACGTGTTTAAATATAAGCCAAAGGGTTAGCATATTTTATTTATTGTTGGCAAAATGTTGTTTCAGTGTGTATACCCATTCAATGTCAGTCGATATATGTGTACCATATAGCGTCATAAAGTAACTAATACTAACTATGCATGTTTATATACAGTAGACATACTACGCACATGCCATGTATCAGGGTGTCGGGAGAGTGTCTACAGAGAATAACTACTAGCTAGTAGTATAAAACAGCCTAGATGAACCTGTATAAACCAACTCTTTGTTTTATAAATGCATGCTGTCCCCAAATATATAAGGTATCGACCGACGCACGTATACAATCCATTTGTATGCAAACAATGCTGCATTTGTAATGATATACATGTAATTATAGTTAACCATATCATACTGCAAAACAATGGCCAACACAGTAATACATTTTGTAATATTATGATATTAGATATCAGTATCCTTTCTTTGATCAGTTGTGGCAAGCACAGCGTCTTCCTTCACTTTGACAAGTGTTACATGGATTCTATTTACTGTTTGGATATCATAATAAATTAGCAATGCATGTCCATTGTTAGTTTTAGCTATGCATATACGACTGTGTGCGTTTTGAGGAATGTCAGTTCAGTTCAGTTAACATCGTTTGTTATCATCCGAGTAGTAACATATCGTGATACTAAATAAACTATAAAACTCCTGAGACTTGAAGCAATGTAAGATGGCCCTTAAAACTATTGTCGGTGGCTTTCAGACCATGAACAAGGCTTCTTTCCATTTTCAGGTCTTGCTCATCGAATCAAGTAGTGCATTAATTGTGTCCCTGGTTTGTGATTTATAAAACTGGTTACTCAAGGTTACGACATAAAACTATCTATTATAACTATCTATAACTAAGTCACTTCAATTTCAATACCGAGTCGTGTACTTTTTCATAAATAGCAGTAACTGTTATGTCATCGACGATTTATACAGATTTTTATATTGTTTTATCGACAAATAATACATTTGCCTAGTTCATTCCTGTGACGCTTTCAATGACTGGTTTGCCATGAACCTCTCTATTGTGACATATGGCTGAGACTTCCGTCTCTTAATACCGGTATCGGATTGTAGACGTTACATATTATAAAGAGGTCATTAATTTTGAAATGGGTGCTTGTATGGACTTTGGTTAATTTCTAGAACGGCTAGATCTTTTAGATTTCGACATATAGATAATAACACGGACTTCTAACCTATTATACATATATATATACTCAAAATTTGATAAGGATCACTTTTTGTTTTGTATGGCATTATCGTCGATTTTGGATTACATAATATAAGATATGAAATTTGGTTATTTTCAAAGATACCTGATTATCATGAGTGCAACGAACATGTAATCCATAAATTAATTCATTCGAGCGCAACGAGCGTCGAAATGAGGACAGGGTCAAAATTAGACATTTTATGGGTATGTGTGGGGAATAGAAACTTTGAGGAAAATGAGCTAAAGTGCAAACTTTTGTGTTTAGTATCGAGACTGATGTCCCCGTGCGTCAAAAGCAGCTTGACATCGACTCCTCGTGCTTCTGATGAGCTGTTGAATCTCAAATTGTGGGATTCGAGCCCATTCTTCAGGAAGTGCCTCTCTGTGCTGTCTGGTGGTTGTTGGCTGGTCAGGACACTCAGATATCGCTCTCTGTTGCATATCCTATGCATGTTCGATGGGACTTTGGTCACGAGATCGAGCGGGCCAGTCCATTCGAGCAATAGTTTCCTTTTCAAGGCACTGATTGGTGTCAGTGGCCGTATGAACACGGGCATTATCGTCCATGATAATGAACTCCGGGCCAATAGCACATGCGTATGGACGAACATGATCTTGTATAAATAAATATTGTATATTTTATACATGTAACCCAAAATCGACGATAATGCCATATAAAACAAAAAGTGACCGTTATCAAAATTTGAATAGTATGTATACATGTATATCCGGTCATGAGTATCTCTACAAACAATACTTAAACTACAAATTAACGAGTCGTACAATTCGGGGATGCCAATTTTGATTTATGTCACATTTCAGCCCCGGTCTCACCGGTCTAAAAGTTATTCCCTTCCATGTGCTTTCAGTACTTTGATTTATGTTTCGCCATCGGATCATCAAAAGTAGTTCAGCAATTAGCATATACAAAAATGTATAGTCTTGATAACCTGCCCCTTTGCAGAATGAATAAGTATCATACAAAGTTTCAAAGTTTATTCAGATTATAACATGTATAAAGCCAACATATTTGTTTTGATCAGAAATGATCACTGAATAAATATACATACAAATGGTTGTTATAATTGGTTCAAGATGATAGATATGTCACCAGTGTTTTAGAATAAACCAAAAGATTACTAAGCACCATCAATATTAACAAATAAATAATGTAAGAGCTGTATCACACCCTTTTTCGACTACATGTAATTTGAAGACAAGTAGATAATAGAAAGCCAAAAAACAACAACATTAAATTGTGTTTATAAATGCAAGTAAACATTTAACCAACCCTGCTTATAAAGAATAATCATTAGATACAACCGCAAGATTAAATATACTTATATAGCAGCGTAAAAATCTAAAAATCTATAAAAAAGGAGCACTTACACTGAATTATAATTTCAATAATAACAACGTTATCTGGGTGTATAAATGTTTGACACTTGTACACGATAGTTCCGTATTAGATTAAAATATGTATATATAAAATAACAAGGAATCAATTAAGACACACAGTTATGGATGTATACTACATTTATTGTATTACATTGAACATTAAGTCTGTTATATATAAAGTTAAAGGAATGTTAGAAGAGTATAATACAATATACATAGTGATACTATCACGATAACAGGTTAATTTTCCTTCAAGTAATTGGTCCTAAGTGAGAAAGAATGGCCAGTAAACATACATAGCTAAATTTCAAATTTCCACAACATTATTGCTTTCAAATAATTGTATAGTTTTAAATAAGCTAGCATTCTTATAAAAATAAGGTTTAATATATTTATGACGTATATCTTTATAAAGTATGCATTCAATCATAAAATGATGCTCGTCTTCAAGTATATTGCAGATTTTACAACGACGTTCATTAAAAGGAGTGGCGGTTTGTTTCCATCTACATGTACCAGACTCAATTTCAAGAGTGTAGGACATTTGTCCCCAAGACATTTGTCCCCCCCCCCAATGAAAAATGGTAATGTGGACTCCCCCCCCCCCCCCCCAGTAGAAATGGTAGGTAGGACATTTGCCCCCAGCGCTTATTTCAAAGTGGACATTGGACCCCCAGTGCTTAATTCTTAGTGGACATTTGACCCCCAATGTTTATGTTTTAAAACCATTGAAATATATAACGATTTTTTTTGGGTCAAATGTCCCCTTGAAAAATAAGCAACAAAAACTTGCCGCTTATCGTACATTTGTATTTTAAAACAACTACATGAATAAAATTTCTTTAACGCTACATACCAAGTTGTTAATTACACTTCATAAAAATATATCTTTGAATGTAATTCCACCACTTGGCACTTTCCAAACCAAATACCAAGAACGAAAGAAACATACCACACATCAACCCATTTAACCTGATCAATATTATATAATCTGATTCACCATAATATAATACAATATGTAAATGACATTAGTCTCGCACACTCACTACATATCAGTTGCAACTATTTCATTTTACATTTTAGTTGCGCTTCATTTATTATTAACATGAATTGACATTATTCTTTCACCAATCTGATAACATACTAGTACATCTTGACGTCCTCTTATTTAATTTCGCCTTACATGACTTATGTTGTTGATGCGCCGTAAAACAGCCATAAACATTGCATTTCCAACAGTGGAAAGTTTCCGCATTTTCGCTACGAAAATGCTAAAATGTGGAAAATACGGCAAAGTCGACTTTCCGTCAGTACTTCCAGTACTTTGATTAATCTTTATAATGTAAATTACTAAAAATATATCGATTGCAGAAAATGTTTTTATAAAATTAAAAATTTAATGAAGTTTGGGCGGCCATATTGGATTATGGCGGTCATTTTGGATTCTAAGCCGATATAAAAAACATTCAAAAAGATGCTGTTGATAAAGGACTAGTTCACTTAGGCATGAAATCGGCCCAAAAATGCAGTAATTTACGAAATTTATGTTTTGTACGAAAAATGTATGTTTTTTGTAATGACACTTTTTGCTTAGACTTTCGTCTGCAAAGGAACGGGACTAAAATATCGTACAATATCCCACATATGCGCAAATAATCAAATCAGTATAACACTTACTTGTCGACGGTTCTGACAAATAGTCCACACTGCTCGAAAAAACGCGTTTAATTTTAACTTAAACTCAAAGTAAATTTCATTATATGTAGTGTTTAATGACGTTTATTCGAATTTAAGTTGGTAATTAAACTTGAAGTTTACATGGCGTTTACTTTAAGTTTACAAGGACGTAAACTCCGGTGTTTACAGGAGTTTAAGTTCATCGTAAACTTGATGTAAACATGGAATTTCCTTCGCCCGTAAACTAAGATTAAATGTAGTTAAACTCGATGTTTATAATGCAGTATATTCCCATTTTATTTCATTAAACTTCGTGTTTAAGATTCATGTAAACTTGCAATATAATGCAGTATATTCCCATTTTATTTCATTAAACTTCGTGTTTAAGATTCATGTAAACTTGCAATATAATGCAGTATATTCCCATTTTATTTCATTAAACTTCGTGTTTAAGATTCATGTAAACTTGCAATATAATGCAGTATATACCCATTTTATTTCATTAAACTTCGTGTTTAAGCTTTATGTAAACTTGCAATATAATGCAGTATATTCCCATTTTATTTCATTAAACTTCGTGTTTAAGCTTTATGTCAACTTGCAATATAATGCAGTATATTCCCATTTTATTTCATTAAACTTCGTGTTTAAGCTTTATGTAAACTTGCAATATAATGCAGTATATTCACATTTTATTTCATTAAACTTCGTGTTTAAGCTGTATGTAAACGTGCAGTATATAATGCATTATATTCCCATATTATTTCATTAAACTTCGTGTTTTAGCTTTACGAAAACCTGCAGTAAATTTCACACAGTACAGTAAATTAAACCTAGCTGTTTAATACGACTCACTTTATTACATATAGTAAACAGAATGCACGATATTTCGTATCGTACAATAAAATACAAAACTTTTCAAAGTTATTGCTTTATTTTCATCAATATTACATCGAATAACATTACTCCTTATCCTGAATAACATTAAATTTTGTCCTGATTGAAAGTCCAAGACGGCAATCCTCCGCCATCTTTCGATTAGAAGTTTCCGTTGATGCCGATCGGTTACGTTTGAGCTCCTGCCGTTATCCCTTCTGACTTTGACCTTTTTGTCCATTTCCTTGAGAAGCTTTAAATATCATGATGCATTCCTCGCCGTCGCTGTAAATATACAAAAATAATATAAATATAAAAGCCTTGATAGACATTTCTCATCATTGTCATAGGTATGATCTATATTATATACATTTGTATTACCATGGCCCAGGCATGATATGACTATGTTGTGTTTCATGCAAAAAGTGCTGTAATAAAAATGCTGTTCAATATGATAAAGCTGATTTAATTGTACATTCGTCGTACAGTATGACGTGTAGAGGTATAAAATCATAGGTGGTTATCAATATAAATCAAGTATACAGTACATATTAAACATAAGAGACATAAACATATTAAGATTTATACCTATTTTACTCTTCATCAGAAGACATCAGTTCCATACACAGAAGAATAATAATCATCCATTTTGCAAGTCAAAAAGTTAACGAATGTATCAGTTCTTCATTGAAAGTAACGTATCACTCCAAGACAAAGTTTAAATCTAAAACCGTTGGCACTCTCCTGTGTACTCTCCTGTGTTGATAATCTGTTCTAAAATTAGACACTCTGTAAAACTGACCACTGATGCAGTGCGCAAATGCATACAGGTTGTGTAAACAATTATTACTGCATGTGTTAACCTCAGATAGTAAAATTTTCAGCGTTTGTGGTGGATTTATACCTTTTATACAACGTGGCATACATCTAGTAATGGACATCAGAAAACGGGGAACATGACTAACAGTAGTACTAGTTAGCCACAACCCCCAGACCCTCTACAACTAAAAAAGGAACTATCTAGAATAATAGAAAATAACGTAAAACCTTCGTTATATAAACATAATTCTAATATCTCAATTCAAAAGTCAAAATAATGCATAATCTTCAAAATCATTCTCTTGACTGTCACTAGGTATTCAACTTTCAATTTCATTTTCTAATAAAATAATGCACTCGTTTCGGTTCTAATTGCATAATTTTCAGAAATCGGTACCAAAATGATAGGGTTAATATTAATGAACATTACATATCAACAAATACTGAGTCAAAACAAAGTATCTTCATTATCAAATTTAAGTAAAATTATAAACTCAAACTTTACGTCCAAGTAAACTTTACGTAAATTACAAACATGAAGTTTCCATAAATTTAAGTCTTCATTAAACGCTAGTAAATTTCAAATAAATGAAGAAATGTAAATTTGAAGTTTAAGTGTCATTATATTCTAAGTAAGTTTTAAACGTGATGTTTACACGAATTTAATTCTTCATTAAACCCTAGTAAATTTCAAATAAATGAAGAAATGTAAATTTGAAGTTTAAGTGTCATTATATTCTTAGGTAAGTTTTAAACGTGATGTTTACACGAATTTAATTCTTCATTAAATGCTAGTAAATTTCAAATAAATGAAGAAATGTAAATTTGAAGTTTGAGTGTCATATATATATTCTAATTAAGTTTTAAACGTGATGTTTACACAAATTTAATTCTTCATTAAACGCTAGTAAATTTCAAATAAATGAAGAAATGTAAATTTGAAGTTTAAGTGTCATTATATTCTAAGCAAATTTTAAACGTGGTGTTTACACGAATTTAATTCTTCTTTAAACGCTAAGTAAATTTCAAATAAACGAAGAAATGTAAATTTGGAGTTTAAGTGTCATTATATTCGAAGTAAATTTTAAACATGATGTTTACACGAATTAAATTCTTCATTAAACGCTAAGTAAATTTCAAATAAACGAAGAAATGTAAATTTGGAGTTTAAGTGTCATTATATTCTTAGTAAATTTTAAACATGATGTTTACACGAATTAAATTCTTCATTAAACGCTAAGTAAATTTCAAATAAATGAAGAAATGTAAATTTGAAGTTTAAGTGTCATTATATATTCTTAGTAAATTTTAAACGTGATGTTTACACGAATTTAATTCTTCATTAAACGCTAGTAAATTTCAAATAAATGAAGAAATGTAAATTTGAAGTTTAAGTGTCATTATATTCTAAGTAAATTTTAAACGTGGTGTTTACACGAATTTAATTCTTCTTTAAAAGCTAAGTAAATTTCAAATAAACGAAGAAATGTAAATTTGGAGTTTAAGTGTCATTATATTCTAAGTAAATTTTAAACATGATGTTTACACGAATTAAATTCTTCATTAAACGCTAAGTAAATTTCAAATAAACGAAGAAATGTAAATTTGGAGTTTAAGTGTCATTATATTCGAAGTAAATTTTAAACGTGAAGTTTATAGAAATATAATGTTTCACTAAACTTCCGTAAACGCGTTTTTTCGAGCAGTGCCAGTGTACAGCATCTTTGATCCCTGGCAACACCAACGGTCTACCTTCTACTGGATCTTTGCATATCCTGTACCAAGCTTACCAAGAATTAGAAAAAAATCAGAATAAACTCAGAAAAACTTACTTATTACTAAAAAATTCATTTCGTTAGTTTTTGCAAGTGGTTTTTAGGGTTTTACTGTGTTTTTCCAAAGTGGGGTTTTCTGCGCTTTTTGTATAAAATTGGTTTGACTGCGTTTTAATGTGTCCTTTTCAGAAGTGAGTTTTTGTATTTTTTTTTCTGCGCATTTGAAAGTGAGAGTTAGTGCGCTGTTAAAGTGGGCTTTTATGTTTTTTTAGAAAGTCGGATTTTGTTGGTGTTTATGTGTCTTTTTGGATAAAGAGGTAAGATGGCTTCAGTAAAAAGACATATAAAAACCAACAAAAACCGACCCACGCTTATTTTCGTCACGTCCGTCAATCGAAAAAATGGCGAGTGCACTACCCTGGTGTTTTTTTATACACCAAATAAGGCAAAAATTGAAGATTTTTCCTTACAAATCACGGAATCGAGTGCCTATGATCACGAGTACCGCAATAAAGACAATAACGTTCATTTCTATGAATTCGTTCTCTACCATTACGACTTACTTGAACTCGTAAAGAATGTGCATTTAACGTTATACGAGTAATAAAGTTTAAAACGGGCATACACATAAAGTGCAGGGCTACGGTCAATAGAACCGTACCGTACCACTCTCGGATAAAATTGCTTATTACTCGTTCCTTAAACACATGTATAAATGATTTAACAACGTAAGTTTGATTTAAAAATACATCTGAAAATAGGAGTGCTATATTCGACACCAATCCTCAACTGATTTAGTAACTTATTTGTTGCATGGACTTTCGCTCAATGACACATTTCAACACTTTTCTAGAAAACAACCCAACGATCTCATCAGCTTGACCTTTCTTCGATTAACGTCAAACTAACACCCTTGTGCAAAATGATGGATTATCGAAACAGAAAAATCGAAATTATTAACAGTTATCACTTATAATGCTTATACAAATAAATATAATAAACTATTTGGTGGAAAAATTAATATTAATGAAAAAAAGATAAAAAAACAACAACAACAGAGAACATATGAAAATCATTTTTATCAAATGAAAGACTTTATCATTAACAATACCAATAATTTATGTCAAACAAACATGATGTTATTATAACTATAATAAGCATAATATAAATACATGAAATGGTCTTAAATGACAAATTAATTTAGTTAGATATGTAAAAGATAAATGATGTTTAGTCTAAAGAAAGAATGTAATTCTTCAGATTTAATGCCATTTTCAACATAATGTGATATTGTGGAGGGCAGTTATCCTACCCAGCTTCCAAAAATGGTCATAACTCTAAATAATGGGTATAAATACTCGACCTGTTTCTTATTATGATTTAAAAGTGTGTTAAAGCGAGTCCTTATGTGGTATTACATCCTTAAAAACTTTTACTTAAGACCCACTTTAACACACTTAAAACACGCTTTCTGTTTACAAAAGACCAATTTCTTTTGTAAAAGACACACATATGAAACAAAAGATGCACTTGCTGCCAAAAATAACAACAACGTGAAATTAATACATAAAAGACGCACTTTTGACTAAAATAACAACAACTATATTATAACTACAGAAAAGACGCACTTTTGACTAAAAAGTGCGACGAACTAACTACATAAAAGACGCACTTTTGACTAAAAAAACCAACTAACTACAGAAAAGACACACTTTTGAAACAAAATAACACAATTATAACAGAAATAAAATCAGGAAACCTCACTTAATAAAGAAAGACGCACTGAAAACTCAGTTTCACAAAGAAAAAAAACTTAAACTCACTTAGACCCACAAAAATAAACTTTCACTCAGAAACACACACAAACAAGAAATGTCTTTAAATAGACAGTCGCGAAGATTCTTTAATGTCATTTACACTGTTGAATTTTCATGAAATTCCTAAATAGCCGTTATAGTACCGTGTGGACACAACTTATCGCTTGCAGTCCAATTAGGCCGCGCCTTAAAATGTTAATGTTAGGTCAGCTAAATAAATTAGGTACATGTATTTATCTACTGTATATTAATTTCAATAAATGTAAAATATTTGTCAAGAACGGTATGTAACTCTATAAGAATACATTTTAGTACATTTTTACTTTACAATTTTACAACCACAAGAATTACATATTAAACAGTTGCAGACTCGCTATAAGTTGGCGTGGTCTTAATTTTTCTACACTTGAAGATTTTATTTTACCCAATGGAAGGAAGGGTTTTCTCTGAATAATCCAATGGAATAAGGAATTTCTTCTGAATAATTAATACGTCACGTCAAGAAATATAGGTCAAAAGTGAAATTAGACACCTTGGCGAAAAGAAACCAAAAACAATAAAACACAATTTTGGTATAAAAGTGAGCGTCTTTTAGAGAAGCGTATATTGAAAATATGTTGTAAATATGTTATCCTCATGGGACAACTTGCCTAATGTATTTGTAAATAAACGTATCTGGACCCGTATACACAAACCAACTAAGATGAAAAAGTAACTAAGAATACCGAATTTATCTTAGTTTTTGAAAAGATTTCCTACTAACTTAGTAAAGAACTTTCTGAACTTTCGTCCTATAATGAACACAAATCTTAGAAAAAATCTCAGATCGACGACTTTTGAATTAAAAGTTCAGTGAAGGTACGAGGTGTCTTAGATAAAAACAAAAGGAAAATGGATGCTACGTCGAACACATCATTTTTATTTCTATGAATATTCGATCCTCCGGATGCTAATCCATTAATTTCTTGGGTTATGAACAATTCATGTGTTATCTAAAGCGGTGGGGCATGGTAAGAATTAAAAAGTAAGAATATACTTACACTTCAGTAAAAGAAATGAATGTAATTTCAAGTTATATTTGCACTGAAAGGAATTTTTGACAAGAATGGAGAAAAAGAGATAAAATGTAAAAGCTAATGTGGATGTAAGAACAAATGTTCGTGTACATTCAAACACAAAAATAAATTCATATATCAAAAAAGTAATATGCACTACACGGTGTCAGAACATTTATCAACGTTGTACGAGTGAAATTTATCTGAAATAATGAGAATTATCACTGCTACTGTTCAATTAGGATAATGTGATCGTGACGTTTCATTTTATGTGTACACAAAAGTTTACAACCATTGTATGAACGGGTAAAATGGGTTTATAAGAAATGAACATAGTATTGTAGTTTAGCATTGAACTTATCGAAATTAGTTTTGCGCAGTCGGTAAAGCCTTCAGAATAGCTATAGAGCGAAAAATTTATCGCGAGTTCGAACCTCAGCGGTTGTCACTTTTTTCATTTTCTTTTTCAACTTTTTTGTACATATGTAGGTTTGTTATAATATTTTAGTAGTAAACTGTTAAGAAAAATAATGCATTATTGTCCTGTGTAACGCGAAGTGTGTAGTGCAAAAGTACTTGAAGTATTAGTACCGTGCACAAGTATTTCGTGCCAACTTATCTGAAGGCTAACTTGCTAAATATGGCTGAATATAGATCGACTTTTAATAGCGAACCAAACGTTATTACCAGAATTCCGACGAAACGTATAAGGCTATTCTTCTTCATGTTTATTACATGTACATATATTCAAAAAGATATGTCAAACGATAAAAATACGTCATACTACCTTAAGGTATTTAGCTTGGTTATAATCGCTAAAATAACGTTAAATGATATTTATACTTCAATACCAAAGCAACAAAAAATGCTAAACGAGCGCTCACAAATGGTGTTTATTAGCGATAAATACTGCACCCCTTTATCGACTTTTCCGTATCAGTATTACGTTAAACGTAATGTGCATTGTATCGGTACAATATGATACTATTAATTCATTGACCTAAACATAGTTCTTCTCAAATTATGTAATAATTATTGTCTCCAGCTTGAAGGCATTCAATTTGTCTCCATATGTGGAGTGCTCAGTATATCACACTTACGAAGTTAGTGTTTGGAAGTTTGATTTAGTTCCAAGGGAAGTAAATCTTGGTGATACTGTGTTGTTCTTTGTTTGAGTTGTCTCCCTTGCTGTGAAGTGTGGTCAGTTTTTATCATTTCTTAGAGTTAGATGGTAATCAATGTCCCTTAAGGTATCTGGCTTGGATGTCATGTCAAATCAAGTTTCACCAATTTATAGATTAAAAAACTAAACCATGATTATAAGTAATTTAATTATAAACCGTGCCTCAGTTTTTTATAAAGTCCTCCGTTCGTTAGATACTTGACTTTAAAGAAAGTCCGTACCCAGAACCCCGTTGTTTATTACGTAATACTCCATAGATAAAAAATGAAAACAATTATCAAAATTCTGAGACACGGTTCCATAGATTAACATTTCCGCTACAAAATACCGAAAACCGGGAATGTTAATTAGAAAATGACACCTACTATGTTTTTTAAGCTGAACAATTAACAATAAAAGTGTCGGATCATTATCGTCTCATGAAATCAACGATTTTGACGCATCCCATTCAATTATGATAGCCAATCAAAATTGCAAATGTTTACGGTTCAATAATTGAAACCATGCCCCGTTTTGATATCTTGTAAGAGATTTTATAACAAATTATTGTCATTAACGAATTAATAGTATCATGTCCAACTTTGGCGGACATGGCCTTATCGAGTATCTGATCAATTTTTAAGGGAAACAACTACAATTCAGGGGTTTATATAAGTCTACCTATTGTTACCCTCCTTGCTTGCGTTATGCTGACTTTATTAGGGGTCATAAAGTAATAAAGTCAGTCACGCGTAACAGATAAAATATGTTATCTTAATTGATCCAAAAATCGATATTTCACTGTATAACTTTTGGATCTCTGATAAGACTTTCAAGAACATGTCCCAACTATTATGAAAGTCGTTAAAATGGACAGAAACGTATGATATTGACATTAATTTGTTTCATCAGTAAAATTAATTCTGCAAATGCGAATATTATGAAAAGACAAAATTCAAGAATCCTAGTAATAATTTTGTTATTGTACGCACAGTCAAATAGTAATTTGATTCTATTCTGCATATAAACACATTAGCTTACAATACATTTATTCTCACTACTGAAACATGGCTGTATAATGTTTCATCCATAACTGAACATTAATGGTTAATAACAAAAACATCTTTCAGTTGTGCAGCATTTATTTCAAATTCATACAAATGCATTTTATTTTAAAGTTTACTGATATCATTTACTTCACTGAATTCATATTGCCAAGGCCTGATACAATTGCATGTTTACTGGTAGTTTTAAAATAGCTTGTACCTGTATTATACTCTATTCAACACACTGCACAAAAGAATAATTAAATTATAATTGATGCTATACTAAATTCACAAAGAAGTACTTGCATGCATGTGCTTTCAGCTGGAACAAACATGACAATATGGGCATTCACAACAATATTTATACAAGGTAATAACGATTTAAGATTTTACAGCTGTCCTTGGATTTCATGTTCATATCAAACATTAATACAGCAAAACAGTGGCTGAATATATTTACACCCAAAAGTGTTCATGTAAAGCAATGTTTATCTGTCTAAATGTTTATCACATCAAAATCACATTAAAGGGGCATGCCCAGGAACTGCTGTGTCTTTTTTTTCGTACACCAAAAATGCGTTTATCACTTGTAAAAACAATTATTACCGAAAAGTCAAAGAAGAATGTGCCTTCAAAAATGGCCCTATAACGCACGCGTGGGTATTTGTATGTCGGTTTAAATAAAAGGCTTACAAGCCTTTTATTGACGACAACGATATTTCCGATTCGTCTGAGAATTTAACTTAGCGTGCGCGCTGCCGTTCAAGCAGCAAAACAATGATATTTACCTATAATTGATCGATAGATAAGCTTTATGTCGCAAACAATGAATATGACATGAGCAATACTTACCATTTCACAGTTTGTTGACATTTTTTCCCGCTTTTGACAGATCCCGAAAGGGTCGAGTTATGAAAATGACGAATATTTTCTAAGGCGTAATCGGCAGGTTTGGTAAATCTTGAAATGTGCATTTTGAGTCAAATAGCGGGACATTTCGTAAATATTTTACAGGACTTTCATTAATTGATTTAGGCATTCAAATGATACCAATTTGATTTATATTCGAGACGCTTCAGTTCCAGGGCATGCCCCTTTAATCACTGATATCTGTCTTTACTAATGTCACCATAAATTGTTTAACGACAGAAAAGTGTTTAAAAGTTCATAATCCAAGAAATTAATCGATTAGAATCCGGAATCTTCATAGATATAGAAAAATAATCAGTTCGACGAAGCATCCATTTTCGTTTTGTTTTTATCTAAGTTAAGACACCTCGTACCTTGACTAAACTTTTAAGATAAAATTCGTCGAAAACTAAGATAATTTCGGGATTCTTAGATAATTTTTCATCTTAGTTGGTTTGTGAATACGGGCCCTGGTGTATATAAACAGTACAATCAATTTCTGCTATTTGATTGAAAATTGATATCTAACAAATATAACTCGACGTGCCCAATTGTTTGTGAGTCAATGTGAGATGCGTATAAAAAATCAATAATCAGGTAAAGTTAGCAACCATATAAAGGGACCTCAAAAATATGATTTTATTATCAGTCCTTTGTTTACACATCATTGAAAAAATATATATACAAATAAGGTAATCTATATTATTTTATGACATGTTTTTATAAGTGACATGTGGACGTATGCCAAAATGATATATTTAGCATATAATTATATTATCAAAAATGAATTACCCAGCAAACACACAACGTTATTACAACGTTGTGTTTTAGTTGTGTATTGGTTGTATTTTTTTACAACGTTGTCACAACGTTGTTGCAACGTTGACAACTATTTAACACAGTGTTTTGGAATGTGTAGGAGAAAGTATCATAAAAGCAATGCATTTATGTATTGAACAGACACTGTAAAAATGCATACAGCATTGTTATCTAAAACTGGAAATTTTTACAACGTTGGTACAACGTTGTGTAAACGTTGGGCTGCAACGTTGTGTAACAACCGTGCTGTAACGTTGTGAAAACGTTAGTAAGCAACGTTATCACAACGTTGTACTAATGTTTTAGTCGCAACGTTGTTAGAGTAACGTTATATCAACGTTTTGACAACGTTGCCAATTTCAGTGCAAACTAGTGTAGAACATAATGAAAGTACATGTATATTCAAAATGGTTATGAATTTACTTTGCATCGTTTTTATTGCTGCAAAAACAAGATCCAATCCCTTTTGCTTAAGTGCTGCCAAATTTCAATCACAATGACATTTTTTCATGTGTAATTCACTAATTATAGACAGTAAACAACACATTCAACTGTTTGTTGCTCTATATTTAATGGATAAAGTAGACCTGTGTTCTGTACATACATCAGGACTATAAAGTACATGTTGTATTCGTTTTTTCATATATGTATGTTATACATATAATGATATTCATACATGTATGCCATATCTTCAGACTGTCAATAAAGTTGAGATTTGCTTCAGAAGCGTCATTCTTAAGTGAGATTTAGGTTAAAATAAGTTTTTTGTGTGTGCGAGATGGCGCTTTATGCATGAAAAAATGCCTCTATTTACACCCATGAATAAATGCATCCTATGATGTATATCAAATAAAATAAAGTCGAAGTACGTTAAACAGAATTTATTTATCAATGCACATCGTACTCTTTAGCAGCAAATAACATGTTATATTCAAAGTATCCTCACAATCACATTGAAAAACGCAGCATCAAGTCATCTGCAGCACATTATAATTCATATATGCTTAGATGATCATGATATTGTCTATATAATATTAATTATGATATATAACACTCATTGAATATTCTTACTAGTCCTACTAATTGCTGGCACTTCAAGCTGCTTTCAAAATTACATTGTTTTGCAGATACATGAAACGGTCAAACTCCTTCAATCCTTGATAATATCATAGCATCATTTTCCTTTGGTGTCATTACACAGATTTACCCAGTGATCAGTTTGTATTTTCCTTAATGGACGAAAGCTCTCTCTATCAGTCTATGGCAAAATTTGGGATATAGTTATTGCCGTAAGAGCAACTTTATTGGTATGTTCATGTTGTAGTTAACCACTGGACTGGGCAGAGTTTGTTCTAAATCGGATGTATCAACCTAGAAACAGGCTCGGTTTCTCTGAAAAATTCGAAGCTCTTCATAGGTCACAATTTGGTGAAAGAAGGTTTTCTTCTGCTTCTTCATAATTTCCTTGTTGTTGACCTCTGGTGCCAACTTCTACGCCAGGTTAAAAACTGAAACAAGATATACAATATTTAAATTTCAGCATGACAATGAAGTAAACATCTATAAGATACTGAAACCGGTCTTTGAATTAGTAATTTGTGACAGGTTGCCCTCCAATATACTTTATGAAGAAAACTTATCTTAACCTGTCCAGGACAACCAATTTTTTATTCGGACAACCAAAATTTTGGTTTCATTAATAAATCAAAACAAAAGCAGCTAAAATTTCTGTTTGGGACAACCACATTTCAAACCTTAATTTCACAGACTGCTCAATGTAACTGTTAATAAATAATATTATTTTACGGTTTACCCCACCCACTGCACTGGTCATCTAAATTTAATCTGACCATTCAGAAATCATTCAACAAACAGATTATATCACCCAATCAATAAATATGATTATTAAAGAGAACTTACCGTGGTTACAAACAATAATATCTTCATGTATTTATGTATAGATCACTGAAAAGTGGATGATAATTTCTAAAGATTTGTTGTTGTAGTCAATCTCCTAGCAGAGTTGTCGTTCGTTATCTCTCAAAAGCTATTTTCATTGCGATAGATTCGAATGATATTTTTCCGTAATTATTTCGTTGATTTCAAATTAAGTTGTTTAACGTACTATACCATCATTAGAATTTAATACTTTAGTATGTTTAGGTACGATGTATCTTCTTTTTACTTTAAAAGAAACGTTAATTCGAATATACCGATCCTGATTCTTGAAATTAACCGTTGGAAATTAACGGGTACGCGCGCGCGCCGAATTAGTCAAACATTGGAAACAACATTTCGTTTAAAAGCTTTTGGTGGATTTCGAGTGATAAATGGAATTATGTCTGCCAGTGTCTGGTGTTTTACATTAAAATCGTGGCCATTACGCACAAGGTAAGTATTTTTTTATTGTTTTGGCCACAAAATCTTGGTTTTAAAGAATGTCGGACGAAGCGTACCACTACCGGAACGTAACAGGGCTAAGCGTACCAGTTCATTAGTTTTGACAGGCAAAGCATACCACATATGTATTATAGAAATGTGAAACATCTAATTAAAAATGTATCAAATCAAGATGCGTTTTATATAATGTCTGTCATTGTCTGACAAATAAACAATATAAATATTTTTTTTATAAAATCATAATAAGTGAGTGTTTAACAGTTTAAATAAGCTAATCATTCTCTCTATATTATTACAGTACAACATATGTGGTATGCTTTCACTAATTTTCAATAAGTCGATCCCATTAAACTAATAAAAATGCATTAATTGTAATAAATTTTAATCAGACAGCTGTTAACTTATGTTAAATTTGCCAAGGGCAAGGAGGGATTCAATACGGAAACAAAATCCTTGTGTAAGGTCAGTTCTGGAAGAAAACCGTATTTTATATGAAAATAAATGTTAGTGAGAGAATGGCGCTTTGTAACAGCGCTGACTGTAGGACTAGCGGGTTAAAAAAGCCTTGCCACAAAGACTTAAGTTAGTCTGTAAGTTGCCATTTCTATGACAGATTTTTTAATCAAATCGGCTTTTTTTCACAGGTAGGGGAAGGGGCTTTTTCCTTAAATTTGGGGAAAATAACGCATAATTTTTGCAAAAGGGAAGAGAACACTTTGATTTTAAAGAATTTAATGGCCCCTGCTACAGAAGGAAAAAAAGCCCAGAGAATAGTAAAAATATTCTTTTTGTAATGGATCTATGCTGATAAAACTAGGATATTTTTCATTATAGACAAGAAAAAAGGACATATCGGAAACAATGAAGGAAACTATCCACTTTGGAAAAAAAGGCAGAAAAAAGCAACATGCTGCTGTGTCGCTCTTCGTGTCCTGATCAGTCAAGCACATCTTCAGAGTCACCAACATCAAATAGAAAAATATACCAAGTAAACAGTAAGTGATGGTGCTTCATATTGACTAATATAATGAAGATACACTTATTACATCACTTTTAATAACATACATATACATGTATAGTAAGCAACATGTAATTCAAGTCTGAAAGCTGTTTCTTGATTTTTAATTTTTTTTTATCAATCATCCGACCTATTTCCATTGAGAGGTGGCTTATACCTTAATATATCCTCATACCAAGTAGGACAGGAGAGGTGGTACAAATGCATATAGATAATAGATACCTAGACTTGCATGTCAAAACTTAGTTTGTCAAACATAGTTAACTGATTTAACTAACAAGTTTGAAAGCTAATGAATCATGCTTTTTTGTCAATCTTCAGATCTGTTTACAAGAAAGGGTGGCAAATACCTCATCTGGTATGATTCTCTTGCCAAGAAGTTCTTGATGGCTTATTCCTGGGTTCTGACCAGTACTTACTCCGAAAGAAGTTTGCCACTGACGGGATTCGAACCCATAACCTCCGGGGTAGCAGTCCGCCACTCTACCCCTACACCACTGCCCCTCCCTGCATAATTATTTTGTAATTCAAGTCTTAAAGAAATCTCATGTATTTGTCAATTCTCAGACCTGTTTACATGGAGAGGTGGCAAATACCTTAAATGGTAAGATCCTCATGCCAAGTAGGACAGGAGAGGTGGAACAAATATTTGTAGATACCTTGTCTGGCCTTCAAAGTAAACATTCAATTACTCAAGAAAATAAAAGGCGCCTTATGATATGGATGTTATTAAACACATTCAGTGATAACTCATGATTTAATGACTGAAAGGAATTAATTAAAAGCAGTCCTGAATAAAAAGTAATTCATTTCAATGAATATGACAAAATAGGCACCGTCTTCTCTCGTGTAATAATGAAACCAACTCATGTGGAATATGATTGCTTTAGAACATGTTTGACCTACATTTTTACCATTGTTTTAACAATAATTTTGTTTCCCTTTTACAAATTACAGCATGAATAATATAGTACATTAGATGTCAAAGATGTTGACACCACATGTCGTTTAGTGATGAGCTTCACAGGGTTTGGTCAGTAAAGGAAAGAAAGGGATTCTCAGGGAAGAAGAGATTGGAAGAACTGGCTATATGCAAATCAATATTAAGTAAGTTGTCCTTTATACTGAAGTAAGTTTCTTGTTTGTTTGTTGTTAAGAAAAAATGGTAGGTAATTTGGTAATTGAAAAAAAAACATTTTCAAAATTAATATTGATTATTTAAATCAGCATGACTGATTTAAGTATTTTTTAAAGAAAATGAAGATAAGAAAAATTGGCCATATATTCTCAATCCATTTTTTCAGTCTCATAATTTGTAGTTTTATCTAAAACATTATCAAGCTAAAATTCAGATTCAGAATCTATTTCAAATAGCTGTTTCGGATAGTTCTTAATCCTGTTTGTGGTTTCATTAGTAGAATTTAAAGTTTTGAAGAAACAAGTGTACAAATCGGGAACATCCACACATGTGCACAAAGCATACCTAAACCAAAACTAACATGGGGACAAATTTTTGCACATTCAAATTTTCTTTTTAAATACAAACATACCATCAATTCTTTTTTGCAGATGCACTCATGAAAACTCACAAGACAGCCAAAAGGAAGCTTTTTGAAACATGTGACATTCAACAAAGGTGGATTGAAATTTAAGGTATGTTTACTATTCTTTTGCTTTTCTTTTCTGGGCTAAAGTCAGGAAAAATGGTTAGTGTTACTGCTTTTGGAAAAATAAAATCTTAATTTACAACATTAAACAGCTCTTGTTTGAAGGTCAAACTGACTGTGGTTACTAGTTCATTTAAAAATATCAATTTTCTTTAAGCTTTTATAATCTTTTGCTTAACCTCTTTGTTCTTTGTAGTGCACTAAAAAGTTCAGCATAATTTGATTCTATTCAGATTTGCAGCAGAATTCAGGATGGTTCAAGTGTTGTAAAAATAATCAATTAGTGCTAGTCCTAGAATCATTGTATCATTGAAATACTTAAAATGAATTATATTAAAATAATTTCAGAAGAGTTTGACAGAATCTGTAGTCCAGGAGGATTTGGAGGTCCGGGAGGAATTGAAGACATAAAGGAATCCTAAACTGAGTTATACCAACTTTACAAAAGGGGAAGTGGACCACAAATGTTTGGATTGTTTAAAATAATTAAATACTGTCACTTGTGTATAATTTGTTATATACTTACTGCATACTAAAATAAGTCACTTAAAAAAGACAAAAAGTGAAAAAAGTCAAGGTCGGTGTCATTCGTTTCTGGAGGAGGGATAATATAGAATATATTGTCTATGTGAATACATGTAATTTTTGACATTGTATTATATTTTTTAGCTCACATGTCACAAAGTGACAGGGTGAGCTTTTAGGATCAGTCTCTGTCCGGCGTCATGCATCGTCAAACTTTGTGTTGTGAACACACTAGAGGTCACATTTTTAGCAAAAATGGGTCAGAACGTTAATATGGACAAAATCTCGGATGAGATCGCTATTGGGCCATTTGGGGTCCAAAACTAGGTAACTAGGGCAAATTGCTGGAAAACCTTTTGATCACTCTAGAAGTCACTGGTTTGATTGGATCATCATGAAACCTTGTCAGAATGTTTGTCTTCATAATATCTTAAACTAGTTTGAACATGGGTCATCTTGGGTCAAAAACTATGTCGCTAGGTCAAATCTTATGAAAAACCATGTTAACACTATAGATTTCACAGTTATAATTGGATCTTCACAAAACTTTGTCAAATTGTTTGTTTTAATGATATAACGGTCAAGTACAAATATGGGTCATCTCGGGTCAATAACTAGGTTACCAGGTTAGGCAAACTTTGTTAACACTGTAGATGTCGCAGTTTTGATTGGGTCTTCACCAAACCTTGTCAGAATGTTTACCTCAATGATTTGAGGGTCAAGGTGGAACATGGGTCAGCCGGGGTCAATAACTGGGTCATCAGGTCGAATCTTATGTAAAAATCTTATAAAAGCTCTAAATGTCATGCCTATAATTGGATCTTGGCCAAACCTTGTCAGATTGTTTGTCTTAATGATATGAAGGACAAGTTCAAATATGGGTCACCTAGGGTAAAAACTAGGTCAAATCTTAGGAAAATCTTGTTAACACTGTAGATGTCAAATTTTGATTGTATCTCCACCAAACCTTGTCAGAATGTTTGTCTTAATGATATGCAAGACGAATTCGAACAAAGGGCATCTGGGGTCAAAAACGAGGTCACAAGGTCAAATCTTAGGAAAACCTTGTCTATGCTGTAGTTTTCATGGTTTTGATTGGATCTTCAATGAATTTTGTCAGAATGTTTGTCTTATTCATATGTAAGACAAGTTCTAACATGGGTCATCTGGGGTCAAAAACTAGGTCACTGGTTCAAAACAATGTTTTAATGAGTGAGCAGTGATTGACATGTGAGCGATATAGGGCCATCTTGGCCCTCTTGTTTATCTTTTTCTGAAAATTTACTTCAAAATTGATTTAGACCTGAAGAAAATCTTTAAATGAACGAAAGGAATGGCAGCACTTATTGCCCTTAACAAACAAGAGTTGGTACTGCTTGTGGTGCTATTGTTTTCTTAAAGTATCGATTAAAACTATTGTTTTGAAACATGGATACCTGGTTTACCATATTAAGATGACTCAGTAGAGAAAGTAGGGTACATGACTATGGTTTTGCTTGAATTATTAATCAAGTTTTTGTTTGAAACTCGGAACACTTGCCATCATAAAATTCAGTTCAATGTTCTTTTGTTTGCCTTCCATTTTGTAACTATATGATTTGACATTGAATTAAATATTTGTATTAGTAATATTACTTTGATTTGCTTAAATTTTTAAACCAAGTGTTTTCAAAGGTAAATGTTTATTTGTTTAGATACTGTAAATTGACAAATATACCTGTGGGTTTTATTTTCGTGAATGGCTAATGTCTCGAATAAAAAAATTGGTAAAATATAAACAGCATTACTTACTTAAAATTTAAATAAGCTTCATTGCAAATTCAAGATCTCGCGAAAGTTGTGATAAAAATTCACGAAAATAAGACCTCACAGATATTAAGTAATTTACAGTAATCTAAAAAAGCCGATACCTGGAGTGGATGGAAAGATTTCCAACTGAGCATATGGCAGGGTTCATTAGCTCCAATGCACCCAGTCGAAGCTAATACTGCTGTGAACAAAACCAAGTTAGGATATCACCCAGCACTGAATGTCAGCAACTGTGACGACTGTGAATCGAAGTCGCATTGCTGGCACAGAAGTGCAACCAACTTACCACTGAGCTTTTAACAGGTTTTGGTTTGGTTGTGGTTTGGTTGTTTCACAACGTTGTGCCACAACGTTGTCGCAACGTTTACACGACTCCACACTTTAACGTTGTCGCAACGTTATTCCAAACGTTGTCACAACGTTATGCAAAACGTTGTCGCAACGTTGTCACAACGTTACTGTGTTTGCTGGGTAATAATAAATTTCATCGTCTATTTAAGGTCAATTAGAACAATAGATGAAAACAATAGAACAATCGTAAAATATAAGAAATATATATTACTTGATCTGTAAAAATATTTACATTATGCCTTCCATTAGGCATATCTCATAAAATAGTTGTCAGATGCCTTTCCTTATTTTTTGCAACATGATTAAAAAATACTGTGCTGTATTTCTATATATACTTTGTGATAAAAAAATTGGAACGTTTTTATTGCAAGTAAAAGTCAGTTTCACATCTGTCTAGGTAAAATAAGACCTACTTCAATTTTAACATCCAAAAAGCTAATGGGGCTTTAACAATAATGAAAACCATTTTTTCTTTATGTAATTTTTTTTAAATATCAACAAATTTGGTTATAAATATCGATTTTGCTTCTATACGAAAGTAAAGTAAAATATTTCACATATTCTAATATTTTCATCCATGTTGTAATATGTTTTAGTCTTCAACCTCAATTATCCTAAAACTTGATTCAACGCGTCCAATGTTTATTACCCCGTATTATAATACATCATGCTGTGGCTGTATATACATAAATACCTAATCAGCAGATATGATCTTCGCCAAATGATCGTTGTTTCCGTAAACGTACGTAAATGTACGAGATTTGCCGAACGACTGACGAATTGAACTTAAAAAAATCTAAGGGGTAGTTTTAAAAATCATCAAAAGGGTCGAAGAAGATATTATTTGATTGTTTTCATATTTTACATTGTGAAAGAAATTAAATTTTCAAAACGAATGCAATGAGTACAAATTTGATCACATTTCCCCCAAAAAAGTTATGATGCTGAAAACATCAAATTTTCATTGAAAAATCTACCAATTTTACGCTTTTTACATTGGATATAGAGGGAATCGATAGGTGTCTTTTTCAAACGCAAAAGTGTCGAAGAAAGAATTAATTCAAAATAATAAAAAATACACCATTAGAAAGATAAAAAATTAATTAAACTTTTGTGATGCGTACAAATTTCGTATTTTAAATAGAATAAAAGTTATGACGATTATAGTGAAAACCCCCTTCTTTGTTTAATGTATTTTTTTTATCGATTTTCCAAATCAGCATGTCCGCGAAAGTTGGTTATGCATATCGTATACAATGCACAACACGTTAGAGATGTTTAACGCTGATAAAGTCGAGAAAGGGGTGCAGTATTTATCGCAATAAACTTTTGGCTTGTCAAAAAATAACGTGGCGTGTACGTGGTCGAATTAGAACGCAGTGCTTACGTAGTAAGAACGTAACAGGAACTTCATTGACGCAGAAGAAGCGTGGTGCGGACTTGAAAAGACAGCAAGCGATTTTCACCGCGTTGTCACTTGGTTGTTACTACGCTTTTGTTACGTCAGTGAAGTTCTCACTACGTCTCAACCAGGTGTATGCTAAGACCATGGTACGTCCACATCACGTTACAGAAGACTGCACTAAGTTGTAATTTTGCTCCGTCACGTCTTAAGTACGTTTGCAACAGGTGACCAGTACGTTCCTGTCAGGTTCTGAGCAATTGGTATAAATACTGGATTTATACACCATTCTTTCATTTCCAGTCAAATGTATGTTAACAAATGAATGCATTTTGTTATTGTACCAGGACAACAGGCGATTTTGGATGCTGAAACAGCAATTTTCTAAATAAGAAATAGCAAAAAAAGGGAACACGAAGCACCTTAGATTATGTTGTGTTAGTACATGGAAATAAGCAAAAAGAAGACTTCTGTTCGGCCATCATGACCAGTTAAAATAAATGGACACATGGTACAGTATACATACGGAGCTAGTGAATGCAATGGGGTTGACATCAAACATGAAATGCTATTTGTTGATTTCAACATGCAACAATTCATTAGGTATCACCATTTTCTTTCTTTGTTTTTTTTTAACAATTTGCTTTTTAAAAATTCATAAACTTAATCTTGATTGAAAGTATGTTTTACCATTGCTTATAAATAATTATGATAACATCTTTATAAAGCTATAAGAATACTTCAAATTACATTTTTAGCTATTTCCCGACTTGTATTTGGTATAAATTGTACACTATTGTATAAACTATGTAGACATTCTAAACAATTCATGGTCACATCAGTAAAGAAAGATTACTGATATCATTAACTTCACTGAATTCATATAATTAAGTGAAGTAAATGATATCAGTAATCTTTTGTAATACACTGAGTCTTTGTTGTTATAAATTCTCAGACAGACAGTGAACAGAATACATACATGTATACATATTTCATATCAATTAAAAACATGAGTGATCAATGATACATGAGTGATGACGCCATAATGTTACGTATTTTTGATATAGGCTATGGGCTACTGGGCGAAACCCTCCCCCCTTAGGCATTTTTGTAGACACCATTTTTTTGAAAGCTCAATGCCTGCTGATCATTTTCCCAGTGTCTTCAGTCTGGGCATTGGGGCGTTTGTGAACTACAGCATGCTAATTACCGTTACCGAAAAATATGTTTGACAATAATAATAATTTATAAATTTGAACAATTGCTTTGACCATAATAAGTTAGCAGCGGCGTTACTTGTCGATCAAATGCATGTTTTTTTTACTTTATTGCACTATATATGTTCTGTAATTTACGTTACCCTGCGTTACCCTAAAATGACAAGGAAATGGCAGTTGTATATATTGAATTAACACAAAAGCAATCGTAAACAATGTTTCTATTCATATTAGGCAGATATTACCACATATTCATGTTTTTCTTTCATTGAATGCTCGTTTATGTCTTCATTTTACGTAAAAAAAGTTACATATAAAAGTATACGCGTTACATGGAATTCATTTATATTACTGTGATCACATAATATGATCAAATAGGTATACAGTGATAGGTAATTATGATACATTCATTAATATCCATAACTGGAAAACATTTCTAGATACAAATGTTGTAAAGTTTGACTGGCATAATAGTAGTTTACGTTACATAACGTTACCTCTATTACGATAAGTACGTAACACGCTTTATAATGCATAAAACATTGATTTTATAAACAAAATGTATATACTTGATAACTAGCAATACGTACATGTAAATTGACATTCCAATTTTTAATTCATCACTGATTGTGTTTTGCGTTATATGGTTTAATTTGTGTTACTTTTGAAATTATTCATAAACGAGTAACAACATTTCTATGAAACTGTTATAAAATCGTCATCGAATGTATTCTAAGAATATGTATCTATGAAACAATTAAATCTACAATGACAGCGACAGTGCAATAAACATTGTGCCGTTGACACACACAAACATGTAAGTGTCATTTACGTTACCATTTGTTACATGATATTATATATATATATATGCTTAAGTGCAATCTTTTATGTTATGTCAGATTTCATTAGCTGTACATATTATCATCAAGGTATTTTTGTTGTTCTGATGGCAAACGTTCACGAATTTCTCAAATCCTCATCACTTTTCTGTTTCATAGACAACATCGACCATACTAATGAGCTCAATGTCGTTTTTACCATCAGTGTCTTCTGCGTCGCTTGCCTTTGGCACAATATTATCCTCGTACCAGTTGTATTCCAGCATGTTGTCAGGACCGAATTTCCAACCACTTTCATCCACTTTTAGAAGATCAGGATTGCCCTCTTTGCATGGGTCCAAATATACACCTTGTAATTACCCGTAACACATTGATCATACGAGACGGTATCTGCAAGGAGTGAGTAAGCTCATGTCCATACCACGTAAAGCGTTAAGAACACAACCAAGGCTTTGATACTTGTCATACTTCAGTTTATTGCTGTCGTTGTATTTTAGTTGACCAAACAACACACATACAAATGTCTCAATGGCACTGTAAAGTTCATCCGAACAAACATGCGTGGTAAATTGGCCAATATTGTCATGTAATCTTCATTTATAGGAGCAAAGCTCCTATAGCTATACATTACTTTTTCTAATTACAATTACGTGACGCCTCATACATCCGCTTTGAAAAGCAGTATAAGTATACATTGCAGACTTTGCAGTTTTGAAAAACGTTGGAGATATATGCAGGATTCTGTTGGTTTCCTCCGTTTCTTCATTAACTGTTGAGGTAACGAAATTCACTACTTTGAAACTAGTTTCATTCAGTAAAGTAGCACTGGAACACTATATTGTCTCTGAGATTAGCGAGATTACGTATTGCCACATGTAGCTTTTCTTTGGTAATTGTGGTTAATTGGCCAATTGATGTACATCTGTACAGACTATACATACTTGACATTCAAATTTTCATTCAAAATGATGATAACACAGGCCTTTAAATGGTTTAAAGATGGTTTTATCTAACACATTTAAACTTCGCTCCTGACTGTAATCTCAGTGCTTTGAATCTCAGTAAGAGTGACTGTGACGCCATCTCTATAAGACTGCTCAAAGATTAGCTTTATTGACTGTCTTATTGTCGTCATTAGATATAAAACCCATCCGATTTCATGGAGTTATTGTTTTTTTACCTGAGAGCAAGAACGTTGGAGCTGCCCAACGTCATCGGATTCAATAGACTGTTTGTTGTATGTGTCTGATATAAAGTCTACACGAGACGTCTTAACTGCTATAAGGCTAACCCAATTAGGCGTTACCATTAACAACATAGGATACGCCTTCTGTAGAATGGCTAGGTGTTAGTTCTATTGGTGACTCAATATAAGGCACTCGACCTAGAAGAAATGACCAGGTAAGCTTCAGGTCTATGTCATGTTGAACTGACAGGAGCATAAGCTGGCCAAATGCGTTACGTTATTTTGATCTCTTTGCTGTAATGTGTTAACTTTAAAATTTCATTTATGGTAACGCCCAAAAATGGCGGTAACGGAGTAAAGCCCCAACACCCAGATGGTAGACACTGGGATTTGGTAGGTCTTTCCATACACTTTCAGGAAAACATACTGTAGAAAAATGCCTCCGGGGGGAGGGGGGTATTGGTGCCCCATAGTCTAATACTTCTGTTGCTGGAAATTTACCGACTTAATGTATACTTCATAAAATTACTGAATGTCAAACACATTAATTCTAATTGATATATCAGTGTCACTGTTTGTAAGGAACCTGTTTGTATAAACTTTGAACTCGAACTTGTATTCTGCAAATATCACCAACAATTATATTTGTGTCATCTGTTGCTGACAAAATACCAATCGTATCCGTACAATTGAGAAAATGAATGTATAATAGGTTAAACTAATCGCATATCTAAAGGCAAACGTAAGTTATGACGTTTGGGAATTCCCTGGAAAACCCCCTTACAACGGAAAATTTTCAAAACTAAGATTTCTTTTCAAACTAAGAATATTTCCGTCTTACGCTTACAATAAATCTAAGATGAAAACTAAGAAATTTCTTATAGCTTAGTAAAAAAAGATAAAGAAAATTCTTAACTCGGAAGACTAAGAACGTTTGTAAATACAGGCCCTTGACTAAACTTTTAAGATAAAAATCGTCGAACTAAGAATTTTTTCTGAGATTTTTTTCAATCTTAGACAAAAGTTAAGACACATCTTACAATGTTAGCAAAACTTGACAAAAAACTAACTAAAGATAATATCGGTATTCTTAGATAATTCATCTTAGTTGATTTATGAATACGGGTCGTGGTTGAGCAAAAAATCAGTTTCATGTAACGTAGAAATTAAATCAATTGATAAACCAATTCCCTGTCATTGTTTTCACATAATTATTCCAGATTAACGAAACGTATGTATGAAGTTTCACAACTTTTCCTAAATTTCATAATGTCAAACATATTAATTTGACTGTAAACAATACCGCTCGTGATCAAGTTCATGACAGATCTTTAATTGATATATCAGTGACCATGAACTCGATAGAGTACATGTGTATTTTTGGTTGACCGACGTATTCATAACTTCGATACTGACCCGAATATGGGATATGACTCGCTGGTTGGATCATGACCGCTGCTTGCATGGTGCAATTGGGACTGGACCCCCGGACCCACCTCCACTAGTAGTAATTTACTATTACATGTACTTATAGTCCTTGCAGTAAGAATGAAATGAAAGAAATCCTGCAGGATGCCAAATCGATATTGGTATTAAGAACATAATTCGGACCACAGTGGAAATAAGAGGAATCCTTTCCTCTTTTTTGTGTTATCCCTGGTATTGGTGTGCATTGCATGGTTATTCTTATATTGAGTATGTATGATTATAATTTTATTTATGTAATACTATTATTTTTTAGACTGATGAATTTCACAGTTGTTATTGTATTTATTTATCCATCTTTTTGTTTTAAATTGTCATGTTGTGTATACTTTGCCAAATAAAATTATTATTATCATTATTAAATCCTACCAGGCATATGGCTATATGGCCTCGTTTCATCAATATATTCTTATCTTTCGTAAGATTCTTCCCTACGAAGACACTTACGAAAAAATTACGAAATTCTTAAACCGTTTTATTAACTGTTCTTATCTGAATATGTAAAGATCGCGACACAGTCTACACGGGTAAAGTGTATTCACCGGCCCTAGCTATGTAAATAAGAAATATACAACTGATTCTATATATATGTTACATAGAGAGTTTTATTTTATTTCTCAACCGATTTTTGTAAATTATATACCAAATTAAAGATGAAGCTCTTAACTTGCACATACAACTACTTCGCACGCCTATGTATGTTGTGCTCGTCAGATAAAATATTTATCGTTTGACCAGTAAGATTCCACTGCAAGATTCGGAGAAAACAGTTAATAAATACGAAAATTCCAAATGTATTTTAATATCTATTAGCTTTATTTTTCAATTTTTATCGCGAAACATATCTATTATGGCTATTAAACGCGCATACGATCGGTTAAAGAGAAATGCAAAAAAGGTTTCTTTTGAAGATTTGTTCACGGTCTTAAAATAAGTTTTAAAAATATCAGGTTGTCAACAGGTTATAACATCAGCGTAACGTTAATTTGAAAAGTGAACAATATAAAAATGTCATCTAAGTCGAAAGCTAATATTATGTCTAACAATCGTTATCACGGTGTCTGAAATAAATGCATTCAAATAAATAATATTTGACAGTGCCTATACTCCCTGCAAGTACAACTGAAAGTTCACCATTTGAGTTCTAATTTAAACTAGAAATGTGTCCGGAGGACACGAATGCCTCCCCGAGAGCTAGGCTATGTAAGAAAGGGACCATAACTACTAAGAAAATGTTTGGATTTTAAGTGAAATTGATCTTGACCTGCATTTTATTATCATATTCATTCATGTAAAATATGAAACCAACCGTTGAAATATTTCTCGAGTGATTGCTCGGAAACCAAAATTTGAACGGACGGACACACAGCCGCACGGAACGACAGGGGGAAAGCTTTGTGCTCTTCCGCAATTTCGAATAGCGGGCCATAAAACATCCAAAACCAAACAACAGCGGGAGTTACATTCTTCCTTGTGTGCATAAAATTCATTTGTAGCTGGCTACGCCCCTGAACATAAAGCTGAATTTCTTTTCCATCATTTACGAATATCTTGAGCATTGCACTCAACAGTCTTAAAATAAAAGGCCGTCTCATAATAATAAAGGCAAAAGCCGCGTTTTCTTATCTTTAAGATAGCCCATGAGCTATCGTAAAGTTAAGAAAGAATTGTTCCCAAACTTAAGAAGTGTAGCTGAGAAACTATTGATGAAACGTATTTTAACGCTAAGAAGGGAGATAAGACACGTCTTACTAAAGAAGTGGCGTAAGGTGCTTGATGAAACGAGGCCAATGAGTGTACTGGACTAAATACAGTCAGTACACTGGCGTTCTTATTGGCTGTCTATTATAACGCTACATTATTTGATTTGGAGCAATTTTGTGATTGAATGATTGTTTTGTTCAGAATTTGCTGCAATGCTTAACACACGAAATGCTTTCAAATACACTTACTTTGGCGCGAGCATGTCAATGTTCATTCTTGCACAGCAGCTAAAAAGTTACATGTAAACCGTTTCATGACGGCTATATCTTACACGGTATTAGGAAAAGAAATATCTTTTTAACTCAATCTACACTGTGGTATTGATTTAAAAATGCATTGCACACTGTCAAGGTACGTTTAACTGTCATATACTCGTACACTGTATATGTATCATATTACAGCTATTATTTAAATGTAGTTGTAGCTTCACAGGTCGGCGAGAAACCATTTTTAATGATCAGTATAAACTATGAAGTGTAATGGAATTTATGGAAGAGAATTCTTCACAAAAGACATTTTTGTGGCCACGCCGGTTATTATTCATGTGCGGAATATTAATTTTCATTTGTGGATATTTGTTGAGTGGCAAGGACAGAGTTAAAATGACCATTAACCAAAACGATGAATGTGTCAAGATCGACAATAAGGGTTCCTTCAGACTCGGTTCAGAATCTGTGCAGCCAAGTGTAAGCACATCGTCCTGCCACTTTGTTGTACGTAATAAATTCGAGGGTCGTGTTGGTAACCAAATGTTTCAAGTTGCCGCCACCATTGGCATTGCTTATAATCTAGACATGATACCTTTGATAAATTTAAAAGATTGTAGCATAGCAAAATACTTTGATTTTCCGAAAACTGTAACATCGTGTATCAGTGCGGATACTGTCTGTAATGAAATAGGCTCTCAGATATATTCCAACTGTTCAAAAAAATGTATGGATGGTAAACTACAAAATATAGAAATAACTGGATACCGACACTCATGGAAGTATTTTAGCGAGGCTGAAGCTTTCGTCAGAGATTTATTTCAGTTTAAATCAAGATATGTAGACGAAGCAAGATTATTTATCGCTAACACATCCAAATCAGGTTACGATAATGTGTGCATACATGTGCGACGAGGGGATTTCTTGCATTCAAATGAGCAGGCAGTTGGTCGCGTGGTAGCTGATACCGTTTTCCTTTCAAAAGCGATGCAATTTTTCAACAGAAAATTGACAAATGTTCAATTCATTGTTTTAAGTGATGATATTAAATGGTGTAAAGTCAATATCAAAGGAAATGTGGCTTTTAGTCCATATAAAGATCCTGGTGTTGATTTGGCCATCATGAGTTTATGTGATCACGTGATTGTAACATCCGGGTCGTTCGGTTGGTGGGGAGCATGGTTGTCTAACGGCACGATTGTCTATTATCATGGATTTCCTAGAAATGGAAGTAAAATGTATCAAAGTTTCAATAGTGCCGATTATTATCCACCACATTGGATCAAGCTTTGATTACAAGAACACCTACTATCGTACCAATGTAGAAATGTATTATGCTTATCATATTCTTTTTCTCGCTTCCCCAGAACATGCTTTGTGTTTTATTTGATTATATTATTATTATAATTGATTGAGGCTTGGTTTGATATTTATAAATCTGTGCATATTCTGTAATTACTTTTTCAATAATCCGAATTATAATTCATTTGTCACATGATATGGTAATTCAAATTGTACAGTATAAGTTAACATAAAACTTTGTATACAAGTATATGTTACCCTAAGGCCAAATGCATCGATAAATTTGAATTTATAAGTTCATTTCCGAAGATTGTAAAGTTATCTAAAACTACATAATGTCAAACTCTTGAATAAGTTAATATTGTGAACAAGGCTTACATATCTCAAACCACATATTTTGAATAAAGTACACCACCCCTTCAATGTGCTATTCCCCTATATCGATGCATTTGGCCTTAGGGTATCTATGTGGGTTAGTTATCACATGGGTAGAAAAAGTGATATGACTGCATGTACTTGATAATGTCATTTATGTTCGCATTCTCATTTAGAATAGCACGTATCATATATATACATTATACAAAGGTTACAACTTCAGAAATGGCGGTTTCAGCACCAAGTTAATTTAATGCTATGTCACTTTTTAAAAGATCACTCAAATTTTTATGAGATGTGGCTAAAGGAAGGGATTGTGTAAATATTGATTTAGAGCCAAAAAAATCATATTCTTACATTTTACTACAATTTTCATATTCAAAATGCTAATGGGCCTTATAATAGAGGATGATATTTCATTAAATGAACTTTTTATGAATTCATTTTTGATCATCTAATTGCATACCTATATGCTAAATATATCATTTTGGCATACGTCCACATGTCACTGATAAATATAGATAATATAGATTTCCTTCTTTGTATATTTATTTTTCAATGATGTGTATACAAAGGTAGCATAATAAAATCATGTTTTATATCACTTTGTATGGTTGCTAACTTTACCTGTTTATTGATTTTTATACTCATCTCAAATTATATCATCAACAATTGGGCACACCGAGTAATCATTTTTTAGATATTATATTATTTTCATATAATTATGGCGGATTAATTATGTCATAAAAATTGTAGAAATTTATTGTACTGTTTATACACCAGGGCGCCGTTTCATCAAACATCTTACGCCACAGAAGTGTCTTACCTCCCTTCTTAGCGTTAAAATACGTATCATCTATATTTTCTTAGTTACGAATTCTTAATATGATAGCTTATGGGATTTCTTTAAGATAAGAAAACGCAGTGTCTGCCTTCAAGTTCGATTTCACTTAAAATCCAATCATTTTCTCTCGGGGAGTCATTCGTTTCCTCCGGACACATTTTGTAGTTTAAATTAGAACTAAAATGGTGAACTTTCAGTTGTATTTGCAGGGATTAGAAGCACTGTCAAATATTATTTGTTTGAATCATGCATTTTATTTCAAACACCGTGATCAACGGTTATTAGCCATAATATTAGCTTTCAACGTAGATGGTATTTTTATATTGTTCGCTTTTCAAATTAACGTCACCCTCGTGCGTTTGTCAGCCAATCTCAATAAAATGACCCAAAATAAAGTAAATACTGTCTCGCCGTCATAGTAATTCACTAACACTATGAATCAAGTCTCAATATAATTTTTCTTAACCTTTCTATAGTGTTATCACAGACTTGAAAATGTAACATAATTGCTAGTGTGAATTAAGAAAATTGATTAAATACTCAATTTAGGCTGAAAAACGATATTTACGTGATGTCTGAATAACAACAGAAGTATTTAAACTTGAACTTACATACAGGTAAATTGATATTTTATATAGATTAATTTATATTTATCTTAGATATAACAGGGATTACGTGAACACCATTTTCAACAATCTGAGAATATCATATTTTCGAAAAAATGAAATGAAATGCTGTCTCATCAGTCTGCGAAAATTTAAAATAGAACATAGAATAACACGACTTATTTAGACCAATTTTTACTTGCTTTATATAAGATAATAGACATCGTTTGGTATTGTATATACATGTATATTTTTTAACTACACCCACTACAAATTATTCCTCATGGAAATGAACATTTTCTTTGGATATTTGCGTTACCAGGTACAGTTTGACACCATCAACTACAATGTATACTAATTTTATATCAGCCGAAAGCTTGACTGATTCAGAAATCATATAACATACATTTCACCCAATGTTTTCATCAATATTTTTTCTATGTAGGTTAATATGTTGAAAAATATTTACGTGACCGATATTTACGTTACATGATCTTTCACATATGTACTTATCGCATTTCTTTTTGCATATGTAGTTGTTTCCCTTATAGTTCTATACACTGTTTTGTAATATGCACGCCGAGCAGCTATGTTTGACAAGTTTTGAAGTAAAAATTATTGAAGTAAAAATGTGGACAAAAGTAAACAAGAAGTTTGAAATTTGTACTGTATTGTAAATGGATCAGTTCAGTAAAGAAACGGTTATTGTTGTATATATGGTTAGACTGCATGAACTGATTAATGATTATATCGTAATATATTTACGTTACCACTGGTAACGTTATTATCACTATTGTATCACATGGACTTATTAGACAGAAAACCTTGAAATCTGACAATTTCGATAAACACAATTGTTTTTCTTGTGGAAATATGCACAATCGATTTATAAATGCACATCATGGTAAGAGAATCAAGTTTAACTGTTAGATGATTAAAACATTTAAAGTACCCCGATCCAATCTATCAGAAATTTGAGGACCACAAAAACAAAATACATTAGCAAAAGTTAAATAAAACACAATTGTTATATCATATGTAAAATATAGAGTATGAGAAAAAAATGTTAGTTATATAAATACAAACACACTGTTTTCATAGAAAAGAATAACATACGTGTTGGGTAATTTAATATTTAAACTGATGTTACAGTCAAAGTCTAACTATTCCATTGGAATTCTAGGCCGAGCAAATACATCAAAACTGTACTCGCTAAAACTTTAGAAATATTAGCTTTATTTCTATAATTCCATTATTTTAGACTGTGATAATGTGTGATTGGTGGTTGCCCGAAGTTTCAACACCCTCAAATGAGGATATTTACCTTAAAATTAAAAATTAAACTGGTTACCCTTTAAAGACTGAAAGTTTCAGATAAATTCTAGGCCGAGTCATGACAACAAACTGTAGTCGCTAAAACTTGAGAACCGATCGTTTGATTTCTTTAATTCCAGTATTTTAGACTGTTATAATGTGTGATTGATGGTTGCCAGCAGTTTCAACACTTAAATGAGGATATTTAACTCGAAATTCAAATTTAAAATGGTTACCCTTTAAAGACTGAAAGTGAAATTCAATGCCAAATAACATCTATCTAGAAACCTGAAGCTGTTAAATTTGAGAACTGTTAGGCTAGTGTTAGCTTGATTTCTCTTGTTCCAGTATTTTAGACTGCGATAATCATATTTATTTTCAGACAGTGAGACTATGCGAAAAGGTAAAAACATGTCTGACAAGCTTGAAACTTCCGTCAGGGAAATGAAATCTGTCATCTAAAAAAAGAGAAAAAAACAGTATTTTTGCCTGTTTAATGTATATTCTTTGAAATATTTAATTTTAGCTCTTGAAACTATTGAAATTTAGTGTTTATTCTATACAATAAAAGTTAAATCAATATTTATTTTTATTCTACTGATTTAATTGACACCTGTAGTTTTTTCATGTAAACTCTTTTTTTGCAAACATACTAATTGTTTTATCAAATAATTGATTTTTCAGTCTTGAATCTTTTCTGATTGTACACATTAGTCTTGAAGTGTCACACATGTCAGCTGTAATAAACAATGCATGACTATAAAACTTTAGGTGACACATGTTTCTGATGATATCTAAGGACCCATACAGTTCATGGACCAGTAATTCCCCTGATGATTGCAATAATTAACATCTAATATGGTAAACAAAATAAATATTCTCACAAGATAGCCACTCGATGTTAACTCCAAAGGCCTGCCAAACCATGAGATGAAAAGTTGTTTGTTTTTATGACTGGTACAAATCCTGCTAGATATTATATGCACTGAACTAATGTTATGATCATAATAATTGAATGATAGATTTATCTAATTGTTGACGCATAAACAAGAGTACCAGCACTAGCTGTTTGGCGCGTTGCTAAACTATTATCATATTATCAAAATAAACCTCCGCCGGTTTGTTTTTGCCGCGCCGGTCTTTGGCAAATACAGCCCCACTTTTACGCATTTTTTAGAAACAAAAACATTATTAAATTGTAGCATTTAGTTACTTATTAAAAAATTGTAAGTCCCATGTTTCTATCTTTACTAGTTTTCTTGAAAAATGCAAAGAAAATTTTTTTTTAATATCTAAAGAAACACTATGTAAGGGTGTGTAGGTATCATAATTAACACAATTTTGATGGTTTTGATCAATAAATATGAAATTTTGATTTTTAATTTTTGCCATGGCAAAATTTTTAAAAATAATAATTTAGTTAAATTACCATTACAGAAGTAAATTTCTGTAATAGATAAGTTATTTAGGTGCGAATCGGCTTAATTATTTTTTATACTAATTCAAAATTTACTAAGATTGGAAAAAATCTTATCATAAGATGAGTGATATTTAAGAATGTATATGTTAACAAATATTCTAGCAAAGAAAATTCTTAATTTGAAACAAATGCTTTAAGATGTCATTACTATGGAATTCCAGCTAGGGGTTTTATTTCTGTAAAAATAAAACTGAAATGATATCTATCACATGCGAACCCACACATGAATTTAACTTCATACAATTGTTCCTAATTTTGTATTTCTAGACAATGAGTTATTTACTATAGGCACAATTCAGTACTCTCACTACATTTTTAAACAAGAGGGCCATGACGGCCCTTTATCGCTTTCCAGAAAAAAGACCCGAGAGAAAATAATCATGAGCCTATGTAAAAACAAGTCACCTGGGGACGAAGCCAATTTTTACCCCAGGTCCAAAATATCTAAGCTTTGGACCTTGGGGTTTCTGACAAGACGTTTTTTTGTAATTTCTATGTTTAAGCATATATAAGATAGAGTAAACCTGGCCGGGGCCAATTTGACCCATGGTCCATAATTTGAACACCCAACACCCATCGCAGAGGACCACTAGAAAATGCTACTTACAAAATAGCTAATCTCTAGGCCATGTGGTTTTGGACAAAATATTTTTTTTAAATTTTCCTAGTTAAGCCTATATAAAATAGATTAAACCCCGGGTTGAGCTAACTTTGACCCATGGGGTATAATTTGAACAAACTTGGTACATGACCACTAGACAATGCTACATACAAAATATCTAAGGTCTATATGCCTTGAGGTTTTGGACAAGAAGATTAAAAGAATTCACATATATAAGCCTATGTAAATCAAGAGACCCGCGTGGGCAGGGCCAATTTCTACCCCAGGGCCATAATTTGAACAAACATGGTAGAGGTCTACTAGAAAAAATTACATCGGAAATATCTAAGCTCCAAGCCTTGAGGTTTCAGAAAGAATATTTTTTAAATTTTCCTATATAAAATAGAGTAAACCCTGGGGTCATAATTTGAACAAACTTGGTAGAAGTCCACAGGACAATACTACACTCAAAATAACTAAGCTCTAGGCCTTGTGGTTTTGGACATGAAGATTTAAGTCTATATAAGTCTACATAAATCAAGAGAACACGGGGCGGGCCAATTTTTACCATGCTAAGCTCCAAGCCTTGAGGTTTCAGAAAGAAGATTTTTTTAAATTTTCCTATATAAAATAGAGTAAACCCTGGGGTCATAATTTGAACAAACTTGGTAGAGGTCCACTAGACAATGCTTATACACAAAATATCTAAGCTTAGCCTTGGAACGACATGTATGCACCTGGGTCTTGTGCTCTGCATATCACCTCATGGAATTTAACAGTTACAGGGCTATCCTTTGACTCTTGAAATGGCGTTTTGACTCTTGAAATTTGAAAAATAAGGTTTTTGACTCTTTAGAATTGGAACCAAGGGGTCAAATTTACTATTACTTTAGTAGAAAATTTTGTTCACTCTTGACATTTCTATCAGCTAAGGGTCATTTGACCCCCGACTTTTAAAGTCTATGGAGCGCCCTGAGTTAACCCTGTTATTTTCAAATATGTCAATGCATAACGGAAATACAGCCTGGACAAGGTCTATGACACTCTTTTTCATGCTTGACCTCCAAGTGTGACCTTGACCTTGGAGCTACAGACCTGGGTCTTGAACACTGCACACTATCTTATGGTATTTATCAATTGTACAAAGTTATTTTCACATTATATGTCTAATCATTAGGGACAAGGAAAATGCAGATGGACTAACTAACTGTTTCTTTTTAGCAGCAAAAGTACATTTAGGCATACTAAGAGTTAGAGCTGGGTATCGCACCTTAAAAACATATTGTGATATATCACAATAGTGCATGCTGTATCAGGATATGTATCGCAGTAAATATTGCAAGTTGTCATTAAATAAAGAATAATGAATAAGCATTCACATAAAGCCTTGGGTTATAATGCAGTTTATTGGTGATAGTGTTGTCTGGAACCACACTTTGAAAGAATTTGTTCTTATTTAGCAGTGTCTAAACAATTAATACATGTATTATAATGTATATGTGCAAAGTTGATAATACAAGTTTGACCAGTTTTTAGACATGAATTATATTTGGACTTATTTAAAGTCCAGTTATTTAAGCTAAATCCAATATATTGGTACGATGAAAAAATATTGTGTTATTGATATTGTCTAGCTGATATCGCAATAATGATAAACCGATAAAAGCTACCAACTCTATTCAGCGTTTTGATATTCACAAATGACCAAAAAAATTTTAATTATTTATCAATAGTAAATTATCCTATATTTACATAATGATTTTGAGATTTTCCAGACATTCAGCACAAAAACAGTATTCTATTTATATGTATACACATTTAAATAAGACAGCAAAAGGTTTATTGTTTGTAACTTTTTTAGCAACATTCAGGTGCATTTAGACATAGTGGGATTCCCCAGAATATTCATACACATGTACAAATTATCTATGAATACTCACTCAGAATAGAGCATTAACATAATGAAATTTCTCAATATTCAATACAAAATATTCATCAGTATTCATGCATGTAGATAAACTTTTGAATAGCATAAGTTTATTTGTTGGTTACTTTTTAATAGCAAAACATAATGGTGTACTTAGGCATAGATGAAATATGATAACTTATAGATATACATGTATAATAACTACATCTTCACCTATATTTATACAACAGTTGTAAACTGAAATGCATCTGCTTGCAAGTCAGATGCCCTACCAACTGAGCTCATCGGGCTGGTGAATATCTTTTTATGAATATTATATGAATATATGAATATAATATACGACAAAAAATTGATGCTACAATCCTCCTTCCTTTTTATTCTAAGTAACTCACTGCGACAACAACAGACTCAACTAACCCAGCCTTTACTTCACCCTAGCTCTATGATAAAGTACCTGGTGTGGGGCTCAAAACTGTGACCCCCTGCTTGCAAGTCAGATGCTCTACAGTCTACTGAGCTATTCGGGCTGGTAAATATCCCAGTTGATCGATAATTAATATACCAGACTGCTACAATGTAAAATTAAGTAAGTTATCATGCCCAACAGCTTTTAACTGAGGATTTTGAGTTCACAAAGATACTTCGTTCTTTGTTGTAATGCGGCAGACAGGCCAAATTGAGGAAGTGTCTTATTGCCACAAATAAGTTCAGACTAAATAGTTATCAGATAGGCCCTCCTGGACACATTCAAATAACAAAGCCTATCTAAAAATTATCCAATCAATTTTAAATTATGCTGAGAGAAGGTGCAAATATAAAATAAATTGTAATCACCTGATAGCAGGGGAGACCCTTGCTTTATTATTCTGCATATGTCTGTAGTAATTAATTCTAATCGTTTGCAGCATTGAGCGCAGCACAAAATCATAAAGCATATGTTGACCGATTAGTATACTGACCAATCATACACGATAAGCTTGTGTGCTCGCCATTCATTAATCACAGGAGCCTGTTATTCAATAAATATATATATATATATATGATACTCAATAAAAAATTACCTACGTATATAGAAAAAAACAACAGGAGTGCAATGCCTCCCACTCACCACCCACATCGCCGATACAAGAATCTCTATTAAACAGCGGTCAACGCGTGAAATTCTGGTCTACATAGTTAAAGGCTATAAAAAGGTAACAAATGCAGGTCCTACCCTTGACATTTTCTCAGTTTTGCTTATCCTATTTCAATAAATCTAAGAGTTTCTCCAGCGGAGGGTGGCCATTGCGTGACGTCATCAGCCAGCCAAAGATACTGCTGCGGAGCGAAAGGTTTAAATATTAATTTTACTCTGCTAAAATGTATTTCAACATGCATTGCTTTCAAAATATTTTCTGATATTGGAAAATGAAAGATTCATTTTATTTGTTAATTAATTTCCATAAAAGAATTGATATTAGAGATTTGGAAAAACCCAAGGGGAATTAACTCTAAGATTGATTACATCATCCTGTCGATAAAATACAAGCTTTCTGTACGGAACGGTACGGTTGCCCGGAGTTTATACATATAACACTTTACTCCGGAGCAGCATCTTTGACCCGCCTTATGACGTCACGCAATGGCCACCCTCCGCTGGAGAAACTCTTAGATTTATTGAAATAGGATAAGCAAAACTGAGAAAATGTCAAGGGTAGGACCTGCATTTGTTACCTTTTTATAGCCTTTAACTATGTAGACCAGAATTTCACGCGTTGACCGCTGTTTTATAGAGATTCTTGTATCGGCGATGTGGGTGGGGAGTGGGAGGCATTGCACTCCTGTTGTTTTTTTCTATATACGTAGGTAATTTTTTATTGAGTATCATATATATTTTTTTTTGATTGAATAACAGGCTCCTGTGCATTAATCCAAGTCTGTAACAGTAAGTTTTTATTCTCTCAAGTTCCTAGCACTTTCACGGCCTAATCCGTTAGCTTTATTAATTATCCTTGCTGTATGAATATTCCTCTATTATTCATTGATCTTTACACGGAAGGTTGCACACTTGATTATGTTTGTTTAGCTTAAAATTACTGTTAACATGTAGACCTCTAAACATTGACAGTTCCAGAAGAAGCCATTTTGGGTATCACGTGCCTTACGTCGCTAGGAAACGAGCGAAGGTTTTGCATCCTAAGTATTTCAATGAACAGAAAGATACGTGTACAAACACCCGACAAGAACTGTCAGGTTTACTTTAATCCTACGTTAACGAATATTTAGATGCATTAATTACCTAGGCCTACTCATTTTTTCAATTTTCCTGGATTTAACCAGTCCAAATGCGAGGTATATGATTTATTGACCAGGCAGTCTGGACAGTGCAGTACTGGGTAATAAAGCAGACCGGGTCGTAGCTTCTGCTTATATTAATATCAGTTGGCATATAAAATCAGCAGGATGTTAATTAGTCATAAAGTTATCATCAGTACCAATCAATGGATTTCTACTGCAACATCTAACATGCACACATGATAAGACAGATAAGGCAAATAAACCATTCAGAGATTCGACCTCCCGTAGCCCTACTACGACCTCCCGCAGCTTTTGAAGTCACTTACATCTAGGAGCTACATATATAGCTACCCAGTACTGCTGTTCATGACTGTCGCAAATTTATAAGCCTTGTGCTGCTATGTTAGGTATATCTAGACGTGTTTTTTACTAAGTGCTACTTTTTACTCAATTATTTAAAGTATTGATACCGTGCATAACGTCAAAAAATCTAGCCAATAATTAAATTAGTTTTTATTACTAAACATTATGAGAATTTTACCGCAAACTTGTTGTATGATTGTGCATGTATTAACTGTAGAAATCTGTCCCGATTCTGCAGTATAGTTTTATTTTAATTTTCTAATGATATACTTTTTAATATATATATATAGGTGTTAAGTAAGCTATAAACAGTATGTTTGTTTCGCAACGAATACTTATTTATTTATTTGTATGGTCGTCTGTAATATTAGCTGTGTACAACTTGGTATGTACCAATTTATTATGTATACTATACCTACCGCGTGTCCGATTAAACTATATTTGATATCATTTAGCATTAAAATAATTGCGATAATTACAGTTTGCATCCAATATTAAATATATATAGTAGGTATTTGTTGCCAGAAATTACGAAATTGACACTTAGATTAGAATCTACCCCTATATTGTGTTTTTAAACAACGTGCTATAGATGTAATTTTTCATTCTTGGTATAATAGTATTTCGACAAGTATATAATATATATATATAATGAAAAATAACTAACATTCCATAGGTATTATTATAGATTTCAAATGCCGACCGGTTTCGTCACTGACTCAGGGTGTTTAATGCCCTGATGAGTCAGTGACGAAACCGGTCGGCATTTGAAATATATAATAATACCTATGGAATGTTAGTTATTTTTCATTATTAATTTGCTTGACTCGGATATATTTTTTAACATTTTATATATATATATCTTTATTTCCTCCAAACACGGGGAGTATATACTATAATACATTGTACAATGTACATATTACCGTTAATATACAATAATATAAAAAATCACAATCAATGAATATTCGCCTTACTACATAAGCAGGATGAATTCACATAATTCAATGCTCTAGCATTTATCATATGTCTGATATGTAGTTCAAATGACATCGAAGATGATTACCACTTTGCTATATATAAATATTCGTAAGCACTTTTTAAAACCATACTATTATGTTTGCCCAAGTGTCTTCAAATTCACTCAACTCATGCTATCTACTGAAAAATTAGACATAATTAATCTAGCAAAATTCACATATCATGCATTTCTTTACGTAAACAGTCAGTCGTTGTCGATACTTAATATTTCTAGGTGGACATGATGTAACCATTATTTTTGGTAAAATTCTAATCTATATGATGCTTTTTTGTTTGTTTGTTTTTTTTTTGTTTTTTTTTTCATAAGTAACTTGCAGTTAACAAATCTAAACCGTGCTTCTTGATTCATGTTATTTTAAGCACAGCTCAACCTCTTTAATTTTTGAACTATTAGTTTTCATTAATTAGCTGTGTATCTTCTACTCTTTGAATGTTCACGATGTCACATGATCCAAACTTTATTGTATTTATGTTTGTAACGAGATACTATGTTTTGTATAAGTTACTAAACAAAATCATGTTCCTATACGTGTCTTTGAATGTGTAATGTTACGTAATCTCGGTGCTATTTCGAGGAATATTGACGCTCGGCTTTTTGTATATAAAATAGGAAAATTATGTATGGGTCTGACACATTGTATTTGATTGATTGTTGCAGTACCAGAAAATTATAAGTGAGAACTTTTATGTTATTGGTTACGATTAGTTTTTTTCTTATCTTTTAACAACTGAACGGTTTGATCTCACACATGATGCCGTTATCTGATTGGTCAACTGGCCAGTCAATGAAATATCCAAGGAAGGGTCAATTGCCGCGTCGCTAATATATAGTCGTACATAGATCGATAGTCAATAAACACCACGGGTGGTAAATGTATATACTGCAGATTTGCATTTTACTAGTTTGTATATAATATACATATATCTTTATCGATAGTAAAATATAAGTATCAGAGGAATTGCTTGAGTAGCGGGCAAGTAAAAGACTAATGAATTTATGAAACAAATGTTATTTTACTAACTTGTCACATTTTAAAACGAAAATAAAACACGATTAAACGAGTATTTTTATCGATTCGGGTGTTTTTAGTGTTTTACAGCACGAATACTCGAAGATAATTTTATGTAAAATCTAATACAAGACCTTCTAAATTCTAATTGAATATTACACCTGTTAATCGACAGATCAATGATACGTAAATTTGTATAAATACATTTTGTATTCAAGACAGAAACAATAATGAATAATGATAATAATTTATATAAAGTTTTTTACATTTTTTACATTTTCAAAGCTTTATGAATACAACAAAAAATAATGTGTTCTACAATATAATCTTTTCCAACTAAATACAAAATACGTGTTCTTTCGTTAAAAAAACACCTTCGTGTTCATTTCAGAAAGGTTCTAATGAGATTATTAATGTATTTACTGACGCAAAAGAAATGGCCAAATCATTAAAGACGTTCCGTCTGCTGGATCTATGGTCTTATCGGGTGTCTGGTCGATTTAACGGTTTACATTAACTGGTTCCCGCTCAATGTTGCAGTACACCAAAGGAACAAACAAGTCAACGGGAACCAGTTTAAGATTTTCACGCAGTCTATCGATTGTTACCCGGCTTCTTTACCTTATTCATAACATGAAGTCAGCCATGCGTCAGAGACGAGATCTATTATATCTCAACTGAAATCAGTATTAAATTTAACAAGTTATGATTCCTCTTATATATATTCCAGAATGCGTGCGTATATAGTGTGGCATGCACATGCACCGGGTCACAAGTCTTGTATTTCAAATAATTGAATTGATCTAAATATGCACTTCCATATTACGGAATAAAATCCAATAATCACAAATAATATGTGACTATAGAACGGGTGCATAAACTGTACAATTTCTGCAATTATTATGACAACAATGCCGAAGTATAGACTGCTTAGTTTATTGAACTGTTAATATTAATCAAAGTGAGACGTGGGTCAAGAAAAAGGTGAAGTTACAATTAGCGACCGTACAAAATGACACCTAATTTTATAAATGTATCACGGAACAGCTTTTTATGCTCTTTGAATCTTTGCTTATCATCAAAGCATTCAAGTCTGCCTCAGAAACATTGAATTAAGTAAAGGTGTTTTCAAGTTGAATCTACAATCTAGAGCAGATTTTATAAGGAAGAACTCGTCAAATAAATGGAAAAAGATATACTAGTAATAACCGAAAACCTGTTTCAACTGTACACGCATCATTGCGCATGTGTTATCAAAAATTAATACCCGCGACATCATATTTGATATGGGAGTGAGGTATTCATGATAACTTAACTTAATCAAGCACTATATTTACATGCACAAAATGTATCAATAAAATGGTACGCGCGACACATAATCAACATAAGGACGTTTGTAAAATGTAGTTTGGAGTACCGTTTACTGACAGGAAGTTAGTAAGCTGAAATTTCTCAATGTGAAATGTATACTTCACTAATCATATTGCTCGTGAATCCCGTGCATTCAATGACAACATGACCAGCATATTGTTTAATCGGTACGGTTTTCTGTAAGCAATAATGAAAACATTAAACAGGGCACGCATGTCTTCGGAAGAAATTTAAGAGGCTCATCATACAAATCGAGTTTTACCTTTTTAACAGCTAGAGTCATATGAAGCGGACAGTTCACCTAAGCATCGCTCCTGGGAAGAACCAGTACTAGACTCCCATTCTCCGTAAGCAACTGCCTACTTTCTCACATAAAGAGTCATGGTCGGGAGCGGGACTCGAAACCACGACCCTCTATCAATGAGAAGTTACAGTGGTTTGAAGTCAGCTACCACGGAGACGGGTTTCGCACGATTGTGAATTTCGCTTATCATTTGCTTGAAAAAAGTCTTATTAACAATGATTAATGAAATTAAACATGATGTTTGACAATACTATTGACTAAACTTGTAAGAAATATTTACACCTTGCCTGTAACTCGTGTTTAATTTTCGAACAAAATACTTAATATTAGCAATTATTTCGATTATGATCTAATAAACCTTTTATTGAAACATAAAAAGTAATTAAAGGATTTGTCAAATTTGTTGTATACCGTTTTCTGAAAGTTTTAAACATGAGACATCTGCTAGATATATATTTTCCCAGTTAATCTTTGCTATGCCCACTAGAAAAGTAATCGTCCTGAAAAAAATGGTACGAGTAAATAAATATATTATATATATTGAATGGCAGCAGGAGCTAGTGTAATAAAGCTATTAGTCAAAATTAGTGATTGTAAAACTCAGGAGCAAATGTTTACATAATAAGCTTTCAGAAAATAAAAAAATTACGCATGTGAAATCAGCAATTTTGGGAAAAAGTAATAGTCACACACGCATTTATACAGGCGATAGCTGAAACAGCTTATCTCTGTTATCTATGTCTCATCACCATACATCAGTAAAATGTATTACCCTATTCTTCACTAAATTCCAAACTGACCGTGATCAGACACAGTGGGCGATAAAACGAGAGATAAGACCTCCTGTGGTTTTTAGTCGCTTACACAGGAGCTGTTCAATAAATCCCCATGCTGATGTGAAATACACCGATTTTCGGAATCTGTACAATTTCAGTTGATGACAGATTATATAATCCATACATTTTATAAACATGCGTTTCGTTTATGGATATATATAGAGTACGCACTTTTATAGGTACACTTCGGCCTATTTGTACTTACAATAATGACTGAATCATGCTGATTTTTTTTTATTTACTACAAACAATGATCTATCATGTTAAGTAACGTTAGATTTTTTTCTAAATTAAAAACAGTTATCATGTTTTTTTTTCGAGACAACAGAAATAAGAGCGACAGGAATAGCACGATACTAATATTAGGCTATTAATACTTAAATTTGTGCTGTTGTTATCAGAGTTATTAATTTTTATTCCGGAATACAAAATCTGTCATCTATTTTCAAAAGGAAAATGTCAAATATATTATAACCCTTTTTATTGACGCTGCGTCAATGAAATGGAGGTGTGTGGTGTATGTCCGAAATGTGTGACAATGGTAAAATAATATGAATCACTGACTGATTTAAACTGTAATTTAAAGCAGTGTTTAAATGTACATTAAGGCTCTGTGTCGATCTTATGTATCCTTTAAATAGTGAGGCCGTCTTCGTATAATTTTTGATGACAGCACGTGTTCTTACTGAGAAACTTGAATTGATGTAAGTTTAATGTATTCATTATCTCTAATTAAAACATGAATGGTATCGATAAAATATATAACGATACCCTCATATTGACCTTTTCTTTTTCTAAAAATGTTTGAATTACTCAACAATATTTTTACTTAAAAAAGCGCTGGCCGTGTATTTTAGAATGGCGGCCGCGTAATAACTGTCGCATAGTGCACGCAAGATGGCTGCTGTTTACTAATGTAAATATTAAGTTGAGGAATAATGTGAATTTCTGTTGACAGTGCACACCATTAAAGGGATTACCGGACGAAATCAGTTCTGAAAAAGATAGTTTTGACAGGCATAAAAACGACAAACTAGAGATATTGACCACATCAATAATATGCATTGTCGAACAGTATTCAAGTCGCAAACTGAGGACATAAGGATGGGATTTTTAAGAATGAAGTAAAATAATGATAATCTCTGGCGTGACACACGTAGTCATTCCGTTGGGCTGTAAATTTAAAAGGGTTCAACGGTAAGATTCGTGTGGAACTGTCAGAATAATTCTACATAACTTCTAAATACTAAACAGGAGTAGACTTGTAAGTGAATTTTACATTAAAGACATTGAACCAGGAATCTGTCTTCCTTTAATGTCAAACCCCTCACGGGGACGTAGGCATGTGACTAAGACCCAGCAGTCCTGTATATTCCACAGTAGGGAGTCCAATAAAACTGACAGGGTCATTGATAGACTAGCTTCTAATTACATAATCAGTCATTTAAATTTATGGCTAATAAAAATTATAGCTACTGTATAGATACTTAAATTGATTCAATGTTTAATTGAAAATATAGATATAATTTTCTTTTTTTTTGAAGTATATGTATATTCTTTATTTAATTATGTTTATATTAAATGCAAAATATTAAGAAATTTAATATGATTAAAGACATAAATTACTCAAATAAATGCTCAACGCTTCAAACACATTAGCAAATATACATGTATCTCACACCAATTAGTTAGGTCTGGATGATTTTGATAAATGTCCATTTTGTGAATTTAATACAACCATATCCTAACACCTTTATACCTAACCAATTTAATTTCTCAAGCAATACCTGTATAAACATAGTTTCTTTGCAAGTTATTTTTAAGATTATAATATTTATCTTGTAAAAAACATTTCATGTGTAAATAGAATGATTTGATTTAGAACTAGAAGAAGCATTCAGTTGCATTTTTCATGCATTAACTATTCTTGCATAATCTGCTAATTAAAGGACACCATTAATTAATCACATAAAATGCTTACAAAAACAACAGGAAGTTATCCATAAACTAATTATCCTTAAAAATCAATAAAATTTATGACCCTCTATGACTAGGTGTCAAGTCTACAGACACTTAGCAGACTGTGAAAAGACAGGATTAATCCCATTAGGGGCAATAAAACAATTAAGAGATTAGACCTCATGTGGATTGGGGGGGGGGGGGGCACTTATATAGTAGCTGTTCAATGTCTTTAATCTGTAATGCACTCAGTGTGTTACAATACTGTAGTGCAGGGCTTTTTTCACAGGTAGGAAAAGTGACATTTTCTTCAAATTTGGGAAAGAATAACTCATATTTTTTTTGCAAAAGGGGAAGAAAAAACTTGGATGTAAACTAAATTTTAGGGGAAAACTGCATGATTTTAAAGGATTATCCTGAGGGGAAGACGCCTGTTATAGAAGGAAAATAGCTCTGTAGAATGTCATTTATCCTTTTAAAAGTCTTGTTATAATTGTGTTATTTGGTCTCAGGTAAGTTAACTTTATTTGTAACTTAAATATTAACTTATTTTAAGTTCATTAAAGAGGGATCTTATATAGTCAGTACCCCATTTACCGATGTTATCCAAATAACGGTGTATCTTAAAATATCCGTTATATACACTCTAAATTCACATTCTAAATTTAGCTTCACCGTTATCTAGTACCACTTATATATGTTTAAAGAGTCTCATATTTACCAAATCACTGGCAACAGCTAGGGCAGAAACAAAATTACTTTCTGCATAAGTTGTAAAAAGTTCAGCTGCAGAGGGAACTAGATTCTATATTGGACTTCATTAGATCCGATAACTGACACCCCCTACAGGGATCCTTTCAAATATAGCTCCCTGGAGAGCTGTATCTGCAAAAAGCTTTTGTATACAGCTCCCTGAGAAACTCTATTCAATTCAAGTGTATCTCCTGTTCTAAAATTAGAAGCTGTATTCTGAGTAGCAGTTGCTTTTCCAGAATAAAAATCCCAAATTGTCTGATGCAGGATAAAGTTAATTAATTTTTTATTCATGATATTTTTTTTTAAATATAAAGACATGACAAGAAAATATGCATGTATGAATTGAAACAATAGGCTATTCGCCAATGCCTGTGGGTTTGTTGGCCTGTCATTCATGTACACAGTGTTTGGACTGATTTCATTAAAGCAGCTGTTAATGGATTATTGAAAATTTACAATAGACAATTTACAATTAGCCGGAATAGACAATTGTGTTAAAGTTTACTAGCTTAAATAGACATTATCTAAGGTTCCGGCTGTAACTGGGTTAGCGAAAAGACTGTGTACATGCCCAGATCATTTGACATTTTGATGTTGTCTCTGTTCATGTGGGGTTAAATGCTGTATTCCGAGGAAATGGAGTATTGTTGGTTAAAATAATGAACAAACAAATCACTTGTGCTGCTCGCTATAGTTCCCTACTGGTTGGATATTTAAAATAACTGGATGGAGAAATCCTTAAATTTGGAATTGTCCAGGCTATCAGTCAGATAGAACTTCCCTGAAGGATTATATTCACAACATGTGACATAGCTTACAAAACGATAATATAACTAGCGGTTCAAGAAACGGGGGAAGATAGCGTGCGCCCCCTCAAAGTTCTCGATCATATATAGACATAAAATACCATTTAAAATTAATTCATTCAATGAAATAGCATTCAGTTATTCAGTTCATAAATATTACGCCCCCTAGTTTGAAAACCCGGATCCGCCCCTTCTGCATATATGATAATTACTAACAGGACTCATTGTTGGTTTTACAATGCTATCATTATCAGTGACATCATGGCAAATTTGCAAATTTTAACACATACAATTGCATGGTGAGGAGAATATAAAATGGTATTACACTGAATTATTGATTTATTTCTTAAATTCAAACACATGCATGGGCGCGAATGTCATAGGAAACACTTCCTTTTTATTTTTAAGAATTTAAGAGAAATGAAAAACCGGAAATTCTGTAGCAACAACATATCTTAAAAACATTTTTTTTAAATAAAAATTATTAATTTTCTTTGATAAAATAAGTGCATGCTTAAATATCAATAATCTTATGATAAGATTTTTTATTGTAAGACGGGGGAAGGTAGCCTGCATGGCGGGCGCCCCCTCAACGTTCTCGATCATATATAGACATAAAATACCATTAATTAATTCATTCATTTAATGAAATAGCATTCAATTATTCAGGTCCCAAATATTACGCCCCCTAGCTTGAAAACCCGGATCCGCCCCTTCTGCATATATGATAATTACTAATAGGACTCATTGTTGGTATTACAATGCTATCATTATCAGTGACATCATGGCAAATTTGCAAATTTTAACACATATATTGCATGGTGAGGGGAATATAAAATGGTATTACGCTGAATTATTGATTTATTTCTTACATTCAAACACATGCATGGACGCGAACGTCATAGAAAACACTTCCTTTTTATTTTTAAGAATTAAAGAGAAATGAAAAACCGGAAATTCTGTAGCAACAACATATCTTAAAAACATTTTTTTTAAATAAAATTATTAATTTTCTTTGATAAAATAAGTGCATGCTTAAATATCAATAATCTTATGATAAGATTTTTTATTGTAAGAAAAAAATATGATGCCTCATAAATGCGAGCCCTGGTCTAAGCCAAATCACAGCTGACTGTATCTCGTACAGAAATTAATTTTCGCAATGTTAATTTTACTAAATGACTAATTTGCCATGGCAATTTTTTGCCATGGAAATTTTGCCATGGCAATATTTTGCCATGGAAATTTTGCCATGGCAAACTTTTGCCATGGCAAAAATTAAAATTTAAAAATTCATATTTATTGATCAAAACCATAATAATTGTGTTAATTATGATACCTACACACCCTTACATAGTGTTTCTTTAGATATTAAAAAAAATTTGCCATGGCAATTTTGCCATGGCAAAAGTGTTGACTTTTTTGCCATGGCAAGGCCATGGCGGCCATGGCAAGGCATTTTGCCATGGCAAAATACCGATTTGCCATGGCAAAACGCCTTTTGCCATGGCAAAGACAGTTTTTCTTTGCATTTTTCAAGAAAACTAGTAAAGATAGAAACATGGGACTTACAATTTTTTAATAAGTAACTAAATGCTACAATTTAATAATGTTTTTGTTTCTCAAAAACGCGTAAAAGTGGGGGCTGTATTTGCCAAAGACCGGCGCGGCAAAAACAAACCGGCGGAGGTTATACACAAAATATCTAAGCTTAGCCTTGGAACGACATGTATGCACCTGGGTCTTGTGCTCTGCATATCACCTCATGGAATTTAACAGTTACAGGGCTCTCCTTTGACTCTTGAAATGGCGTTTTGACTCTTGAAATTTGAAAAATAAGGTTTTTGACTCTTTAGAATTGGAACCAAAGGGTCAAATTTACTATTACTTTAGTAGAAAATTTTGTTCACTCTTGACATTTCTATCAGCTAAGGGTCATTTGACCCCCGACTTTTAAAGTCTATGGAGCGCCCTGAGTTAACCCTGTTATTTTCAAATATGTCAATGCATAACGGAAATACAGCCTGGACAAGGTCTATGACACTCTTTTTCATGCTTGACCTCCAAGTGTGACCTTGACCTTGGAGCTACAGACCTGGGTCTTGAACACTGCACACTATCTTATGGTATTTATCAATTGTACAAAGTTATTTTCACATTATATGTCTAATCATTAGGGACAAGGAAAATGAAGATGGACTAACTAACTGTTTCTTTTTAGCAGCAAAAGCACATTTAGGCATACTAAGAGTTAGAGCTGGGTATCGCACCTTAGAAGCATATTGTGATATATCACAATAGTGCATGCTGTATCAGGATATGTATCACAGTAAATATTGCAAGTTGTCATTAAATAAAGAATAATGAATAAGCATTCACATAAAGCCTTGGGAAATAATGCAGTTAATTGGTGATAGTGCTGTCTGGAACCACACTTTGAAAGAATTTGTTCTTATTTAGCAGTGTCTAAACAATTAATACATGTATTATAATGTATATGGGCAAAGTTGATAATACAAGTTTGACCAGTTTTTAGACATGAATTATATTTGGACTTATTTAAAGTCCAGTTATTTAAGCTAAATCCAATATATTGGTATGATGAAAAAATATTGTGTTATTGATATTGTCTAGCTGATATCACAATAATGATAAACCGATAAAAGCTACCAACTCTATTCAGCGTTTTGATATTCGCAAATGACCAAAAGAATTTTAATTATTTATCAATAGTAAATTAACCTATTTACATTATGATTTTGAGATTTTCCAGACATTCAGCACAAAAACAGTATTCTATTTATATGTATACACATTTAAATAAGACAGCAAAAGGTTTATTGCTAACTTTTTTAGCAACATTCAGGTGCATTTAGACATAGTGGGATTCCCCGGAATATTCATACACATGTACAAATTATCTATGAATACTCACTCAGAATAGAACATTAACATAATGAAATTTCTCAATATCCAATACAAAAAGCAGTATTCATGCATGTGGATAAACTTTTGAATAGCAAAAGTTTATTTGTTGGTTACTTTTTAATAGCAAAACATAATGGCATAGATGAAATATGATGAATAACTTATAGATATACATGTATAATAACTACATCTTCACCTATATTTATACAACAGTTGTAAACTGAAATGCATCTGCTTGCAAGTCAGATGCCCTACCAACTGAGCTCATCGGGCTGGTGTATATCTTAGCCAATTTATGAATATTATATGAATATAATATACGACAAAAAATTGATGCTACAATCCTCCTTCCTTTTTATTCTAAGTAACTCACTGTGACAACAACAGACTCAACTAACCCAGCCTTTACTTCACCCTAGCTCTATGATAAAGTACCCAATGTGGGGCTCAAAACTGTGACCCCCTGCTTGCAAGTCAGATGCTCTACAGTCTACTGAGCTATTCGGGCTGGTAAATATCCCAGTCGATCGATAATTAATATAACAGACTGCTACAATGTAAAATTAAGTAAGTTATCATGCCCAACAGCTTTTTACTGAGGATTTTGAGTGCACAAAGATACTTTGTTCTTTGTTGTACTGCGGCAGACAGGCCAAATTGAGGAAGTGTCTTATTGCCACAAATAAGTTCAGACTAAATAGTTATCAGATAGGCCCTCCTGGACACATTCAAATAACAAAGCCTATCTAAAAATTCTCCAATCAATTTTAAATTACCCTCGAGTAACCAGTTTCCGTGAGGTTAAGGAAACATCGAGGGCACTCAAGAACAATATTGTTTCCAACAAAAGTTTAAAACAACGTATCAATAACACAACTTAATATGTATAATCTCGCAATATTTTTGAAAATATTATTCACTTGCTAACTCATGGACGCATCCATTTTCATACATGTACAAAATGAGACTTCCATTAAGTATGGTAGAACAGTTTTCGTGAGGTTTAGCGAAATGGCTGAATTAAACAAAATTGGCCATATATAGAACTTGTAAGAGATATCATTTAACTTGCAGTTTTATGTATTTAAAGGTTTATTTTAGATCCGTTTTTTAAATTTTATAGTTTATTTTATCTTTTATTTCGGTATCAACAGTTATAGCCTATCTCATAGACCTTCGATAGAATTGTTGGTGAATATTGCCTGTCTGCATTTTGCTGGATGCGGGCTAGATCTAGATCTAGTACCATATATTTCTAAATTTATATGCCAGATTTAGGTTTAATGTGGCTCGCACATTCTTTTGATGTGTATGGGGGAATATATATATTGACAATTTATTGTATTTCGGTCAATAAACTACATGGTGACTGTTTTTAACAAGTGACAAAACATTAAATTTAGGTGTCTCCAACCATATAAGTAGGTAACATTTCCTTCCATTTCGTAATTTAAATATCAGCCACGGAACCAGTCATCCAAGGTCATGACGTAACTGTAAATGGTGTAAACAATCGGCTGCTAAACAGATTTTAAGAGAAGATCGTTATATTTTGAAAAATTAATGTAAGATGTAGGTTTACTAATTGAATTATCTTTTTTACTTGCTTTTATCATAGTATATGAAGGGAAACTATTTTCTTATTCTTCCAAGACCTATTCGAAGCATTTTTTTATTGCCGACAGCGGTTTGTCGTCTCTGCAGTTGGCTTCCAGGGTATGACGTCATTCAACAAATTATAGCGCGAGCTTTTTGTAAATATTTCCGGTATAACGAAAACGAAGGTATCACGATTTAGGGTTACTCGACGGTATACTGAGAGAAGGTGCAAATATAAAATAAATTGTAATCACCTGATAGCAGGGGAGACCCTTGCTTTATTATTTGGATATGTCTGTTGTAATTAATTCTAATCTTTTGCAGCATTGAGCGAAGCACAAAATCATAAAGCATATGTTGACCGATTAGTATACTGACCAATCATACACGATAAGCTTGTGTGCTCGCCATTCGTTAATCCAAGTCTGTAACAGTAAGTTTTTATTCTCTCAAGTTCCTAGCACTTTCACGGCCTAATCCGTTAGCTTTATTAATTATCCTTGCTGTATGAATATTCCTCTATTATTCATTGATCTTTACACGGAAGTATGCACACTTGATTATGTTTGTTTAGCTTAAAATTACTGTTAATATGTAGATCTCTAAACAGTGACAGTTCCAAAAGAAGCCATTTTGGGTATCACATGGGTCGCACTAAACTGCTGACGAGTTTAACTGACCATATAGATTAAGAGGAAAAACACTGACGACATGCACAAAGAGGGATTATCGGAAAACACTGACGATATAAACAAAGAAGGATCAACAGTCCGTATCAATTAAGCTGGCGTAAAATTATACTATAGATAGAAATCGAGCAGTGAGTCGTGACGGAAGGTCATGGACTGTTCCATTCTTTAAAATAGGGATAAGTAATACAATGACCAAGTACATTACTAAACACGACCTTACATTTGTAGGCCACTGTTGGCCTCTTACATTTGTAGACCACTGTAAGAGGCCTAGCTACGTGGTCCTGAAATCAGTGCGCCGCACTAGTAACATTATTAAACTGAATTGTGTTTTTCGTGTCCTTAATCTTGCCACTATTTTTTTCAAATAATGCTTTGCTCGTGATTTCGGTGCATTTATGTTTTGAAAGGTATATATATCATATGCAATCAAAATCAAATTCTGTTCAAATAATGTTCCTAAGTATGTAGAGGATGTCATGTTATATAACTTAATATAATGAAACAAAATATTAGATTCTGACAGTGGCGCAAGTACAAATACTGCTAATGAACGCAGTAATTGAAATTTCATGAAATTACCTGAAATGAAATTAAATGAAATACATATGAAATTCATTCCAAATATTGAAATAAAATTTTGCAATAATAAAATGCCAAATATCAAATAAAAATGGAAAGGAAAAACGTTCACATGTGTTTCGTACCCATAACATCTTGACTACCAGGCTTCAGAAGTAAAATGGTTGGCGCCTTAACCGATCGCGCTACGCACTTAGTCTCAGCTATGACGGTCAAATAACTGATATTTATATATTACGGAAACCTACGAAACGTTCCGAAAAGCCACTCACCCTACAAAATGGACTTAGCTGATCTTTGATCATTCACAGGTCGTTGTCGGACTATAACGGTTATATTAGATTGTATATTTCAAAATTGTGAAAAGGGATATTTGTAAAACAACTTTTTGTTAATTTACGCATGTACAATTGAAATAAATACTTATAATTTATTCATATAATTCAGTTATTACACAACTGAATTGATTATTGACGTGTGTATAGGGTTATGTGGAAATGATATAATTATGGGCACTGTGCTATCGTGGATGCGATAAGTAGATGCTCATATGTAATTAAACATAACAAATTAATATGAATCAGATAATTTATTATTATAAAAATTTCATCTGACAAAAAATGACATGTATGTGAGAAGGATATGCAATCGAAATATACATATATTATCAATGAGAATTAAATTGGTACAAATTTAATGCAGATTTCTGCGCAGACTGAACAAAAATATTATAATGAATAATATGATAATAATTTAATTACTAAAAGAAATTATAATATATCGTATCGATATTATAACCACTCTATATTCAACTGGTCAGTGAAATTTAACAGACCATATAGACAAAGAGGAAAAACACTGACCACATAGATAAAGAGGGATCAACAGACCATATAGAATAACACTAGAGTATTACGGATAAAATACGACGATAAATTCATCGCTAATTTAACGCACCGATATAGACAAAGAGGAAAAACACTGACCACATAGATAAAGAGGGATCAACAGACCATATAGAACACTAGAGTATATACAGACGAAATATGACAATAAATTCAACGATTATTTAACGCACCGATAATCACTCTGTATTCAACTGGTCAGTCAATTTAACTGACCATATAGACAAAGAGGAAAAACACTGACCACATAGACCAAGACCGAAATATGACAATAAATTCAACGTTTATTTAAAGACATTGAACAGCTACTATATAAGTGTCCCCCTTCCTATATTCAACTGGTCAGTACAAAAATAAATGTCAATTTCGTCAATACATAGTATACCAGCATTTCATTTGACCTGTGAAACAGAATTTTAGAAGAAATCAGCAACTAAAAATAAAGCTATTATTTATTTGATGAATACAATGATTATTAGCATCAAATATTTAGGAAAGTAATAACGTTATCAAATAATAAAAAAATAAGACGTTCAAGCATGAAGAGTTATATTACATACGTAAATTAATGACTGACATACGGCATTGTTAAATAATACGTTGTTTTAATTTATTGGTAATGCATTAGAAACTTTATATTCAACTGGCCAATAAAATTAACTGACCATATAGACAAACAGTGAAAACACTGACGACATACACAAAGAAGCGTCAACAGACCATAAACAAATTATAGAATAGAAAAACTAGCTGGAGAACGCATCAATAATCGCTCTATATTCAACTAGTCAAATTTACTGACCATATAGATAAAGAGGAAAAACACTGACGATATACACAAAGAAGGGTCAACAGACCATATAAAAAAGGCTAGCTGGAGTATAGACAACATGTGACAATAAATTCAACCCCACTTTAACGCTTCAATAATCGCTCTATATTCAACTGGTCAGTTAAATTTACTGACCATATAGATAAAGAGGAAAACACTGACGATATACACAAAGAAGGGTCAACAGACCATAAAAATGTTTTTATAAAATTATGCAAAATCTTATTTCATCTATAAAATTTGGTCACTGCATATATCTATATTCAATCTTCAATGAAATTATCTGACCACATAGACAAATAATAGTTACTTTTTTTACACGAGATGTATTTAGTTGCTGTAAACTGAAATTAGATATATTTATCGCTATCATTTCAAAAGTTGTAAATTATGTCAATTAAATTAATCAAAGAGACAAACAAAAAAAATTGTTTGTATCAGAAATAAGTGAACAATGAAAATATCAAACACTTTGTTTTCTGAAGCATTAATTGTATTTCAAACAACTGTAATTTATTTAAGTAAATAAAATGGATTCATAATTAACAAACTAAATGACCGAAACTGTGCTTCAAAATTAATATATGATATTTTGCAAAAATGTCTTTTCATATTTTCCTAATTATAACACTACATCATCGGGTAGTTTATATTCTCCACCTTTACCCGTCTAACTCTACATGGTCTGTTGATCCTTCTTTGTTTATATCGTCAGTGTTTTCCGATAATCCCTCTTTGTGTATGTCGTCAGTGTTTTTCCTCTTTGTCTATATGGTCAGTTAACTCGTCAGTAGTTTAGTTCGTTCCGTATCACATGACTTACGTCGCTAGGAAACGAGCGAAGGTTTTGCGTCCTAAGTATTTCAATCAACAGAAAGATACATGTACAAACACCCGACAAGAACTGTCAGGTTTACTTTAATTCTACGTTAACGAATATTTAGATGCATTAATTACCTAGGCCTACTGATTTTTTCAATGTTCCTGGATTTAACCAGTCCAAATGCGAGGTATATGATTTATTGACCAGGCAGTCCAGTGCAGTACTGGGTAATAAAGCAGAACGGGTCGTAGCTTCTGCTTATATTATCAGTCGGCATATAAATCAGCAGGATGTTAATTAGTCATAAAGTTATCATCAGTACCAATCAATGGATTTCTACTGCAACATCTAATATGCACACATGATAAGACAGATAAGGCAAATAAACCATTCAGAGATTCGACCTCCCGTAGCCCTACTACGACCTCCCGCAGCTTTTGGAGTCACTTACATCTAGGAGCTACATATATAGCTACCCAGTACTGCTGTTCATGACTGTCGCAAATTTATAAGCCTTGTGCTGCTATGTTAGGTATATCTAGACGTGTTTTTATTAAGTGCTACTTTTTACTCAATTATTTAAAGTATTGATACCTGCATAACGTCAAAAAATCTAGCCAATAATTAAATTAGTTTTTATTACTAAAAATTATGAGAATTTTACCGCAAACTTGTTGTATGATTGTGCATGTAATTAACTGTAGAAATCTGTCCCGATTCTGCAGTATAGTTTTATTTTAATTTTCTAATGATATACTTTTTAATATATATAGGTGTTAAGTAAGCTATAAACAGTATATGTTTATTTCGCAACGAATACTTATATATTTATTTATTTGTATGATCATCTGTAATATTAGCTGTGTACAACTTGGTATGTAACAATCTATTATGTATAGGGCCTACTACTTACCGCGTGTCCGATTAAACTATATTTAATGACATTTATCATTAAAATAGCTGCGATAATTACAGTTTGCATCCAATATTAAATATATATTATATATAGGCCAAACATTTATAAATAGTAGGTATATATAGTAGGTATTTGTTGCCAGAAATTACAAAATTTACACTTAGATTAGAATCTACCCCTATATTGTGTTTTTTTAACAACGTGCTATAGAAGTATTTTTTCATTCTTGGTATAATAGTATTTCGACAAGTATATATATATCTTTATTTCCTCCAAACACGGGGAGTATATACTATAATACATTGTATAATGTACATATTACCGTTAATATACAATAATATAATAAATCACAATCAATGAATATTCGCCTTACAACATAAGCAGGATGAATTCACATAATCCAATGCTCTAGCATTTATCATATGTCTGATATGTAATTCAAATGACATCGAAGATGATTACCACTTTGCTATATATAAATATTTGTAAGCAATTTTAAAACCAGGATACTATTATGTTCGCCCAAGTGTCTTCAAATTCACTCAACTCATGCTATCTACTGAAAAATTAGACATAATTAATCTAGCAAAATACACATATCATGCATTTTCTTTATGTTAACAGTCAGTCGTTGTCGATACTTAATATTTCTAGGTGGACATGATGTAACCATTATTTTTGGTAAAAATTATTACCCAGATTCTAATCTATATGATGCTTTTTTGTTTGTTTGTTTTGTTGTTGTTTTTTCATAAGTAACTTGCAGTTTACAAATCTAAATCGTGCTTCTTGATTCGTGTTATTTTAAGCATAGCTCAATCTCTTTAATTTTTGAACTATTAGTTTTCATTAATTATCTGTCTTTCTTCTACTCTTTGAATTTTCACGATGCCACATGATCCGAACTTTATTGTATTTATACATATGTTTGTAACGAGATACTATGTTTTGTATAAGTTACTAAATAAAATCATGTTCCTATACGTGTCTTAGAATGTGTAATGTTACGTAATCTCGGTGCTATTTCGATGAATATTGACGCTCGGCTTTTTTTGTATATAAAATAGGAAAATTATGTATGGGTCTGACTCATTGTATTTGATTGATTGTTGCAGTACCAGAAAATTATAAGTGAGAACGTTTATGTTATTGGTTACGATTAGTTTTTTTTCTTATCTTTTAACAACTGAACGGTTTGATCTCACACATGATACTGTCGGTTTCAGAAGATCAGTGGAAATGCCGTTATCTGATTGGTCAACCGGCCTGTCAATGAAATATCTAAGGAAGGGTCAAATTGCCGCGTCGCTAATATATAGTCCTGGTACATAGATCGATAGTCAATAAACACCACGGGTGGTAAATGTATATACTGCAGATTTGCATTTTACTAGTTTGTATATAATATACATATATCTTCATCGATAGTAAAAAATATGTATCAGAGGAATTGCTTGAGCAGCGGGCAAGTAAAAGACTAATGGACTTATGAACCAAATGTTATTTTACTAACTTGTCACATTTTAAAACGAGTATTTTTATCGATTCGCGTGTTATTAGTGTTTTACAGCACGAATACTCGAAGATAATTTTATGAGCGGGAATGAAAACCATCTTATTTTATGTAAAATCTAATACAAGACCTTCTAAATTCTAATTGAATATTACACCTGTTAATCGACAGCTCAATGATACGTAAATTTGTATAAATACATTTTGTATTCAAGACAGAAACAATAATGAATAATAATAATAATTTATATAAAGTTTTTAACATTTTTTACATTTTCAAAGCTTTATGAATACAACAAAAAATAATGTGTTCTACAAAATAATCTTTTCAAACTAAATACAAAATACGTGTTCTTTCATTAAAAAAACACCTTCGTACTCATTTTAGAAAGGTTCTAATGAGATTATTAATGTATTTACTGACGCAAAAGAAATGGCCAAATCATTAAAGACGTTCCGTCTGTTGGATCTATGGTCTTATCGGGTGTCTGATCGATTCAACGGTTTACATTAACTGGTTCCCGCTCAATGTTGCAGTGCACCAAAGGAACAAACAAGTCAACGGGAACCAGTTTAAGATTTTCACGCAGTCTATCGATTGTTACCCGGCTTCTTTACCTTATTCATAACATGAAGTCAGCCATGCGTCAGAGACGAGATCTATTATCTCAACTGAAATCAGTATTAAATTTATCAAGTTATGATTCCTCTTATGTATGCGTGCGTATATAGTGTGGCATGCACACGCACCAGGTCACAAGTCTTGTATTTCAAATAATTGAATTGATCTAAATATTCACTTCCATATTACGGAATAAAATCCAATATTCACAAATAATATGTGACTATAGAACGGGTGCATAAACTGTATAATTTCTGCAATTATTATGACAATTTCCATGCCTCGCATTCCTGGTTCAATGTCTTTAAAGGCATTGAACCAGGAATGCGAGGCATGTGACTTATGGACCAGAAAGTCCCCTAATTCCACAGTAGGGGGTAATAAAACAGACAGGGTCATTGATAGACTAGCACCTGTTTACATAATCTGTTACTCTATGCTTATAAAAACAAAAGCAATTTAGTCATAAACTTATTATCACTGTAAATCAATAAAATTTATTACCCCACTTTTTGACTAGGTGTCAAGTCTACAGACCGTGACCAGACTGGTTTTATCTGATTAGCGGCAATAAAACAATTAAGAGATTAGACCACATGTGGATTTTGGGGGGGGGGTCACTTATATAGTAGCTGTTCAATGTCTTTAAATGTCGCATCGCCGTCGAATACCTCACTTACTGTTAACTGTCGCACCCCTACCGTTAAATGTCGCAATGTGTGTTTTCTGGGAAAACCCAATGTAGCTGATAGGATTACACCAGCTTAATCGTCGATGGACTATTTGTGAATATTGGGGCTAGCGCGTTGCACGGACCGAAAGCACGTTTATCATATATCTTATCATATATATATACAGTATAACCCCTGAATACCGGACCCCTTCCGGACTGAGCCAAAAGTCCGGTTTTCTGAGAATTCCGGTTTTCAGAGAACTTTTGGTAATTTATCCATACTTGTGTCTTGTGGGTGACTGATTTGTATATGTATCACATTGTTGTATTATATCCTTAGTTGTATTGATATGTATTACTATCAAGCAAAGAATACGCTTTTCAATTATAGTACCCTTTTGTCTTCTATGAAAGGGTTTATGGCAATTATGTTGTGTAAGAGAAACAGCTCGAACCCAGTACTACTCAGGGAAACTTGATAACACATGTAGAAAAGGAAATGACATACTCATACCTTCAAAAATGGTTTAAGAATAGACTCATATCATCTGTCAATCTTAATTGTGTCTTCAAGAGACAATTCAAACCTTCTATGTCTAGAAGATGGTTCAGACATTATTTTAAAGAAGAGCGAAATCAGATATGAAATGACCAAAAAAATTATTAAAATAATATTTCAACATTACCCAATAAAAATATCATAATTTTATTGGTCATTTCCAGTGATCCGTTCATAATGATCGTAATTAAATTGGTTCGTAAATAAACAGATTATACGTGCATATTGCACTTTCGGGTACAAGTTCCACTTATTGATATTTTATTGTTATCTAAATATGTTTGTCATCAGTTTGTTATTACTGGCTAGTTATGTTTTGATACTTGCTTTTACAACAAAAGATCAAAATACATGGCCATCGTGTCATGACTGCATAATTACGATCTTTATTGATTGTACCTTATTGTTCAACTTCAACACACAATGTGTTTTTCACGCCTGTACTAATTACACGCACGACCGCTAATTGGTAAACAAATGAAAAATGACACTTGTCAGTCCGAATATACAACTTGAAAATATGCGCGTCCGGTATTCAGGGGTAAAATATAGTTTGATATCCATTAGCGGACGGTAAAAACCGTCCGGTATCCGGAATTCTGAGGTTCCGGTATTCAGAGAACTTTTTGCATTGATTATAGAAGAGAGAAAAATGGGACTTGAAAAATCGTCCGATATTCAGAGAATTCCGGTTTTCAGGGAGTCCGGTTTTCAGGGGTTATACTGTACATATATAAAGCATGTCTAACTTTTGCGGAGATGGCCTTATCGGGCGTCTGATCAATTTACAAGGGAAGCAACTACAATATGGGGTTTATATATAGTCTATAAATTGTTGCCCTCCTTGCTTGCGTTATGTTGACTTTATTAGGGGATTATAAGAATAAAGTCAATCACGCGGAACAGATAAGATCTGTCATCTCAGTTGATCATAGATCGATATTCACTGCATTACTTTTGGAAGAGACAAAAAGGCAACCAATGCTGCACGTAGATGTTCGGCGCGTTGCTTATTTATTAATATGTCATTACATATTAATATCAACATGTACCATACTGAAAAGAAACATAACACATATGGTATTACCCCCCACCCCTCCGGTAGTGTTTTTTCTGTTATTAACCTCCGCCGGTTTGTTTTTGCCGCGCCGGTCTTTGGCAAATACAGCCCCCACTTTTACGCGTTTTTGAGAATCAAAAACATTATTAAATTGTAGCATTTAGTTACTTATTAAAAAATTGTAAGTCCCATGTTTCTATCTTTACTAGTTTTCTTGAAAAATGCAAAGAAAAACTGTCTTTGCCATCAACACTTTTGCCATGGCAAAATTTCCATGGCAAAATATTGCCATGGCAAAATTCCCATGGCAAAATATTCCCATGGCAAAATTGCCATGGCAAAAAATTGCCATGGCAAATTAGTCATTTAGTAAAATTAACATTGCGAAAATTAATTTCTGTACGAGATACAAAGTCAGCTGTGATTTGGCTTAGACCAAGCATGCACTTATTTTATCAAAGAAAATTAATAATTTTTATTTAAAAAAAATGTTTTTAAGATATGTTGTTGCTACAGAATTTCCGGTTTTTCATTTCTCTTAAATTCTTAAAAATAAAAAGGAAGTGTTTTCTACAATCTGACTAAAGTATTCGATCTTCCTTACGGCAAGATCTGATGACGGCCTATACCAGTTTCTATTTTCAAAAGTCGGAATTTCCATTATCACTATTTATATCTATTTATAATTCAGCCAATCGTATAACTCGTTTCATCGGTACTTTGGCCGAATGAACTTTCTACCTGACGATGTTATTTAAACGTTAGTAAACATTAAATTACGTATAACATATTTGTCTGCAACCATTTTTTGATTTTTTTAGTAATCCTGATCGATTCGGCCATAGTAGTATAGAAAATTTAATAAACACGCATGTCACATACGCGCTATCATTACATTTAGTTGCGTAAGAAAATGTGTTCGTGATAACTACAAGTCAAATATTGTTTTTTACTGCGGTTAAAAATAGAATCAGATCACTTTCAGAATTATGAAAGTAAGGCGCTGATTGGCTAGTGGAAAAGGTCACCTGAGGTGACCTTCTATAGGTCGTCTTCAGATCCTCATAGCGTAGCGGGTTTGAGGACATGATTTTAATCAGATTGTGTTTTCTATGACGTTCGCGCCCATGCATGTGTTTGAATTTAAGAAATTAATCAATAATTCAGCGTAATACCATTTTATATTCCCCTCACCATGCAATATAAGTGTTAAAATTTGCAAATTTGCCATGATGTCACTGATAATGATAGCATTGTAATACCAACAATGAGTCCTGTTAGACTCACTGTTAGTAATTATCATATATGCAGAAGGGGCGGATCCAGGTTTTCAAACTAGGGGGCGTAATATTTATGAACTGAATAATTGAATGCTATTTCATTGAATGAATTAATTAATGGTATTTTATGTCTATATATGATCGAGAACTTTGAGGGGGCGCACGCTATCTTCCCCAGTCCCTTGAACCGCTAGTGCACAGTGTTATATTATCGTTTTGTAAGCTATGTCACACGTTTCGAATATAATCCTTCAGGGAAGTTCTATCTGACTGATAGCCTGGACAATTCCAAATTTAAGGATTTCTCCAACCAGTCATTTTAAATATCCAACCAGTAGGGAACTATTGCGAGCAGCACAAGTGAGTTGTTTGTTCATTATTTTAACCAACAATACTCCTTTTCCTCGGAATACAGCATTTAACCCCATATGAACAGAGACAACATCAAAATGTCAAATGATCTGGGCATGTACACAGTCTTTACGCTAACCCAGTTACAGCCGGAACCTTAGATAATGTCTATTTAAGCTAGTAAACTTTAACACAATTGTCTATTCCGGCTAATTGTAAATTGTCTATTGTAAATTTTCAATAATCCATTAACAGCTGCTTTAATGAAATCTGTCCAAACACTGTGTACATGAATGACAGGCCAACAAACACACAGACATTGGCGAATAGCCTATTGCTTATCATGAATGAAAAATTAATTAACTTTATCCTGCATCAGACAATTTGGGATTTTTATTCCGGAAAAGCAACTGCTACTCAGAATACAGCTTCTAATTTTAGAACAGGAGATACACTTGAATTGAATAGAGTTTCGCACGGAGCTGTATACAAAAGAGTTTTGCAGATACAGCTTTCCAGGGAGCTATATTTGAAAGGATCCCTGTAGGGGGTGTCAGTTATCGGATCTAATGAAGTCCAATATAGAATCTAGTTCCCTCTGCAGCTGAACTTTTTACAACTTATGCAGAAAGTAATTTTGTTTCTGCCCTAGCTGTTGCCAGTGATTTGGTAAATATGAGACTCTTTAAACATATATAAGTGGTACTAGATAACGGTGAAGCTAAATTCAGAATGTGAATTTAGAGTGTATATATAACGGATATTTTAAGATACACCGTTATTTGGATAACATCGGTAAATGGGGTACTGACTATACAAGATCCCTCTTTAATGAACTTAAAATAAGTTAATATTTAATTTGCAAATAAAGTTAACTTACCTGAGACTAAATAACACAATTATAACAAGACTTTTAAAAGGATAATTGACATTCTACAGAGCTATATTCCTTCTATAACCAGCGCTTTTAACAGGCGTCTCTCCCTCAGGATAATCCTTTAAAATCATGCAGTTTTCCGCTAAAATTTAGTTTACAACCAAGTTTTTTCTTCCCCTTTTGCAAAAAAATATGAGTTATTCTTTCCCAAATTTGAAGAAAATGTCACTTTTCCTACCTGTGAAAAAAGCCCTGCACTACAATATTGTAACACACTGAGTGCATTACAGATTAAAGACATTGAACAGCTACTATATAAGTGACCCCCCCCCCAAATCCACATGAGGTCTAATCTCTTAATTGTTTTATTGCCCCTAATGGGATTAATCCAGTCTTTTCATGGTCAGCTAAGTGCCTGTAGACTTGACACCTAGTCATAGAGGGTCATACATTTTATTGATTTTTAATAATTAGTTTTTGGATAACTTCCTGTTGTTTTTGTAAGCATTTTATGTGATTAATTAATGGTGTCCTTTAATTACCAGATTATGTAAGAATAGTTACTGCATGAAAAATGCAACTGAATGCTTCTTCCATTTCTAAATCAAATAATTCTATTTACACATGAAATTATTTTTTACAAGATAACTATTATAATCTTAAAAATAACTAGCAAAGAAACTATGTTTGTACAGGTACTTCTTGAGAAATTATATTGGTTAGAAATATTTAACAGGTATAAAAGGTGTTAGGATACGTTTGTATTAAATTCACAAAATGGACGTTTAATTTATCAAAATCATCCAGACCTAACTAATTGGTGTGAGATACATATATTTGCTAATGTGTTTGAAGTGTTAGGCTTAGTCCTGAGATTTGTTGTATTTCCATTCTTTGTCCTAAGAGTAGGAACAAGATTTATACTTTTCCAGACTTGGTCAGGGGATTTGTATGTTTCCGGACTTAGTCCTGAGATTTGTATGTTTCCGGGTTTGTCCAGAAATTGTAATGTTTCCAGGCTAAGTCCTGAGCTTAAATGTGCTTGTTTAGTCCTGATGTGATACAGGCTTTGTGAAAACAGCACTGGTATTTGATGTGTCCATTAAAATAACAAGCTAAGTCCTCGCGTAAACTTGAGTATTTTATGTTTCTGGGGCTTAGTCCTGAGTTTTTCGTATTTAAATTCCAACTTAGTCAGGCGTATTTGGGTCCAGGCTTGGTCCTGAGTTTTTGCTTGTTCAAAGCGTAGTCCTGCATATTTGAGTTTTCCAAGCTTGGTCCTGAGTATTTGTTGTTTCCCTGGCTTAGCCATGAGTATTTGAATTTTTCAGACTTGGTCCTGAGACAGAGTAATTCAAGGTTTCATAACATAGTTCAGAGTATTTGATTTTTTCCAGGCGTAGTCCCATGTATTAGTAGTACCCAGATTTGGTCCTGATTATCGAACTTTTCCAGGCTAGGTCCTGAGCTAAGATGATCATATATTGTGATGGTGGTGCTTAATTTACATGTTGTCAAGGAGTCTCCTTACTGAGACACCTGAGATTTAGTTTATTGTGATTAAATTACATGTTGTCAGGTAGTTTGCTCACATAGTGAAGATAGTGTGATTATAAGACTACATGTAACAATGTTGGGCTACTCACATGCCATATATAGACAATTGCAAGTCATGTTGAAAGACATTTATAGCCAGATTTGCTTCATCAGTAGTTCAAATAATTGAAGAGCCTATTTGTCTCAGAGATAGAAACAAATTTAAAAGACAAATTGCGTCAAGTTGAAGCTAGATTTCCTTGATAATATCTTCATAAAGTGCATTATGATGATAATAGCATTTTAGTAAGGGTGATGATGATGTGGGAAAGTACATCTATACCTGACTGAGACAACAGACATTCATGCATTTGAATAATGATATCATTGGAATGATTTTCATGATGTTTTTGATAATTTTTAATATGTTTATTACTTTTCATCTTTGACCAACTGAAGAAGCAAACATTTATTACTTTAGGTACTGGTGTCATTTCATGGCGTCTTTAGGTTTATACTTTTTATCTTTGTCTGACTGAGGCAGCAAAGATTTATTACTCCTGACACTGATCAGGTCATAGGGTGTGTTATTGTTTATATTTTTCATCTTCGTCAGACTGATTGAGGAAGCATATATCTATTAATTGAAATATGGATATCATTTTGTGGTGTGTTACATTTTATTTTTAATCTTTGTCTAGCTGAGGCAGCAAAGATTTATAGCATTTCAATTTTTTTTCATACTGATATTATTTCATAGTGTTTTATGTTTATATATATTTCGTTGATTGATGATGCAATTATTACTTTGATACTGATATGATGTCATAGTGATTTTTATGTTTATATTTTTCATCTTTGTCTGGCATAGGCAGCAGAGATTTATACTATTTGATACTGATATCCTCTTTCAATAGTCACTCTATAGTGTTACATGTTCAGATTTTCTTTTTTTGTCTGACTGATGCTTGTATAACTTTTGTTATGAGATCATTTCATGCGGTTATGCACATAAAATAAAATGCCCAACTGTAATGAACTGGAAAGCTACATATTTAGCACTTTTGATAATGATATCAATTAATGGAGTTTTAGGTCTTCGCATGACTGCCTTTGAGTCATTTATTATTTTGATGCTTTCATGAACAAAGGTAGCAGCAAGGATATATATTACTTTTGATGTAGCAACATTCTATGTGTTTTAGGTATATACACCTCATCTTTGATATGGTAGCACAGATTTATGACTTTTGATACTGTTATCAATTGTATACAGATTTATGTTAAAATTACTGACTGTGGCAGCAAAGATAAATCATTTTGGTACTGATACCATTACAGTTTGTTTTTAATTTCATGTAAATATTTAAGTTTCACTTTGTCTGACTGAGGCAGCAAAGATCTATTACTTTTGATACTTCTATAATTTTATTGTTGGTTTATGTACATATTAATGTTTCATCTTTGTCTGGCTGAGGCAGCAAAGATCTATTACTTATGATACTAATATCATTTTATTGTTGGTTTATGTACAAATTAAAGTAATGTTTCATCTTTGTCTGACTGAGGCAGCAAAGATCTATTACTTATGATACTAATTAATATCATTTTATTGTTGGTTTATGTGCATATTAATGTTTCATCCTTGTCTGGGTGATTTCAGCCAGATAGTTTAAAAAATATATGTTACTGTGTTTTAAACATGATGTTACGGCTTTCTACAATAAAAGCCATATTACGACAACTCATTGTCTGTTATATTTTTTAAAAGCTACAAGCTTCTCCAGTCTCCATCACCACGACACAAATAATCATTCATTTATTACACTGAGCAAAATTAAATATACTTTTATGTTTCATAAAATACTTTATATACAAACTAATGTAGGGATATATCTTTAAACCTCATGGGAAAAACGGGGATCAACCTTTAACAAGCAACTTTCATAACGGTGTAGTTATCACGCTTCACCCTTTGAAAGGATTTAATTACGCAAAAACGAGCTCTTCGTTAATTGAACTTTTTATTACCAGCCACCACCCCTCCAGCCACCTTTGTTCTTACAGTTACAGTAGTTCAGTAGTTGCTATTATTGTTGCACCACCTTCTTCATGTACAGTTCATATGTTGTTTTATATATAGATGAAATTTTGTTATATGTTATCCAAGCAGTTCATATGTATGTTGTAAAGTTGTGATGTATTATGCGTCATTTATTTTGTTTAAAATAAATGACAATTCCATCAACTACTTGGATCTTTGTCAAATTATTTCAACATGTGTACATTCAGAACAAGCTGTGTCAACGGCTTGATATAAGACATGCTATATATATCTATGTATAACCAGTAGTTGTGGAGATAAATATATATTAGTAAGATCTATGTACATGAATACAAACTTATAAAAACGAATTGAATATTGCGCTGTGGTAGTCTGATAAGAACTGATCCAACATAAAATGAAAGCACTGAAGGTACTGATGGGAAGGGTTTGTACAGAAATATTGAGAATTTGTTAGGACTGTGCATAATGTCAATATTTTAGTACTGCACATAATGTTAATACATTCGGACTGTGCATCATGACAACATGTGATGACAGTTCATCACTTCAAGATATAAGGATAATTCCTTATGTCAATCATCATTATGTAATCAACAGTCTATAATACCAATATGTAACTGATTGTTCATTATGTCAACATGTAATCAGCAGTCTATAATACCAATATGTAACTGATTGTTCATTATGTCAACATGTAATCAGCAGTCTATAATACCAATATGTAACTGATTGTTCATTATGTCAACATGTAATCAACAGTCTATAATACCAATATGTAACTGATTGTTCATTATGTCAACATGTAATCAGTAGTTTATAATACCAATATATAACTGATTGTTCATTATGTCAACATGTAATCAACAGTCTATAATACCAATATGTAGCTGATTGTTCATTGTGTCAACATGTAACCAACAGTCTATAATACCAATATGTAACTGATTGTTCATTATGTCAACATGTAATCAGCAGTCTATAATACCAATATGTAACTGATTGTTCATTATGTCAACATGTAATCAGCAGTCTATAATACCAATATGTAACTGATTGTTCATTATGTCAACATGTAATCAGCAGTCTATAATACCAATATGTAACTGATTGTTCATTATGTCAACATGTAATCAACAGTCTATTATACCAATATGTAACTGATTGTTCATTATGTCAACATGTAATCAGTAGTTTATAATACCAATATATAACTGATTGTTCATTATGTCAACATGTAATCAACAGTCTATAATACCAATATGTAGCTGATTGTTCATTGTGTCAACATGTAACCAACAGTCTATAATACCAATATGTAACTGATTGTTCATTGTGTCAACATGTAACCAACAGTCTATAATACCAATATGTAACTGATTGTTCATTATGTCAACATGTAATCAGCAGTCTATAATACCAATATGTAACTGATTGTTCATTGTGTCAACATGTAATCAACAGTCTATAATACCAATATGTAACTGATTGTTCATTGTGTCAATATATAATCAACAGTCTATAATACCAATATGTAGCTGATTGTTTTTTATGTCAACATGTAATCAACAGTCTATAATACCAATATGTAACTGATTGTTCATTGTGTCAACATGTAATCAACAGTCTATAATACCAATATGTAACTGATTGTTCATTGTGTCAATAGTTTAGGACTGTCCATCATACCAGCATTATAACGGCAACCTTGTATAATACAAACTTTAAGGCTTATAAGTATCAAAGTACGTACATGTATATAGAGCAATGGTGCTATAAATTTTGCTCATCATGAATAAATACATACACTTTTAAATAAACAACAGGTCGAAGTAGGGCCCATTTAAAATCCGAATCCTAGTTATAAATAGTCAGTATCAATCGTACACATTCTTCGAACAATGATAAGAACCCAAAGTAGAAAATGCAACTGTGTCGATACAAGCTTTGGGCGTTGTCGCTAATTTCAAAGCAAAGTTAGCTATAGGGAAATACTTTAGTAACTCCAGACAAGCCGTGGGCGGAGTTAATGCAGCCATTCTTCAAAAATTGACTTAGATTCAAAATGCAAAATGGCAAAATTTGAACTTCAGTTATGGGACAGTGTTAAGTTGTTAAAATTATGTTCTATACATCTGCAACTATGTTTTAAAATATTACTCACACCATGTGTACCGCAAATAAGATACCGGCATTTAAAAATGCACTTATCTCGTTGCAGTTACGGCGCATATATTATGATTGTATTGGACTTTTTAGATATTTTTCATAGTTATAACATTATGCTTCATAAACATTGGTTTCTATTTACTTAACAGGATGAATAGTAGAACAAATACCGATTCATATGGATGATTAGGACCATTTGTTTTAAGAGAATGTATACATGAAAATATCTATTGATTCATGTTTTCTTTAATTTGTAACGGCTATTACACATCTTTATGATTTTAACCGAAACCTTTTCAACAATTATAGCAATTCTTCTCAAGCTGAAAATAGTGAGATAAGAGTCTTCAAATAAAGGCAATTACGTTCTTATATGAAACATCGCATTTATGATATATATTTAATAAGTCAATGGCTGGTTTGTTACGGAGCATAGATCATTTCCCTGATTACTTTGAGGGTAAACTTAAATGGAACACTCATTAATATAATGAAATTTTTTAACACGCTAACGAAACAAGAGAACAGAAGAACATGTTTTGTCCATCATTTTAATGTAACAAAGATGATGCCAGAACATTTCAACATATCTGAACATCCAATTAATGCACATAGTCAACACAATCTAGAATTCAATAATGTACAACCATGTATCAAAATCCACTAATCTGTTTCTGGTAAATATTCTCTGAATTTGCACACTTCTGTTTGATGGTTGCCTACAAGGGCAGATTTTTTATATTTGGCAACTACTGTTTTGGTAAACCCATAATTAAGAACTTTCCCTACCGCCACTTTCCTTTATCTCCATCGGGTATCTTCATCCGCAATCTATATGTTACTTGATCATTTCACATGCCAGACAATCGAGACAATTTCTCATGCAATGATATACCTGTTCCAAATACCTTGATGAAGGCATCAAGACAACTGCTACACTTTAACCCACTCCCTCTTTGCTAGTTATTGTTTACTTTCATGAGAAAGTTCTGGTGATAATGTTAATAAGCGGATAATTTTCGAGGAAGAAATCACATGTCAGAATCATATATCAATGTATTCAAAATGTTTTCCCGGATTTTAATTATTAAAATGATCTTGAAAAGATTTATTACATCCTATCAAATGATGAAATCGTAAAATACAACACCAAAGCTTGTCATGACATTCTAGTCACTAGGAGAAACGTATTGTACAGTTAATGTTTTACATGTATATTATGATGCTTTATAATTATTATGATTTCACTGTGTTTGTAAATTAATGATTTTGTATTTTAATTAAGGATATATTTAATATTCTTTACTGTTTTTATGTATGTGTACTTGTAATTTTAACATATTGTCTCTCATAACTCAAATTGAGTGGTTTTGTGCATGTTCTTACAATTTTATCATGAGCACATGAGTAAACACAATTTATCTTATTTTATCTTACAGCAATGCTAGTAGCGTATGGTTAAGGAATGAGAGTTTTAGTATTGCAAAGGGATATTTTTGTTACCTTGAGAATTGTGTCTGATATTATGTATGATAGAGGAATGGTATCTAAATATTGTTGTTGCTAATGAATGCCTTTACTCATTCTGAAATAGTTTTGTCTCCGTGATTCTGGATTTTAGTAATTTAAAGATCATTGAAAGACGGTAGAGATTTCAAATATTTCATTGGTATTGAACTGCTGTGGAATGTTTTTTCATGTGACGAGGGATTTCACTTAGAACACCAGTGTAATGAATGATGTGTCTGTAAACATAACAATATCGAGGAGTGGCGGTGAAAAAAAGTATATAAACAAAGTTTTGTACATATGCTTTTGTAATTAAGCACCGTTGGTTTGCATTTTATTGTTGTATTTCCCATAGTTTGTACTATGAACATTTTGATTCCATATTCGTTATATTGAAAAGTTTGTAAAAATTGCTTTCTAACAAACATAATCCAAAATTATTTATATTATTCACAGGGTTGCCTTTTTCGGTGGTGGTCGTAAACGCGTTGACAGTTAATAAATACAGATAACATGACAACCCTTACACAAAAGTAATGTTCTAATTGATGAACAGGTATAACTTATTCAATGGATGATGTTTGTTTGAGATAAAATTAATCAGTATGTGATTTTGTAACACAATGCCCCCATTCAACCATTAATGACCTTGACCTTTAACATGAAAATGCACAGGTCCTGTAGAGGTTGCCAGGAGGTACCATCATATGAAGTTTGATTATTGTAGGTGTTTGATTTTATGGGCAAGGTTAATGTTTGGTAAAAACAATAGACAAATGAAACTGACATACTAAAAAAAACAATGTGCCTCTGATCTTTCGATACATTAACATAAGAAACCTTGAAATATACAAGAGGGCCATGATCGCCCTATATCGCTCACCAGAAAAAAGATTTATTGCAATTTTGCCCCCGGGATCAGGATGTTGTAGAGGTCTACTAGCTATGCTTCACACCAAATGTTATAGCTGTAGACATTGCAGTTTTTGACAAGATTTAAAAAGAATTCCTACTCAGTATATGAGTATATGTAAAATCAAGTTAGTCCCGAGGCAGAGCTAATTTTGACCACAAGGTCATATATTGAACTAACCTGGTAGAGGTCTAATTGACAATGCTACACATCAAATATCTTAGCTCTAGGCCTTGTGGTTTCGGACAATAATATTTAAAAAAAAAAAAAAAAAATATTTAATTTATTTTTTTTCTTTTAATTTTATTATTTATAAGTCTGCATAAATAAAGTAACCACTGGGACCAGGCCAATTTTGACCCCGGGGCAATAATTTGAATAATTTTGGTAAATGTCCATTAGACGATGCCACACTCCATGTATGCAATGTATGCATTGTAGTTTCTGACAAGAAGACTTTTTATAATTTGAACAAACTTGGTAGTTCTAAGTCCACTTAACGATGCTAGACTCCTGTGTTTTAGTTTAAACATATTTATTCCTGTCTATAATACATTGTACATATATGTAAATATACAAAATTTAACATCAATTTTGGAAAGGATTGGAATGGAAGACAACGTCTTATTAAATTCTTCTCCTTAGATAGACTTCCAGTTATATTTCAAGAACTATTCAACAATTTAACTATTGGTATGTATAAAATAGATTTAAGATTAAATCATACAGAGATAGGGATATGGGTCTTGTGATCAAAAAGTAAAAATAATTCAGAAAACAGTATGAAAAAACTTAGACAGTAACACAGCGGGAAAGGAATATTACTGTATAAATCAAGAGAGAGAGAAGGGTGTGTGTAGAAATGAAGAAGAAAGAGGCTTCTCAAGCATTATGCATAGTACTTTCATGTGAATCTATTGCTGTCACGTATGTAGACTTGGACCTGATTAAAAATGAATGTATTTTCTTCATCTGAGAGGGTTGAATCACCAAAAAGAAGAACATCTAAACAGATTTCATAGTTATCTAAATGGTTAAAAAGAGTATCACGGGGTTCTTGAAGAAATCGACACTCAAAGAAGAAATGATAATTGGATTCAATTTTCCCACATGTACAGAGTGCTGACTGAGAAATATTACATAGGTACAAGTGATAATTAAGTGAACTGCATTTGGTTCTCAGACGGGTGTGTAGAACTTGAAGTTTTCTTGGACCCGAGAAATAGTATGATGGTAATCTGGTCATGTTTCTGTTCAAATGCTTCTTAAAAGCTGAAAGTGGTTGTAAATTCCTGTTTCAAGAGGAAGAGCATTCCACTCACGAATTGAAGTAGGGAGGAATGAGTTAAAATAAAGAGTTGTTCTAGAATTAATTCTAGGAATGTCTTCTACATTTCTAAGATGATACCGAGTATTTTGCTGTCTTGGGACGAGAGAAGATAAGTATTCTGGTACAAGGTCGAAATACATTTTATAGAAGTGTGTTATTCTATGTTTGTGTCTTCTGTCAGATAGAGATTCCCAATTACTTTCTTGTTTGAGTCGTTCTAATGAAACTAATCTTGTTGCGCCCGTGACTATACGGGCACATTCATTTTGTACTTTGTCAAGTCTGTCGTAGTCATCTTTAGTAGCATTTGGTCGAATAAAAGATAAATAGATGATTTCCAGTGTTCTACGGTCTAACAAAAACTTCAATCTTCTCATTATATTTACTTTTTTCCATGCTTTATCAACGACAGAATCAATGTGTACATGCCAACTGGCATCATCAGTAATGCTAACTCCAAGATGTTTATGGACAGTGACATTTGGAATGTATTGACCAAGCATTTGTAAATCAGGATGATCAGGTCGATTTCGCTTTTTTGATAATAGTAAAGATTCGGATTTCGCTGGATTAAAGGACACTAGCCATTTTTCAGCCCATGATGTAATTTTATCAATGTCACTTTGAAGTTGATAAGCAGCAGTATTAGGATCTGAGACAACAACGTACAGGCTTGTGTCGTCTGCAAAAAGGTTTATCGATGATTCAATATCAATAACGATATCATTAATAAAAATAAGAAATAATAACGGCCCTAGTATTGAACCTTGTGGAACACCTGCTCTTATTTCGCACCATTGCGAAGCTGCACCTGGAAGAACAACACGTTGACGTCTACCAGAAAGATAGTTAGAGAACCAACGCAACAGAGCCCCTGTTATTCCTGCCGATTGAAGTGCTTTACATAACGTATTATAGATGTAAGTGAGTTGATTGACAGTAGAATCGCCAGGGACAAATCCAGATTGAACAGGAGTAAGAAACTGAAGTTCTCTTAGATGATTAAACACATGTTTAAAGACAATGCGTCCGAATACTTTTTCTACTGTATTTAGAAGTGAAATCGGTCTGTAGTTGCTAGGTAGAGAGACGTCACCTTTTTTAAAAACAGCAGTTACATTGGCTTCTTTCCAAGATGAAGGTAATTTACAAGTCTGAAGTGAGTAATTGAAGAGATTACAAAGGGGATGCGACAGTTCCGATGCAGCTTCACGAAATATTCTGTTACTTATACCATCTGGTCCAGTGGCTTTACTGACATTTAAGGATTTCAAAACATCACACACCTCTGAGGGTGATATGACTAACGTGGTCAAACATGCATTTGAGTCAAGAGGTTGGGGAGTTGGTACTTCTATACCGTCATCGTGGAGAGAGTTTTGTTGTTGGAAATAACGGTTTAATAGATTTGATCTTTCTAAGTCACTAGAGGCAATATGATTTTCATCAGAGTCGTACAGTGGAGGAATAGAGTTATTAGCAGAAGGAGCTATGACTGATTTGAGAAGCTTCCACCAGTCTTTGTTTGAATGAGACCCATCTTTAAGTTTATTAGAAAGTTTATCAAAGTAGTCTAATTTCGCTTTTCGGATACTAAGAATAACGCGATTTCTAAAATGTCTGAACTTCTGCCAATGAGGTAATGATTGCGTATTTTTAACTTTCTTATACATTCTCTTTCTTTTACGTATCATTCTTTAAATCTCCGCATTGATCCAAGGTGGTTCATTTGGCCTTATTTTCTTTGATGAGTTTGGAATGTTTTGCCTTGCTATATCAAGTATTTTTGTAGTGATATTTGTCGTATAGACATCAATATCTTCATTAAAGCAAGAGTTCCAGTTGAAATCATGAATATCAGATCGCAGTTTTAAATAATCACCATTGTCAAATCTCCATATCAGACGTTTAATACATTTACGTTTTGTCTTGGGAATTTTCAAAACTCCAAACACTGGACAATGGTACCTTAATTCCTGCTCAAGAAAATGATCACTTACACCTGTATACAGGATAATATCACGATTTGATACAAAAATTAGATCAAGAAGTGAATGTGAATGTTCCGTGAAGTGTGTGGGATCGTTTATTAGCTGTTCCAGAGGAAACTGTTGTGTGATACTGTGTATTTTCCTAACTGTAGCATCATTGAAAGCGTTATAATTAAAGTCGCCGGTGATGATGATATCAGAAATATTAGAATCAAGGGCAAGTCCAAAGGTATCTTCTATCAAAGAGTGATATATTGCATCAGAGTTTGGCGGACGATAGAAGCATCCAAAAAGAATACGCTTGTTAGAACGTATATAGACCTCCAGCCAAATAGATTCAACATGGGCCAATTCCAGATCAGTGCGACGTTTGTAGTAGATGTTATCTTTGATATACACTATAACACCACCATGAGAGTTACCGTTTCTGTCGCGCCTTTCAGGAGAATGGTATGAATGTAACCTGATATCATCTGATAGTATTGTGTTATTTAACCAGGTCTCAGAGAAAGCAAGAATATCGTAGTCATTAAGTTCTGTGTACAGCAAATCAAGTTTGTGTTGAATGCTTTGGACGTTTAAGTGGACAAAAGAAAAATATCGCGAGACATCACTGGCAACTGTATTTGAAGCTAAGGAACCTGAGGAGGATGACCTTCGAGAGAGAGGACCTGGATTAGGATGTATGTCTCCTGACGTAAGAAGGAACACATTAAGCCAAACGCAAATTACAGTAACAATGAAAATAATAACAATTTCATGAGTGAATATTATATGTTAATACAACGAGAACTTGGGATCACTTTCTTGTGAGTATGTATCACTGGACGTTGTGTCTTGCTGGACATTAAAATTAAGTTGTACATTGTATACAAGTGCAACACGTTACGATTCAGATATATCAACAAAAGCATATGTATGATCATAGGTAAAGACCCTCGATATCTATAAACCGACATGACGGGCAGTTTATGAATAATTATGTTATTGACAATAATAAGATCAAAAACAAATGGATTTGGATGTGTTTTCGGACAAGAAGATTCTCCCCATTGGCAACCAGTTTGATGAAATTTCGTTTTCTGAACAACTTTGGTAGAGCTTCATGCAAGGAACATCCCTGTAAAGTTTTACTGAAATTGGCCAACTGCTTAAGAAGGAGATATTGTTTAGAGCAAATGTTGACGTACGCACGGACGGGCGACGGACGACGGACAACACGCGATCACAATAACGTAAGTCATACGCACGACCATCTGCTAAGAATGGACGGGGTGAAAAAAAAAAACCAGAATGTCTTAACCGACAAAACCTGGATACACACCGTATATCCCGAAGAGCTGAGCACAATTACTCAGGAAAACACAGTTCAAGATGTTATTTTTCAATTTCGAGCGGGAAGTAAGTATGGCTTATTTATATTTAATTTATATTCTAAAACCAAAAGTTGTCTATTCATATTGCTCGCTGAAAAATGCACGATCTTAATCACAATTTTAATCAAAGCGCTGGTAGTAGCGCAGTAATCTCATCATGTTCGACTTTTGTTTTAATGTATTTCATTTGATTCCACTCATTAAGCAACATATATTAGAATATAATCTTTACACCAAAGTCGTTTTATATGGATAGTGTGAACCAGATATGACCGATTACCGTATTCTCCTTGGAACTATTTTTTTGGCGTTTGGCGATGAACTCCTCATTGGTTGTGATAGGGGAAGCCATGAAATCTATTTTTAGATTTTGCTACAGATTTTGATTCTGTGAGCGTCGAAAACTGGTAGTAACCAAGAACAAGGTTGCAAGCAACCCTGTTCAAAAAACGAATAAATGTACACAATTGGTTTGGTAAGGATCCTTCAAAATAAATATAAATCAAGCCGATACTTACCGCTCGAAATTGATATTTTTCGGGAACTGCGTTCACCTCCTGAGTAACTGTGCTCAGCCTTCGCGGTGTATACGTTGTGAAAATGTAGTACGACTTCGTGAGACCAACTTGCCTCTCCATCCAAGATATCTTGCAGACAATTACAATTCTACAAATACACTGCTTAACAGTGATAATCTGTGACCAATCTCTTTATAAATATATTCCACCATTAAAATATTCAAGGCAGTCAAGTACCTGTAATATACGAAATGTAAAATGTAATATTTTAGAATAAAATTAATGTAACTTACTAATTTGTACATGTATATATTCAAGGCCAGAGCTCATTTACAGACAACTCCACCGGGACTATAAGAATATCGATAATCAACATTAGAGGAGCAGAACTTCGTTGTACTTTCAGTTTCACACGAAATAAATTTACACCGCATTTGTCGTCTGTTTCTTATTAAGCTATGTCTATGTCTTTCAGTTAAGCCCCATTCCCACAGTCCCGGATTGAACCGCCTAAATCTTATCTTTGAAATTCCGCTGGTTCGGGATTGTACCTAAGAAGTACCGTGATTATCTCTAGAGTTCAAGAGTAATAGTGAGTAATCTGTGCACGGTAGACCTGCGATTAACCCCAGCTTAATGTCGATGTACCGGTTATTTGTCACCAGTAGTTACCATGACCAGCACCAGGATAGTAAGAATGGGGCTTTAAACATGGGCGAAAGCGGGTCTATACATTTGGGTACAATGATTTTCCTGGGTAAAACCAGTACTACCGTGTGGGTAGGGAATATCATATGCAAACACAGAAACTAAAACACCATGTAAATCGAAAACATTTTATTGATGAACCTTTTATAATAACGAAGATTTAAGAAGAACATATAAATCTGGTTGAGCAAACAGTCAGTTTCATGTAACATAGAAATTTAATCAATCGATCAACCGATTCTCTGTCATTGTTTTCACATATTCTAGATTAACGAAACGTATGTATGTAGTTTCACAAATTTTCTTAAATTCCATAATTATGACAAACATAATAATTTGACTGTTAACAATACCGCTCATGATCGAATTCATAACAGATTTTTAATTGTTATATCAGTGACCCTGTTTATAACAAACCTGTTTGTATTCTGCAATTTGTGTCATCTGTAGCTGAAAAAGTACCAAACGTATCCGTAAAATTGAGAAAATGTATAATAGGTTAAACGAATCGCCAATCTAAGCGCAGGCGTAAGTTATGACGAATTGGAATTCCGTGGAAAACCCCCTGACAATGGTAAATTTTCAAAACTAAGATTTATTTTCAAACTAAGAATAATTCCGTCTTACGCTAAGAATAAATCTAAGATGAAAACTAAGAAAGTTCTTATGTCTTAGTCAAAATCTAAGATAAAGAAAATTCTTAACTCGGAAAACTAAGAACGGATGTGAATACGGGCCCCAAGAATACCGAAATGTCTTAGTTTTCGCCAAGTTTTGCTAACATTGTAAGATTATTCTTTACTTTTCTCTAAGAGTGAAAAACTCGTAGTAAAATTCTTAGATCGGCGATTTTTATCTTAAAAGTTTTGTCAAGGTGCGAGGTGTCTTAACTTTAAGAAATGTTCTTAGATAAAAACAAAGCGAATTTGGGTGCTAAGTCGATCTCATTGTTTTTCTATATCTATGAAGATTCCGGATACTAATCGGTTAATTTCTTGGATGATGAACTTTTAAACACTTCGTTATTTTTTACTTAATCTTTTATGATGGCTTTGAAAGGTTGACACAAGTCAAGCTATATAATTAGTATTTGTCCCCTCGTCCATATTGAATGCACAATTAAAAACTTTCCGTACAGGCGTACACTATTGAAATTGAAGTCACCGTAAGACCGTATTATTGCTGTCGAATATGTTTAGACTTGTAACTTCAAATTCATAGCATAAAAGTATGTACCATATAATAACAAAATCGTTTTTCTTTTACGATTCGCTGCCTCAGTTCTGACGCCCTAATGTTATTTATTTGTATTTTTGATACTTCTGTTGCCGATACTTTACCGAAGTACAGCATACCTGATAAAATGTCAAACACATTAATTTGACTGTTAACAATACTGTTCATGCTCAATTTCATAACAGACTTTTAATTATTCTATAAGCTGGGACCATTATTATACATATGTTTAATTTTCCCAGATATCAGTGACCCTGTTTATAAGGAACATGTTCGCATTCTGCAAGTATGACCAACAATTATATTTGTGTCATCTGTACAATTTTGTGGCCAAACAATGTACCAAATATATCTGTAAACTTGCATAAAATGTATGATAGGTTTAAATAATCGCCAGTTTAAACACATGTGTAAGTTATTCCGTGTAAAACACCCTGATAACGGAATAGTTCATAACTATAATTATTTTTCAAACTAAGAATAATTTCGTCTCAGCTTACTTTTAGAATAAATCTAAGATGAAAACTGAGACATCTCTCAGTATGTCTTAGACAAAATTTAAGATAAAGAAAATTCTTAACTCCGAAAACTAAGAACGTTTGTGAATACGGGCCATGGTCTCTGACTGGTAAACGGGAAAATCAACCTCCGGCAATTAGACTTACTGATGGTTATTGTAGTACATAGATTTACCATGAACTCGATGGAGCACAGGGTCCGTATTCACAAAAGATCTCAATTTTCCGACTTTTCTTTATCTTCAATTTTGACTAAGATCGACCTATTCGTAACTTCGATACTGACCCGAATATGGTTGGATCATGATCGCTACTTGCATCATGGATCTTGGATCTGGTCATGATACCTTTGATAAATTTTAGCATAGCAAAATACTTCAATTTACCGAATACCGTAACATCATATATCAGTGGGGATACTGTCTGTAATATATGGATGATGAAGTACAAATATAGATATACCTGGATACTGACAGTCATGGAAGTATTCTACTATGCAGAAACTCGTCAAATATGTATTTAAGTTTAAATCAAGATATTTAGAAGAAGCAAGATTATTTATCGCTAACACATCCGAATCAGGTCAATATAATGTGTGTATTCATGTGAGGCGAGGAGATTTCTTGCATTCAAATGTCGCACGGTAGCTGTTACGTTTGTTCTGTTAACAGAAAATTGACAAATGTTTAATTCATTGTTTTAAGCGATGACATTGAATGGTGTAAAGTCAATATCAAAAGAAATGTGGCTTTCAGTCCATATAAAGATCCTGGTGTTGATTTGGCCAGCATGAGTTTATGTGATCACGTGATTGTAACATCCGGGTCGTTCGGTTGGTGGGGAGCATGGTGGTCAAACGACACGGTTGTCTATTGCCATGGATATCCTAGAAATGGAATTAAAACGTATCAATGATTCAACAGTGCCGATAATTATTCATCACATTAGATCAAGCTCTGATAGCAAGCGCACCAAATTACCATACTAATTTAGAAGTCCATTATGTTTATCATATTTTTCTCGCTTCCCCAGGACATGTTTTGTGTTTTATTTTATTAAATGAATCGGTAACTGTGTATTTATCATTTTATGAATAAATATGACTGACTTTTTCACTGACTTAAGGCTGTATTGTTTATCTGAGTAATTTTGTATTATCCTAAATGTATATGTACCAAAAGCTATTTGTTTATCAGGCCAAAACAGGTCTACTTGCGCGTGCAGACATCTAGAACTACTTTAAATCAATCACTTGCATAAGTTGATATACTGAACGAGATTTATAAATCCCAAAGCGCATAGTTTGATATCAATGTGATTTCGAGCTAATTTTCATAAAGTACACCATCCCTTTAATGTGCTATGATTATACGTAGCTCTAAGCATTTGTGATAAAATATTTACTATGTACATTGAGAGCAACTCAGATATAATCGCCCGAAGCTGAAAGATCATTATAGGTATTCATAAAATCGTCATAGGGTAACCTGTTGTGAGAATGGTTCATCGTATATTTTATATATTAATGGCGTTTGGTTCCACATGGGTAGAAAAAGTGATATTAGCGTATAAATAAAACGTACTTTTCGGCAAAATAGTTCAACTTTTCATACAGGAATCAATCTTGGTATGATGATGCTACATGTGTCCGGGTTATTTAAGACCTTGCGCCAATATGTACCTGGTCATGAACGCTGTGGTCACGCTCGGATTCGAATCCAATTTCTCCAGGTTATATGACGTGTATAATCGGAGTGAAAACACATTGTCAGCCATCGTTTATGATATCATTTTTACCATAAGAATTTGGCTAATAACCACACCATTGTATACTAAATAATTATTTGACAGTTGTTCAGAAATAAATAGGTTATTGGAGCGGCTAAATTCTGACGGTTGAGTTTATAATGTCCAAACCGTTATATGTAATCATGATGGTATCTCTAAACATGTCAAATCAGCTTCAATGTTCATTGCAGAAATTTAGTAGGTTCTGCTTTACGGTTTACAGTTCATCGAATATATAGTTGTCATACAAGTCACAATACCTACGTCAGTACTACGTGAAATTTCATTTCATTTATAGTTTTCGATCTCTTATAACGTCCATTTTGAGAGCACTCAATTTTATGAATTTTACTGATAATTGACATATTCATGAGGGGCGTCGGTTCAAACCCCACTGGGACTATACTTTTTTATTGTTTATTTTGATTAGTTCTTAGGTAATGTTTTGTATTTAAAACATGAATTTATACAGTAATTAATATGGAGTAAAATATTTATTCCAAAATAATTTGTTCAGTTTATTGGAATTTATACAATATAATGTAGTTGTTAATTTTGAGAAAATTTCCTGTGTTACCACGGTTTAGTTTTTCTCTAAATGATATTTATCAGTTTAGCTTGTTACTTTTTGTTAATAGGCAAAAATCTTGACTAAATCTTAAAGGGGCGGGGTTACATTTTTTAATTATTTTCCGCAGCATAGTAGTTCCAAACATCACATAAACATTATACAGTCAACTTAAATAAGTGTATTCCTTAGAGTATAACGAACTAGACATAATATACACACATTGTTACTATTATTTAATGAAAAAAGAGAAATTCTTATTTTTTTGCATTAAGTCTTTAGAACTAAGAAATGAACAAAATACATGATGTACCTAAGATGTACATAATCGTGATTCGCTCATATGAAAACAACATTCTCAATATATTTTACTTGACGTTGCTTTGACTTATGTTATTACATACAGTCTTTATTCCATTATAGATACATATACTGAATAGCTATTTTTAAGTCATTACATTTGTTGAACACGAATGTACCCACGATAGCATGTCTTAATAAAGTTTCAGTTCTGTTATCTCAGTGAAATGCATTTAACATAAAATGTATTTATATGTAAATCACTTAAGTTTTTCCGTGTATTTCAGCATCAGATAAATACTATATCATACTGAACAAGAACTGTAAAATCTGCTGAAAATACCTGAATAATAAGGCGTTTTGCATGCACCGTGTAAGAAACAATTATAAGATAAAGCATGTTTAGTATTCGGGATTATGAGACAATCCTTACATGTGTTCATTTTGACACAACCCTGGGTCGTGCAATTTTATCCTGCATCATGCTAATTAACGTTGTACGCGCGGAAGGGTCAAAAGTAAGTAACCTGCATCATGCTAAAAGTTTTAGCATGTTGCAGTGTCTTACATTCACGATCCCTATCATACGCAAGTACATCGATTTACCTTGACCTCGATAGAGCGCAGGTATACATACGTATGTTTTGTGTGAAAACTGATTGACCTACATTTTCATAATTTCGATACTGACCCGAATATGGGAAAGGACCCGCTCGTGACCTACCTGGTATAATGGATCTGGGACTGGAACCCCTAGACCCACCTCCACTAACAATTATTTACTACTACTTCTATTCGTTGCAATATGAATAAATTGCAGCAAAAATTGAAATTGTTATAAGAATATTTAGTTTGAAATGTTTAACAAAGTGAATGGAAAATTCAAAATATTCATCATGCATCAATTGACTTCGGAAACATTATTCCTACCCGGCATGGAGTGAAGGTAGTGGATAACGCACGATTGATTTAAATACAGCCAGAACATTTCTTTGTTTTAATGGCGTTTTTACAAGTTTACAAGTTTATTTAATTGTGACATGCAGGCCACCGGCCCATACACAATAATATTTACATTGCATAAATATACATAACATTACAGCATATGCTAGAGACATATTGGTTTACAAGACATATAGAAATAGAAGTTTACATAGATAGTAAAAATACAACATTTTCCAAATAATCAAGATATGATCAGGATCTCATTTGAGAAATTGTAGTTACAATATTATAGATATATGTGTAACATTACTATAGACACATAATATTCAAGAGTATTAAGATTAACCAGATAACGTTTTGAGACATGGTAACATACCTAGACATAAAGACATGTTAATCAACATAGCTCATAAAATAAAATGCTATTTAAATTATCAAAATAATAAGATTCTCTGTAAGAAATACTAATGACCATACTTTTTACACTGCAATATAAGATGAAATTGTAAAATACAAAATTATTCATAGTTGGCAAGAAATTCTGATCTTCTTTTGAAAGCAAAATATAAATACATAGCAAAGTTTCTAATCAAATTTTCATTTTTGGGAGACATAAGTTTTTTTAAATTTAATATCATAAGGAGGCATAATTAGCGTAAATGGAATATACTGATCTTTATATAAAAGACATACTAATGTAAAATGGATATCATCTTCTAATATACATTCACAAAATGCACAGTATCTAAATTCTCTTTGAATATGATAATGTCTACCCGTTTCAATCATAAGGCAATGAGATGAGTTTCTAAATGAAGATAGACATTTTCTAAATTTTACAACATCAAAACAAGTAATATATGGCTCAAGGCCAAATGTGATTTTATATTCTTTGTATAGGCATAATTTGGCATTTAATGAACAATTATTACTCCATGTTTGTATATACTGGTCTTTAAGCATTTGTTCATAACACTTAAGGAACATTTTGCTGTTACCTACAAACTGTGCTTCCCATATGTAACCAAACCCATTGTTATACAAATTACGCATAACAAAGGTTGCCCAATTAACATAGCCTAATGAATCAAAATGCAGTAACATATTGTAACAGAATTTTATGTACCTACAGCTATTACAATTAATTAATTTCAACCAATATTGTACAGCCCGTTTTTGTGCATATATATGCATAGAATATCTTCCTAGGTCACCCAACACTGCATCATTACATGCATTTAAATACATATTAAGATATCTTTTACAAGCAAATATGTGTAGTTTGTCACATAATTTACTATAAAAAATTTCCCATATTTCAGCCCCATACAGTAGAATGCTTGCGATTAAGAATCAAATACCTTGAAAAAAGTTTTATATGGAACATATGGCAAATTATTAAATGAGCTTAAGACAAAGTTTAAGGCCACTTTGGCTTTTGTATTCATGAATTTGGACATTTCTAACATGGAAAGAGATCTCGTAAAATGAACTCCAACATAAGTAAACGAACTAACTACTTCAATATTCTCAGCATTGTAACTCCATTTCTCATGTCTAGAAAGTCTACTGCCATTTTTAAAAACAACTATTTTTGTTTTATTAACATTAACATCGATCCTATATCTATTACAATAATCATGTAAAATATTTAGCCTTCGTTGTAATCCTACGACAGTATTAGCTAAGAATGCTACATCGTCAGCAAACATTAGTAAAAATATTTCAATTAACTCGGGGAATAATTGAATTCCTTTAAGACCACTGTTACTTATTAAATCACTTAGTTCATTGATGAACAAAGAAAATAAAATGGGGCTTAGACTACAGCCCTGTCTTAAACCAATAGGGCATGGAAAATCAGCAGTGATTCCTTTATTAGTACGGACTGCAGCTTTGACACTTTTATAGACTGAAAGAATTGAATAATATAGTTTGCCATATATACCATCTTGTTTTAGTATGTTGAATAACATTTGATGATCTACTGAGTCAAAAGCCTTCTTGAAATCAATGAAGGCTACACACAAAGGCCTACGTTTCATACTTAGGTATTTGTTAATAACAGTGTATAAAATAAAAGCATTATCTATAGTAGAATATTTACTTCTGAATCCTGCTTGGCATTCAGTAATTTTAGAGTATGCTTCAGCATAAAAAGTCAATCTTTTGGTAATAATAGAAATATACACTTTACTTAAAACATCCAATAGAGCAATACCTCTGTAATTAATTCTGGAGAATGAATGCTACTTTTTATGTAGGGGGACGATAATGGACATGGCCCAAGCAGAGGGAAATTCACCCCTATCGAAAATACGATTAAAAACTTTATGCATATAGGGAAGTAATATCTCACTCCCAAAATTAAATTAGCAGGGATAAATTTACCCGAACACGCCTTCTTTATATCCAGCGCTTTGATTCCCGCCATAATTTCATCATTAGTAATGGGTGAGTTAAACAGAGTATCACTTATCTCATCAGTTTTTATGGCATGAATAACATGATTATTATGTACAGACTCATGTGTATTATCTCTAAACAGAGTACTAAAATGTTTGTACCATTCATCCGGGGATATTTGTGGATTCGGCTTGGCAATTTTGGTAAGCTTTCTAATCTCACCCCAAGATGTTTTAGAATTTGTAATCGAAGATTTCAGATTTTTCAAATATTTTCTGTAATAATCAGTTCTTTTACTTTTACATATGTTTTTATATTCATTTTTGAAGGTTAAATATTGACAGAGGGCCTCATTAGTTCTCAATCTGCGAAAGTTCCTTAAATATTTCATAGCCTTCTTTTTAGACTCCTAACATGTACTGTCAAACCAGTTGTTCTTTTTCTGGCCGGTAAAAACTCGTTTCTTCCTAACGAAGGTGTTTGATATATCTAGAATGGCATTTTCAAATTGGGACAATACAATATCAATACCAGTTGAGTGGTCTTCTACCAATCTATCAAATGCATAAAAACACCCCTGTAAGTTACTATCCTGTTTTCTCATTTATATCAATATATGTAGAAGATTGCTAGAATTAGTTCTATATGTTGTTTTAATACTTAGACTGAGGGCACAATGCGAACTCTCAGTGCAGTCATGTACAAGAAAGTCAGAGATATGATCGATGACACTCTTAGAGACAATAAAATAATCAATAAGACTAGAGCCCTGTTGGCCTACAAAAGTGAAATCCCCTTTACCTTTATCACTACCAAACCGGCCATTCACAATATATTGACAATATGCTTTGCAAAAATCTATCAATTCATGGCCAAATTTATTTATGACTTTATCACAAGAAAATCTAGGAATACCAATATCATTATTCAAGATTTCAGCAACATCACCTAACTCCGGAACATTGTCTACATGAGACACAAACTCATCAACATCAGATGTGCGTGAATTAAAGTCACCACATAGTATTAACGGAAAATCAAACAAGTTTTCCTCAATTAATAAGTTTTCTAGACTTTTGACACCCTTAGTATTAATACTACAACCTTTATAAAATGGAGAAGATTCGGGAGGAAAATATAAACAGCAATAAACATAGTCAGTTTCTGAGTCAAACAATACTTTATCCAATCAAAGCACAACCCATATCTAGTTAATATTCTAGAAACATTTCTGCAAAGCGTATTTTTTACAAGTACAATAACGCCACCCATATTACGACCACCTTTAATAGACGATATTAAAGTAAACGCAGTATAATTATCAAAATATCTAGCGCAGTAATCATAATTTAAGTCTCAGGTCTCTTGTAAACCAATAACATCATATTTGAGCAAATCATTTACAATATCAGCACAAGAACGTTTGTTTTTTAAACCCTCTATATTCCTGGAAATAAAGTTAATGAAGTTATTCACACATTGTGTAGGGCGTTGGCCACCGTCCTAGTCAACCTGAATAGGCTCTGTAACAGATGCGATATGATTATCCGAGGCATTAATGCCTTGCATCTCACTGGGTCGCTGAGCACGTCTGAATACACGACCATTGCGACCTTCAGATATCGGGGTTTTATGTAGTTCACCGTTCTTATAATAGCCAATATAGCCTTGCTTCCTTAATTGAGCAAGTTCCTGCCTTTGGAGGTAGGTAATATCGTTGGAAATACGTAACCCACTTTGCCTCAGTTAATTTCGGAATTCAAACAGTTTTAGTTTATCGTTAAGGTTACGGAAGGTAACCAATACCATTCGAGGTTTGCCATCCCGACTTTCGCCAATTCGTTTAGCCTTAATAATGGAGTCTCCAGGTATGTCATGGTCCTTAGAAGCCTTCGACAGCGAATCCTCAACTACCTGTTCAAGCGATTCTTCATATTCATTCAGACCAAACAGGCGCAAGTTGCACTTTAAGCGATCAGAATCGATGATATTAAGCTATTTTTCTATGGAAATAAGCGCATCACGTGACATTTCATCATGCAGTGATAGGTAGCCAACATCATTGCGCACAATTTCTGTATCATGTTCATTGTTTTCAAGTCTCTGCTCAATATTTGTTAACCTCTCATCAAATATGTGCTGAGTATGCCGAATTTCATTCATAGTAGACTTCATGTTGTAGATATCAGCATCAATTCGCTTCAATTCGTTTTTTACGCCAGCGACTTCATGTTTAACTTCGTTAATGGTACCCTGTAGTTTAGCATGAGATTCAGAGAGTTTATTATCTAATTTATCATATGATTCCCTCATTTGTTTTAATATTAACACTGTGTCCTCGGAAGGACCGGGATTAAGTTCAATATCCGATGCCAGAAGTAGCAATCGCCTGCAATACGATGTGTAAATAGTGCCAAACACACAGCCTTGGATTTGTGGGTCAAGTGATGTTGCACCATTAGTGAAGCCTATGTTGCCTGATGACTCGTTAATGGACACGAAAGGGTCAATGTCAGTGACAAGGGCGTAGTTGGAAATAGCATAATCATGAACAGAGTATGCTAATAGTAGCTCCAGTGCACATGCAAGATAAACAACTCCACATGCGAAAAATTTGTATTGAATAACACTGCCCTTTGTATAGGGGTTGTATCTGGTATACGACTTTCTCTTATTAGGCTTCATATTGGGTTCGAAGATCCCAATGCGCAGTCTGTAACAGTTTGTATCAATACCCATTTGGCTAGCCAAGCATTTACTTAGATACAAAATAGTGTGTCCAGTGGTAGTTTACAACGCTCCAATGAATTATTATTACCACCACAATACCATGTGTTCAGTGTACTCTACACATAAACGCTTCAATGATTTTCCAATATTGATGGCTATTGTTTATGAAAAAATCTGTAATAATTCAAAACACAGCAAATTTCTTACTTAGTATTAAGTCCAGGTTTGTAGTCCAATTAAAATCCTTTTCACACATATAACTTTTATAATAATATTTCAGGTAATAAGCAAAATATCCTCCGTTAATTTCAGCGTTCTTATTGACTTTCTCTTAAAACGTAGTTTAAAAACGGCACATTGGTTGTTGTTCCTTGATCTGGAACTATTCTGTGAATTGATTGGTTCTAGCTTTCTGTTAAGAATTTTCTGCAATGTTAACAAACCAAAGGCTTTCAGATATACGTTCTTGGGGTGAGCATGTCATTGTCCTTGCACAGCAGCTAATAAATTGCATGTAAGCCGTTTCGTTACGGGTATAGCTCGCGCGGTACCAGGAAGAGAAATATACATCTTTTTAACTCAGTCTACGCTGTGGTACTCATTTCAACATTTATTGCGTGTTATCGAACTGTAACGTATTTCCTATGCTTTACATGTTACGTTTAACTGCCATATGTGCATTATGATGTTTATTCATTAAGTCTTGCGGCCTATTAGGACAACCTATTTACAGATATATACAGAACATATTAATAAAAGAAATGTAACGGAGAATTATTATTATACTGTTACTATTATAATATCCCAGCAAACACACAACGTTATGACAACGTTGTGTTTTAGTTGTGTATTGGTTGTATTTTTTTACAACGTTGTCACAACGTTGTTGCAACGTTGACAACTATTTAACACAGTGTTTTGGAATGTGTAGGAGAAAGTATCATAAAAGCAATGCATTTATGTATTGAACAGACACTGTAAAAATGCATACAGCATTGTTATCTAAAACTGGAAATTTTTACAACGTTGGTACAACGTTGTGTAAACGTTGGGCTGCAACGTTGTGTAACAACCGTGCTGTAACGTTGTGAAAACGTTAGTAAGCAACGTTATCACAACGTTGTACTAATGTTTTAGTCGCAACGTTGTTAGAGTAACGTTATATCAACGTTTTGACAACGTTGCCAATTTCAGTGCAAACTAGTGTAGAACATAATGAAAGTACATGTATATTCAAAATGGTTATGAATTTACTCTGCATCGTTTTTATTGCTGCAAAAACAAGATCCAATCCCTTTTGCTTAAGTGCTGCCAAATTTCAATCACAATGACATTTTTTCATGTGTAATTCACTAATTGTAGACAGTAAACAGCACATTCAACTGTTTGTTGCTCTATATTTAATGGATAAAGTAGACCTGTGTTCTGTACATACATCAGGACTATAAAGTACATGTTGTATTCGTTTTTTCATATATATATGTTATACATATAATGATATTCATACATGTATGCCATATCTTCAGACTGTCAATAAAGTTGAGATTTGCTTCAGAAGCGTCATTCTTAAGTGAGATTTAGGTTAAAATAAGTTTTTTTTGCGTGCGAGATGGCGCTTTATGCATGAAAAAATGCCTCTAGTTACACCCATGAATAAATGCATCCTATGATGTATATCAAATAAAATAAAGTCGAAGTACGTTAAATAGAATTTATTTATCGATGCACATCGTACTCTTTAGCAGCAAATAACATGTTATATTCAAAGTATCCTCACAATCACATTGAAAAAACGCAGCATCAAGTCATCTGCAGCACATTATAATTCATATATGCTTAGATGATCATGATATTGTCTATATAATATTAATTATGATATATAATACTCATTGAATATTCTTACTAGTCCTACTAATTACTGGCACTTCAAGCTGCTTTCAAAATTGCATTGTTTTGCAGATACATGAAACGGTCAAACTCCTTCAATCCTTGATAATATCATAGCATCATTTTCCTTTGGTGTCATTACACAGATTTACCCAGTGATCAGTTTGTATTTTCCTTAATGGACGAAAGCTCTCTCTATCAGTCTATGGCAAAATTTGGGATATATTTATTGCCGTAAGAGCAACTTTATTGATATGTTCATGTTGTAGTTAACCACTGGACTGGGCAGAGTTTGTTCTAAATCGGATGTATCAACCCAGAAACAGGCTCGGTTTCTCTGAAAAATTCGAAGCTCTTCATTGGTCACAATTTGGTGAAAGAAGGTTTTCTTCTGCTTCTTCATAATTTCCTTGTTGTTGACCTCTGGTGCCAACTTCTACGCCAGGTTAAAAACTGAAACAAGATATACAATATTTAAATTTCAGCATAACAATGAAGTAAACATCTATAAGATACTGAAACCGGTCTTTGAATTAGTAATTTGTGACAGGTTGCCCTCCAATATACTTTATGAAGAAAACTTATCTTAACCTGTCCAGGACAACCAATTTTTTATTCGGACAACCAAAATTTTGGTTTCATTAATAAATCAAAACAAAAGCAGCTAAAATTTCTGTTTGGGACAACCACATTTCAAACCTTAATTTCACAGACTGCTCAATGTAACTGTTAATAAATAATATTATTTTACGGTTTACCCCACCCACTGCACTGGTCATCTAAATTTAATCTGACCATTCAGAAATCATTCAACAAACAGATTATATCACCCAATCAATAAATATGATTATTAAAGAGAACTTACCGTGGTTACAAACAATAATATCTTCATGTATTTATGTATAGATCACTGAAAAGTGGATGATAATTTCTAAAGATTTGTTGTTGTAGTCAATCTCCTAGCAGAGTTGTCGTTCGTTATCTCTCAAAAGCTATTTTCATTGCGATAGATTCGAATGATATTTTTCCGTAATTATTTCGTTGATTTCAAATTAAGTTGTTTAACGTACTATACCATCATTAGAATTTAATACTTTAGTATGTTTAGGTACGATGTATCTTCTTTTTACTTTAAAAGAAACGTTAATTCGAATATACCGATCCTGATTCTTGAAATTAACCGTTGGAAATTAACGGGTACGCGCGCGCGCCGAATTGGTCAAGCATTGGAAACAACATTTAGTTTTAAAACTTTTGGTGGATTTCGAGTGATAAATGGAATCATGTCTGCCAGTGTCTGGTGTTTTACATTAAAATCGTGGCCATTACGCACAAGGTAAGTATTTTTTTATTGTTTTAGCCACAAAATCTTGGTTTTAAAGAATGTCGGACGAAGCGTACTGTACCACTACCGGAACGTAACAGGGCTAAGCGTACCAGTTCATTAGTTTTGATAGGCAAAGCATACCACATATGTATTATAGAAATATGAAACATCTAATTAAAAATGTATTAAATCAAGATGCGTTTTATATAATGTCTGTCATTGTCTGACAAATAAACAATATAAATATTTTTTTTATAAAATCATAATAAGTGAGTGTTTAACAGTTTAAATAAGATAATCATAGAAAAAAACAAATGTTGTTGTAACTAACTAATAATATCATTCTCTCTATATTATTACAGTACAACATATGTGGTATGCTTTCACTAATTTTCAATAAGTCGATCCCATTAGACTAATAAAAATGCATTAATTGTAATAAATTTTAATCAGACAGCTGTTGACTTATGTTAAATTTGCCAAGGGCAAGGAGGGATTCAATACGGAAACAAAATCCTTGGGTAAGGTCAGTTCTGGAAGAAAACCGTATTTTATATGAAAATAAATGTTAGTGAGAGAATGGCGCTTTGTAACAGCGCTGACTGTAAGACTAGCGGGTTAAAAAAGCCTTGCCACAAAGACTTAAGTTAGTCTGTAAGTTGCCATTTCTATGACAGATTTTTTAATCGAATCGGCTTTTTTTTCGCACGTAGGGGAAGGGGCTTTTTCCTTAAATTTGGGGAAAATAACGCATAATTTTTGCAAAAGGGAAGAGAACACTTTGATTTTAAAGAATTTAATGGCCCCTGCTACAGAAGGAAAAAAAGCCCAGAGAATAGTAAAAATATTCTTTTTGTAATGGATCTATGCTGATAAAACTAGGATATTTTTCATTATAGACAAGAAAAAAGGACATATCAGAAACAATGAAGGAAACTATCCACTTTGGAAAAAAGTAAAAAGGCAGAAAAAAGCAACATGCTGCTGTGTCGCTCTTCGTGTCCTGATCAGTCAAGCACATCTTCAGAGTCACCAACATCAAATAGAAAAATATACCAAGTAAACAGTAAGTGATGGTGCTTCATATTGACTAATATAATGAAGATACACTTATTACATCACTTTTAATAACATACATATACATGTATAGTAAGCAACATGTATTTCAAGTCTGAAAGCTGTTTCTTGATTTTTTTTAACAATCATCCGACCTATTTCCATTGAGAGGTGGCTTATACCATAATATATCCTCATACCAAGTAGGACAGGAGAGGTGGTACAAATGCATATAGATAATAGATACCTAGACTTGCATGTCAAAACTTAGTTTGTCAAACATAGTTAACTGATTTAACTAACAAGTTTGAAAGCTATTGAATCATGCTTTTTTGTCAATCTTCAGATCTGTTTACAAGAAAGGGTGGCAAATACCTCATCTGGTATGATTCTCTTGCCAAGAAATTCTTGATGGCTTCTTCCTGGGTTCTGACCAGTACTTACTCCGAAAGAAGTTTGCCACTGACGGGATTCGAACCCATAACCTCCGGGGTAGCAGTCCGCCACTCTACCCCTACAACACTGCCCCTCCCTGCATAATTATTTTGTAATTCAAGTCTTAAAGAAATCTCATGTATTTGTCAATTCTCAGACCTGTTTACATGGAGAGGTGGCAAATACCTTAAATGGTACGATCCTCATGCCAAGTAGGACAGGAGAGGTGGAACAAATATTTGTAGATACCTTGTCTGGCCTTCAAAGTAAACATTCAATTACTCAAGAAAATAAAAGGCGCCTTATGATACGGATGTTATTAAACACATTCAGTGATAACTCATGATTTAATGACTGAAAGGAATTAATTAAAAGCAGTCCTGAATAAAAAGTAATTCATTTCAATGGATATGACAAAATAGGCACCGTCTTCTCTCGTGTAATAATGAAACCAACTCATGTGGAATATGATTGCTTTAGAAGATGTTTGACCTACATTTTTACCATTGTTTTAACAATCATTTTGTTTCCCTTTTACAAATTACAGCATGAATAATATAGTACATTAGATGTCAAAGATGTTGACACCACATGTCGTTTAGTGATGAGCTTCACAGGGTTTGGTCAGTAAAGGAAAGAAAGGGATTCTCAGGGAAGAAGAGATTGGAAGAACTGGCTATATGCAAATCAATATTAAGTAAGTTGTCCTTTATACTGTTTAAGTATGAAGTAAGTTTCTTGTTTGTTTGTTGTTATTAAGAAAAAATGGTAGGTAATTTGGTAATTGAAAAAAACAACATTTTCAAAATTAATATTGATTATTTAAATCAGCATGACTGATTTAAGTATTTTTTAAAGAAAATGAAGATAAGAAAAATTGGCCATATATTCTCAATCCATTTTTTTCAGTCTCATAATTTGTAGTTTTATCTAAAACATTATCAAGCTAAAATTCAGATTCAGAATCTATTTCAAATAGCTGTTTCGGATAGTTCTTAATCCTGTTTGTGGTTTCATTAGTAGAATTTAAAGTTTTGAAGAAACAAGTGTAAAAATCGGGAACATCCACACATGTGCACAAAGCATACCTAAACTAAAACTAACATGGGGACAAATTTTTGCACATTCAAATTTTCTTTTTAAATACAAACATACCATCAATTCTTTTTTGCAGATGCACTCATGAAAACTCACAAGACAGCCAAAAGGAAGCTTTTTGAAACATGTGACATTCAACAAAGGTGGATTGAAATTTAAGGTATATTTACTATTCTTTTGCTTTTCTTTTCTGGGCTAAAGTCAGGAAAAATGGTTAGTGTTACTGCTTTTGGAAAAATAAAATCTTAATTTACAACATTAAACAGCTCTTGTTTGAAAGTCAAACTGACTGTGGTTACTAGTTTATCTAAAAATATCAATTTTCTTTAAGCTTTTATAATCTTTTGCTTTACCTCTTTGTTCTTTGTAGTGCACTAAAAAGTTCAGCATAATTTGATTCTATTCAGATTTGCTGCAGGATTAAGGATGATTGAAGTGTTGTAAAAATAATCAATTAGTGCTAGTCCTAGAATCATTGTATCATTGAAATACTTAAAATGAATTATATTAAAATAATTTCAGAAGAGTGTGACAGAATCTGTAGTCCAGGAGGATTTGGAGGTCCAGGAGGAATTGAAGACATAAAGGAATCCTTAACTGAGTTTCACGAACTTTACAAAATGCGAAGTGGGCCACAAATGTTTGGATTGTTCAAAATAATCAAATACTGTCACATGTGTATAATTTGTTATATACTTACTACATACTAAAATAGTCACTTAAAAAAGACAAAAAGTGAAAAAGTCAAGGTCGGTGTCATTCGTTTCTATAGGAGGGATAATATAGAATATATTGTCTATGTGAATACATATAATTTTTGACATTGTATTATATTTTTAAGCTCACATGTCACAAAGTGACAGGGTGAGCTTTTAGGATCAGTCTCTGTCCGCCGTCATGCATCGTCAAACTTTATGTTGTGAACACACTAGAGGTCACATTTTTAGCAAAAATGAGCCAGAACGTTAATATGGACAAAATCTCGGATGAGATCGATATTGGGCCATTTGGGGTCCAAAACTAGGTCACTAGGGCAAATTGCTGGAAAACCTTGTGATCACTCTAGAAGTCACTGTTTTGATTGGATCATCATGAAACCTTGTCAGAATGTTTGTCTTCATAATATCTTAAACTAGTTTGAACATGGATCATCTTCGGTCAAAAACTATGTCGCTAGGTCAAATCTTATGAAAAAACATGTTAACACTATAGCTTTCACAGTTATAGTTGGATCTTCACAAAACTTGTTTGTTTTAATGATAAAATGGTCAAGTACAAATATGGGTCATCTCGGGTCAATAACTAGGTCACCAGGTTAGGCAAACTTTGTTAACACTGTAGATGTCACAGTTTTGATTGGGTCTTCACCAAACCTTGTCAGAATGTTTACCTCAATGATTTGTGGGTCAATGTTGAACATGGGTCAGCCGGGGTCAAAAACTGGGTCATCAGGTCAAATCTTAGGTAAAAATCTTGTTAAAGCTCTAAATGTCATGGCTTTAATTGGATCTTGGCCAAACCTTGTCAGATTGTTTGTCTTAATGATATTAAGGACAAGTTCAAATATGGGTCACCTAGGGTAAAAAACTAGGTCAAATCTTAGGAAAACCTTATTAACACTGTAGATGTCAAATTTTGATTGTATCTTCACCAAACCTCAGAATGTTTGTCTTAATGATATGCAAGACGAATTCGAACAAAGGGCATCTGGGGTCAAAAAAGAGGTCACAAGGTCAAATCTTAGGAAAACCTTGTCTATGCTGTAGTTTTCATGGTTTTGATTGGATCTTCACCACATTTTGTCAGAATGTTTGTCTTATTCATATGTAAGACAAGTTCTAACATGTGTCATCTGGGGTCAAAAACTAGGTCACCAGTTCAAAACAATGTTTTAATGAGTGAGCAGTGATTGACATGTGAGCGATATAGGGCCATCTTGGCCCTCTTGTTTATCTTTTTCTGAAAATTTATTTCAAAATTGATTTAGACCTGAAGAAAATCTTTAAATGAACGAAAGGAATGGCAGCACTTATTGCCCTTAACAAACAAGAGTTGGTACTGCTTGTGGTGCTATTGTTTTCTTAAAGTATCGATTAAAAACTATTGTTTTGAAACATGGATTACTCGTTTACCATATTAAGATGACTCAGTAGGGAAAGTAGGGTACATAACTATTGTTTTACTTGAATTATTTATCAAGTTTTTGTTTGAAACTCGGAACACTTGCCATCATAAAATTCAGTTCAATGTTCTATTGTTTTTGCCTTGCATTTTGTCTCAATTATGACTTTTTTGTAAAATGCATATTTCTTGGTTTAGGTAACTATATGATTTGACATTGAATTAAATATTTGTATTAGTAATATTACTTTGGCTTGCTTAAATTTTTAAACCAAGTGTTTTCAAAGGTTAATGTTTATTTGTTTAGGTACTGTAAATTGACAAATATTCCTGTGGGTTTTATTTTCGTGAATGGCTAATGTCTCGAATTAAAAATTTGGTAAAATATAAGAAGCATTACTTACTTAAAGTTTAAATAAGCTTCATTGCAAATTCAAGATCTCGCGAAAGTTGTGATAAAATTCACGAAAATAATACCTCACAGTTATTAAGTAATTTACAGTAATCTAAAAAAGCTGATACCTGGAGTGGATGGAACGATTTCCAACTGAGCCTATGGCAGGGTTCATTAGCTCCAATGCAACCAGTCGAAGCTAATACTGCTGTAAACAAAAACAAGTTAGGAAATCACCCAGCACTGAATGTCAGCAACTGTGACGACTGTGAATCGAACTCGCATTGCTGGCACCGATGTGCAACCAACTTACCACTGAGCTTTTAACAGAAGGTTTTGGTTTGGTTGTGGTTTGGTTGTTTCACAACGTTGTGCCACAACGTTGTCGCAACGTTTACACAACTCCACACTTTAACGTTGTCACAACGTTATTCTAAACGTTGTCACAACGTTATGCAAAACGTTGTCGCAACGTTGTCACAACGTTACTGTGTTTGCTGGGATGGTTTTAAAGCATTGCATTTCAGCTTCACTGTCAGTGAGAAACACTTTAAGAGCATAATTAATGTTATGGAGGACAATTCTTCACAAAAGACATTTCTATGGCTACGCCAGATATTATTTATGTGTGGAATATTTATGTTCATTTGAGGATATTTGTTGAGTGGCAATGACAGAGTTAAAATAACCATTAACCGCACCATATTTTAGAATATGTGCAGTCAAGTGTAAACAAATCGTCCTGCCGCTTTGTCATACGTAATAAATTCAACAGTCGTCTTGGTAACCTAATGTTTCAAGTTGCCGCCACCATTGGCATTGCTTATAATCTGGACATGATACCTTTGATAAATCTAAAAGATTGTAGCAAAGCAAAATACTTTGATTTTCCGAATACTGTAACATCATATATCAGTGGGGATACTGTCTGTAATGAAATAGGCTCTCTGATATATTCCAACTGGATGATAAACTACAAAATATAGAAATAACTGGATACCGCCAGTCATGGAAGTCAAGATATTTAGACAAAGCAAGGTTATTCGTCGCTAACGCATCCGAATCAGGTCAGCATAATGTGTGTATACATATGCGACGAGGGGATTTCTTGCATTCAAATGAATAAGCAGCTGGTCGCACGGTAGCTGATACTGTTTTCTTTTCAAAGACCATGCAATTTTACAACAGAAAATTGACAAATGTTCAAATCATTGTTTTGAGTGATGATATTGAATGACGAAAAGTCAATATCAAAGGAAAGTTACCCTTAGTCTATATAAAGATCCTAGTGTTGACTTGGCCATCATGAGTTTATGTAATCACGTGATTGTAACATCCGGGTCGTTCGGTTGGTGGAGAGCATGGCTGTCAAACGACACGGTTGTCTATTATCATGGATATCCTAGGAAATGAAGTATAATGTATTCAACAGTGCCGATTATTATCAACCACATTGGGTCAAGCTCTGATAGCAAAAACACCCCGTTCCAGTCTGCATTCTGATCGGTCGATTTGACCTGTCAATAAAATTCTGGCGTACCGTCAAAATCGTACTAAGTTACAATTGCATTACTTTGATTTTATTTCTTTTTCTTGCATTCTAAGAACGTGTTTAATATTCTATTTGATAATATGATAATTGATTTTACTTATATATTTATAACTGTGTGCATATATTAGATACAATGTAATTACATAATCAGAAATCAAAATTAGAATTCATAATATGTTAATTCAAATTACACGTATAATGCATGTATGTATTATTTTATATACTAGTATGTCATTTGTGTATGGGCTTTTTACGCAATGAACTTTGAAACTTGAATATTGTCATATAAAGCTTTTTCATACACGCGATAAATGTGAATTTATATTTATAATTCTATAAATAAACATGACATTTTACATTCTTTACTGATTTTATTTACAATTCACACTTACAATTTACATCAAGCATATCATGTAGTACAAAATAATGACATTTATACACACATCTAAACATAAACATAATTACAACATACATTTACATTACACTTACCATCTATGGGATAAATGTATCTTTCACTCTCATAAATACAAGCTCCTCTTCTGTGACTGTAAAGTTAGAAAGGTGTTATTTAAAAAGTGATCATAAGTAAAGATATGTATGTTAAGGTAAGCTGGGTATCATTAATATCGCGAGTATCGTGAAATTCCGGGTAATTTCGGAACTCTTCGGCATTTAGTCTCTATGAAAACTAAGTGTCGATTAAATAAATATTATCGTATAAAATCATAAATAAATATTTGTCTTAGGAGAATAAAATTAAATGAAATGATCAGACCAGTCACATAGCCGTTAGCAATGTGATAATTAATTTCGTAACTTTGTCTTGGAGGTTATTTTGGCGGATCGTAATAAAGGTCATAAACGCGGACGTTTTGGCGCTTTATTGTCAAACTGGCAGTCATGCTAATTCTGTCGGTTTTGATCGGTGCCCCAGACATTCGAAGATGTAGCTGGAGCACTTCTATGAGGACTATGAGGGTATCTAACGAGAAATGTGTAAACATTGATCACGTATGACATCAACACGAACCACGGAGACGAGTCGTGTGCCAGTACAAACTGCCCTGTTTCGACGACCCGAAGGCTGAATATAAAGCTTGGCACAGGTATGCTTACCATCAAAATGAATAAATTTATTATGAAGTGCTATCATGTTTTGCTGTAAACAACTAGTCAATCCGTACCCAAATCAACTCGTCCCAGAATTAATTTCCTGGTCCACTCTGGTCTATGCATGTTGAAATGCGTGCTGAAAATTTTCGCATGCATGTTGACTCGTACCTTCTATTTTTGTTTGCTTTACACGTATTATTACATGTATTACATAATTATTATTATATTTAACTACAATGATTGTCATCAGAAATATGTGTTAAATATAAATGTATGACTAATTGACTATACACTATTAGTACTATACTGAGTCAAGGTATGCAGTTATAATGTATATTTGTCTGTCATTTTGGTATAAACATTGTAGTAAATGGTACTTTATTACTACTTGCAGATTACTATATCAAGTGATAGAGTGTCAGACCCAGAGAAAGAAGTGGTACCACTGTCTGCCTGTACTCCACATAAATCTATCCACAGATAGTTGAATCACGTCATAGGTAACTTATTGTTTGTGCCATTTATTACATAACAGTTGATTTCTTGAACATTTATACCCCGATAGAACGAGAAACCAGCATATATGCATTTTTCTTATAAATTTTCTTATTGTAAGTTTTATTTATAACAGTATGTGCCCTCCTGATTAGCTCAGTGGTATTGTTTATCTACTGATCAAGAAGTTGAAGGTTCGAACCCCGGTCGAGGCTCACACTGTCCATGACAAATTCGACTGAAGATGTTAATCCTATGTTAAATTGTTCTCCACCTCTGAATTATGTGGGGTAGCTGGGCAGTAGGTTGCAGATAGAATGTGGTGTATACTGGTTAAGGCCTAAATAAAATTCAGGGAAACTGGTTAAAATAACTGCAATAACTATTAATTGAAATAATTTTGAAAATCTGTTAAATCTGATGAAATAAATAAATATAACAGTATGTACACTTCAGTTCCACCATTAGTTATAGATATCTTTTTCTGAGTATTTTTGATAAACATTTATTTTTTTCTGTGGATTTACGCCATTTTCAGTATTTCAGTTATATAGGTGCAGTTCACCTAACCTGGACTGTTATTCTAACCAGTATTCACATACCCTAACACAAGGAGCCGGCAACTACTCCACATATGGAGAGAAATCAATAATTTTGTCAAAATGTTTCAAGCTCAATCTTTTTAGTAATAATATTTATTGATAGACAAACTATTTATTTGATTTGTGTGTTTCAGTCTGAAGATTCCCACTTATAAGCCTGAGCTTGTTTGATTTGCCAGCAAGACCCCTGGTGCAACATGCAGTGTCATTAGAAAGTCAACACAGCATCTAGTAAAACTACTTTCTATTTCCTTGTAAGACCAGGACACGGATGTCATGTGCTGTAGATACTGCATGGAACAAACATGGATTTGATAGTATGACATCATTAACATGATTGTGAGTATATTTGTCAAATTATGTCAATTGAGATCATTTTACACATTGTTGACTTTGTTTGCATTGTGTATCTGCAAGATGATCTACATTAAGTGACTATGAAAATCTTCTGACCAAAAAGATATGGACAAGTAGAAATGATTCTGCATTTAAAAATACACTCATCTGATTGCCTTGTCAAATGCAAAATGCTGAGCAGGTGTGCACAAAATCCTTGTTCTCAATTGTATACATTTTCTGTATTGTGCTCATTCAAATGTGAAGATAAACTTAATTGCAATGATAAATGAACATATGTAAAGGCAAGTTGTTTTAATGATTTACTGATGATATTGCATATTTGAAATTTTGATTATTTCTGTATTTTTTCAGCACACATTCTTTATGACCATGGAAAAATATGGGAAGAAAATTGTTAAACTATTGTGTCCCATCCATGTGTGGAACCTGTTAGTGGTGGTGTAAGAACTGACAGTTTGAATAAAGGACTCATCGATGTTTCTTTACCCATGCAAGAAATGTGAGATCAAAGGAAGGTGCGAGTGGAGTGAAGTGTGTATATGAAATAAAAGAGGATGGCTTCACTATTGAGTTCTTAAATGTTTACTATACCCACAAAGCTCATAAGACCTTAGTTTAATGTGAAAAAATTCTTTGACAAAAATCATGATATTCTAAAGCATGTCATTGACAAAAAGTGGTACGCTAAAGCATTCAAAGAACAGGAAATTGAGTAAAAGTGTCATAAATCACAATTTAGAAGTGTGTTTTCTAGTTTTTTTGATGATTCTAGACTTTTTATAAGCTTCTGTGAACTTCTTGTATTTCTTATATGTTCATTTTCAATGTAACATTTATAAAACATACATGAAAAAAGATTCTGCCAACCTACTGACCCTTATTTTTTTTTTGATATATTAATTGGTGGAAACATAGTATTAAATTTGTTTGGCCTAATCGGTAATAAAGGCAATAGCAGGGTATTATAAATTGCTAAGTTGTCATTTGTGTACCTTGACTGTTTAAAGAAGAAAAAATGTATACATTGATATTTTTAACATACCATACATATACAGGTGCCGATAGTTGATAATTTAAAGGTCCTTGTGTGCAGCTTAAATTTCTATTTTGTTTATTATTTGTAGCATGTATATTCATAAATGTGAGAATATTATTCAATTATATTGTTAATGGAGGCTTATATAGATATACTATGAGATTTTAACCAATCAAGTGGTGACAAAGTTCTTTATGTGCACATAAACATATTTTTATTTTTGTAAATATATGTATTGTGATTAGGGGGTATACATGTAAATATCTCAATTTTGAAAAAAATACATGGTAAAAGTTATTTATTTTGGTTTTTATTTTTCCTACACACATCAGTGCAAAAAGTAAAGTTCAATTCAGTTAATGCAGGATGTTAGTAAATGTGTCAGTTCATTATTATTGAGGGACAATAGAATTAATGCAAGCTGAAATCCATTATCAAATTGTGAAGAGACAATGTTTAAAGTCAGGTTGACACTTTTTGCTTGGCTTTTATGAATTAATACAGTATTCATCTTAAAACTAACACACTCAGCTATAGAAATCAGTAAATATTTTAATATTTTGTTCATTTTTATTTAAAAAATAAAGCAAAAAACAGATTAAGGGTCTTTTCAGGAGATGCTATATTTCAACGTTGGGGGATGGACCATTGAAAATAAAATTTCTCAAAATTCCCATGGTGAATTTTTTTTATATTATGGAAATAGATGTATTACATAATACCATTCATGAAAACAAAAATTATTTTGCAATTCTCAATTATGCCAATGATGGATGGCTTACCTTAAATCAAGTCAACTTATTATTACTCTGAAAACCATCTAATTCCTCAAAACTATCAATCAACTAGCTACTTAAAATAAGCAGTTCTTTGTATAGTAATCTAGTAAAACCATATAGAAATACTAACCAAAAATCAATTAACTGAACCCTTCCCCGCCACAAGAGAAACAGAGACTTTGGGTAAAGCCTCTGCTTCAATTGTACTTTATAAGTACTTCATGAGATCTGCAAAATTTAAAGACCCGCTTCATCTTAAGTCCGGGGACTTCTTTCATACTTCTTGATCTTGCTTCAGATGAAGTTCCCCGCTCTCACTGAGCGCAAGTGACTTCAACAGTACTTCAAAGACTTTGGGCTCGATTAATTTAATCTAAATTCCTATAAAGAGGGGCTTCACAAGCGCTTCAGTATATTTCAAGGAATGATGATGTTTGATGGCATCACAGATCACATGGTGTTATAACCAAATAAAGTGCGTCAGTAAAGAATATGGACAAACTGCTAAACCTATTAATATGTTAATACACTGGTAAGTGTACTGGTTATTAAGGACTTGTGTAAATAAATGATTTACACCTAACATATGACAGTTTCATATTTATTAAGAGCCAGTCAAGATGAAAGCAAGTGAGTGGGGTGTGATGAAACACTTGAAAGGCTGCAGTTTGTTTGTGTTGTATTTTAATACATATATCATTAATCCCCATCATATAATGTGACCAAACTGCTATTGTAGTTAAGTTTCCAAATATTATGAAATGATTTAAGGAAAGCCTGGCTCTGCATGTCTGAAAAACTTCTGAATATTCCTCTGAATATATAGTTTGAGTGAACTCAATGTACAATATCTGAATATTATTTTTGAATATTGTCTAAGAAATGTCTGAATTATATCTGAATACTTTTTCTGAATACCGTCTGATGATGCAGACATGGCATATCATGGTTTGGCATATGATGCATGGTCTAAACATACATTCATACCTGTATTGACTTCAAATAAGTAGGCGCCTCGATGACGCTGGGGTACTTCAGTGGCGCTTCTGTTGGTACTTCAAAGGTGCTTCTGACTAGGGACTTCAAATTCGCTTCACCCTAATATGCATTCTGAAGCACATCTGAAGCGTAATTAACATAATTGGGAAGGGGAATTTCAAATGCAATTCTCCATTACTTTCATAATGTAATTTTATCTGTATCTGTGAAGTTCTCTTGAAGCAGGAGACTTTAAAAGTACTTCTTTGATACTCCAGGATGTAGCTTCATTTATACTTCAAATATGCTTCAGATGTGCTTCTTTTGTGGTTTGGTTCCTACGTCTTGTTTGGGCGGTAAAAAGTAAAGAACTGGTTATACCAGCACAGAGAGCTGAAGAAAAGACTCAAAATGTCACATTCCTTTAAGGGGACACAATCTCTGAAAATTATCTAAAGCGGGTGGGGCATGGTAAGAATTAAAAAGTAAGAATATACGTACATTTCAGTAAAAGAAATGAATGTAATTTCAAGTTATATATGCACTCAAAGGAATGTTGACAAGAATGGAGAAAAAAGAGATAAAATGTCAAAGCTAATGTGGATATAAGAACAAATTTTTGCGTACATTCAAACACAAAAATAAATTCACATTTCAAAAAAGTAATATGCACTACACAATATCAGAACATTTATCAACGTTGTACGAGTGAAATTTATTTGAAATAATGAGAATTATCACTGTTAACTTCATTTTATTACACACACTATCAAGGTAAAACACGATCTGTTTTCTCATAAAGTAGTACAAATGAAAAGATATGATGGTCAAAAGTGCCATGGAACAAAATAGACAAAAGTTATAATTTCTCCTTATCATTTAAAGTGTATCATATTTTCTGATAATTTTCATTTTAATCTTATTGAGCCATGTCAAAATACATGTCAGTTACGAGAATCACAAATTCAAGATCCGTTTATAGTATTTATTAATCAATATTATACATTATGGATCGATAAAAATAACAATAAACATGAGGACCAGGATTGTAGAAGTGGGCCCAGTAGAGTATCTCTCTCTATATATATCACATATGCACACAATAATACACGAGGTCATAATTGGGCATAAATCTGCCAAAATGGATAATATCACAAAATCCGAAAAATGCACAAAGGTACTTAGTCAAAATAGTTATGGTGAACGTTAGGTTGAAATTCCTTCAGAATTGTAGGAGAAGTTGCGTCCAGAGATTGTGGAAGCTCGCTCAGATCTTGCCCGCCTGTCCGTGCGTCGACAATCAACAATATAATAACCATAGGAATACCTGGTTAAAATATAAAAAATCAAAAAGGTTACCAGAGATAACAAGACACTTTAAACAATGATAGCAACTAACACTGAACTAAACGCATAATATTATTTCCTACAGTATCCCTTCACAGACACCATACTATTTACTGATATCTCAATAACGCTTTGCACGGGATTTCGATAAATTGGGTCAGTGCGATAGTAAAACCACACATTTCATACACCTATCTTTATAAAGTTGAAAACATGACATACGCCTATGACAAAAAGTAAATAAATGAAAACTTTATGCTTTGGCATTAATACTTACTTTGATCCGTGTACTGATTACTCATTATCGCAATTTTTGTCTCCTTATTTGTTTTGTTTATTTTTCGAAATTTACAGTGGAAGTGCTTTACAACTGAAAACGGAAATGTCTTCGATCGGAAGCATAGTCCATTATTTAATTACTTTTTCCCCTAAGCGAATAAAACTTCTAATCTTTACACGGATATAAGAATATTTTCTGATGTTGGTAAATAAACGATATTATCTCGAAAATCTTTGTCATTTAATAAAAAATATGCACGTGCCGCCACTTGTCTAGTATGATTCGAGTTACCGTTCCTTTCGCGGATGAATTATTTTCAGTGAATCGGTCAGAAAGCCGTGGGAAAATGAAAGTGATATTAAACATTCTACAATTAACCATACTTCAAATAGAAAGAACAAGAAATCAAACAAGTGTTTTGGACTTACCATCTTAATGGAGCATCACATACGTCTTATGTACATTATGCATAATTTATCAGGTGTTGTCACAGCTTTAAATTTCTAATCGCACTGATATTTTTTTTGTTTACATTTTAATGAATGAAAAAATAGCGCCTTGTGGAAATTTTTATGACGTGTTGAATATATTTTTGGTTGTTTCAGTAAACGTGATTATGTCAACCAAAAATAGATTCGTACAACGTTCAGTGTAACTTTATGACACAAAAACTACTTTGGTTCACGAACTGTTCTTAACGTTTTGTGTTTGAATGTACTTTCGTAGACCGTTTTTGACGGTATTGTTTTCTTGATTAATCAGTGGTATCCTTCAAATAGTGAATATTACATGTCTACACTAATGTTTTAACAACTTACCAATACTTTTTTATAGACCCCCCAAGTAATTATTTCATCTGGCAATGTGACTATTTTCTTTGTTTTATTTTGAAAGTTGAGATTTGTGTCCCCTTTGTGCAAAATTTCAGAACAATCGGAGAAAAGTCGATTTTTGACCCATGACGTCGGGGAAAGGTCGCATACTACCTTAAGGTATTTAGCTTGATTATAATCGCTAAAATAACGTAAAATGATATTTTACATTATTTACAAAGATTAAATATCATACTTCAATACCAAAGCAACAAAAAATGCTAACCGAGCGCTCACAAATGGTGTTTATTAGCGATAAATACTGCACCCCTTTATCGACTTTTCCTTATCAGCGTTAAACATCTGTAACGTAATGTGCATTGTATCGGTACGATATGATACTATTTAATTCATTGGCCTAAACATAGTTCTTCTCATTTTATGTTATAATTATTGTCTCCAGCTTTTTGAAGGCATTCAATTTGTCTCCATATGTGGAGTGCTCAGTATTTCACAATTACGAAGTTAGTGTAGCAGGGTGATATTTTGGAAGTTTGATTTAGTTCCAAGGGTAGTAAATCTTGGTGATACTGTGTTGTTCTTTGTTTGAGTTGTCTCCCTTGCTGCGAAGTTTGGTCAGTTTTGATTATTTCTTAGAGTTAGATGGTAATCAATGTCCCTTAAGGTATCTGGCTTGGATATCATGTCAAATCAAGTTTCACCAATTTATAGATTAAAAAACTAAACCATGATTATAAGTAATTTAATTATAAACCGTGCCTCAGTTTTTTTATAAAGTCCTCCGTTCGTTAGATACTTGACTTTAAAGAAAGTCCGTATCCAGAACCCCGCTGTTTATTACGTAATACTCCATAGATAAAAAATGAAAACAATTATCAAAATTCTGAGACATGGTTCCATAGATTAACATTTCCGCTACAAAATACCGAAAACCGGGAATGTTAATTAGAAAATGACACCTATTATGTTTTTTAAGCTGAACAATTAACAATAAAAGTGTGGGATCATTGTCGTCTCATGAAATCAACGATTTTGACGCATCCCATTCAATTATGATAGCCAATCAAAATTGCAAATGTTTACGGTTCAGTAATTGAAACCATGCCCCGTTTTGATATCTTGTAAGAGATTTTATAACAAATTGTTGTCATTAACGAATTAATAGTATCATATCGTATACAATGCACAACACGTTAGAGATGTTTAACGCTGATAAAGTCGAGAAAGGGGTGCAGTATTTATCGCAATAAACTTTTGGCTTGTCAAAAAATAACGTGGCGTGGACGTGGTCAAATTAGAACGCAGTGCTTACGTAGTAAGAACGTAACAGGAACTTCATTGACGCAGAAGAAGCGTGGTGCGGACTTGAAAAGACAGCAAGCGATTTTCACCGCGTTGTCACTGGGTTGTTACTACGCTTTTGTTACGTCAGTGAAGTTCTCACTACGTCTCAACCAGGTGTATGCTAAGACCATGGTACGTCCACATCACGTTACAGAAGACTGCACTAGGTTGTAATTTTGCCCCGTCACGTCTTTAGTACGTTTGCAACAGGTGACCAGTACGTTCCTGTCAGGTTCTGAGCAATTGGTATAAATACTGGATTTATACACCATTCTTTCATTTCCAGTCAAATGTATGTTAACAAATGAATGCATTTTGTTATTGTACCAGGACAACAGGCGATTTTTGGATGCTGAAACTGCAATTTTCTAATTAAGTAATAGAAGAAAAGGGAACATGAAGCACCTTAGATTATGTTGTGTTAGTGCATGGATATAAGCAAAAAGAAGACTTCTGTTCGGCCATCATGACCAGTTAAAATAAATGGACACATGGTACAGTATACATACGGAGCTAGTGAATGCAATGAGGTTGACATCAAACATGAAATGCTATTTGTTGATTTCAACATGCAACAATTCATTAGGTATCACTTTCTTTGTTTTTTTAACAATTTGCTTTTTAAAAATTCATAAACTTAATCTTGATTGAAAGTATGTTTTACCATTGCTTATAAATAATTATGATAACATCTTTATAAAGCTATAAGAATACTTCAAATTACATTTTTAGATATTTCCCGACTTGTATTTGTTATAAATTGTGCACTATTGTATAAACTATGTAGACATTCTAAACAATTCATGGTCACATTAGTAAAGACAGATTACTGATATCATTAACTTCACTGAATTCATATAATTAAGTGAAGTAAATGATATCAGTAATCTTTTATAATACACTGAGTCTTTGTTGTTATAAATTCTCAGACAGACAGTGAACAAAATACATACATGTATACATATTTCATAGTAAGAATCAATTAAAAACATGAGTGATCAATGATACATGAGTTCTGACGCCCTAATGTTATGTATTCTTATTTTTGATGTAGGCTATAGGCTACTGGGCGAACCCCCCCCCGGACTCATTTTTGTAGACACCATTTTTTGAAAGCTAAATGCCTGCTGATCATTTTCCCAGTGTCTACAGTCTGGGCGTTGGGGCGTTTGTGAACTACAGCATGCTAATTACCGTTACCGAAAAATACGTTTGACAATAATAATAATAATTTATCAATTTGAACAATTGCTTTGACCATAATAAGTTTGCAGCGGCGTTACTTGTAGATCAAATGCATGTTGTTTACTTTATTGCACTATATATGTTCTGTAATTTACGTTACCCAGTGTTACCCTAAAATGACAAGGAAATGGCAGTTGTATATGTTCAATTAACACAAAAGCAGTCGTAAAATATTTTTTTTATTCATATTAGGCTAATATTACCACATATTCATGTTTTTTCTTTCATTAAATGTTCGTTTATGTCTTCATTTTACGTAAAATACGTTACATATAAAACTATACGTATTACATGAAAATCAGTTATATTACTGTGATCACATACTATGATCAAATAGGTATACAGTGAAAGGTAATCATGATACTTTCATTAATACACATAACTGGAACACATTTCTAGATACAAATGTTGTAGAGTTTGACTGGCATAATAGTAGTTACAATGCATAAAACATTGATTTAATATGCAAAATGTATATACTTGATTACTAGCAATACGTACATGTAAATTAACATTCCAACTTTTTAAATTCATCACTGATTGTGTTTTGCGTTACATGGTTTTATTTGTGTTACCTTTGAAATTATTTACAAACGAGTAACAACATCTCTATGAAACTGTTATAAAATCATCATCGAATGTATTCTAAGCATATGTATCCATGAAACAATCAAATCTACAATGACAGCGACAGTGCAATAAACATTGTGCCATTGACACACACAAACATGTGTGTGTCATTTACGTTACCATTTGGTACATGCTATTTTATATATATATGCTTAAGTGCAATATTGTATGTTATGTCAGATTTCATTAGCCGTACATATTATCATCAAGGTATTGGCAGACGTTCACGAATTTCTCAAATCCTCATCACTTTTCTGTTTCATAGACAGCATTGACCACACTAATGAGCTCAATGTCGTTTTTATCATCAGTGTCTTCTGCGTCGCTTGCCTTTGGCACAATATTATCCTCGTACTCCAGCATGTTGTCAGGACCGAATTTCCAACCACTTTCATCCACTTTTAGAAGATCAGGATTGCCCTTTTTACATGGGTCCAAATATGCACCTTGTAATTACCCGTAACACATTGATCATCCGAGACGGTATCTTCAGGGAGTGAATAAGCTCATGTCCATACCACATAAAGCGTTAAGAACACAACCATGGCTTTGATACTTGTCATACTTCAGTTTATTGCTGGCTGTCGTTGTATTTTTGTTGACCAAACAACACACATACAAATGTCTCAATGGCACTGTAAAGTTCATCCGAACAAACATGCGTGGTAAATTGGCCAATATTGTCATGTAATCTTCATTTATAGGAACAAAGCTCCTATAGCTATATATTACTTTTTCTAATTACAATTACGTGACGCCTCATACATCCGCTTTGAAAAAACAGAATAAGTATACATTGCAGACTTTGCAGTTTTGATACATGTTGGAGATATATGCAAGATTCTGTTGGTTTCCTCCGTTTCATCATTAACTGTTGAGGTAACGAAATTCACTACATATTGAAAATAGTTTCATTCAGTAAAGCAGCACTGGAACACTATATTGTCTCCGAGATAAGCGAGATTACGTATTGCCACATGTAGCTTTTCCTTGGTAATTGTGGTTAATTGGCCAAATGATGTACATCTGTACAGACTATACATACTTGACATTCAAATTTTAATTTAAAATGATGATAACACAGGCATTTAAATGGTTTAAGGATGGTTTTATCTAACACATTTAAACTTCGCTCCTGACTGTAATCTCAGTGCTTTGAATCTCAGTAAGTGTGACTGTGATGCCATCTCTATAAGACTGCTCAAAGATTAGCTTTATTGACTGTGTCTTATTGTCGTCATTAGACATGAAACCCATCCGATTTCATGGAGCTATTGATTTTTTTTGAGCTGCCCAACGTCATCGGCGCTCATTTGATTCAATAGACTGTTTGTTGTATGTGTCTGATATAAAGTCTACACGAAACGTCTTAGGTAACTGATAAGAAATCGTCTCAGCTGCCTGCTCGAATGTGTCCGGAACTGCTACAGTTACCCAATTAGGCGTTACCATTAACAACATAGGATACGCCTACTGTAGAATGGCTAGTTGTTGGTTCTATTGGTGACTCAATATTAGGCACTCGACCTAGAAGAAATTACCAGGTAAGCTTCAGGTCTATGTCATGTTGAACTGACAGGAGCATAAGCTGGCCAAAATGCGTTACGTTCTGCTCGTATCTGAGTTATTATATTATGCTGAAATACTCTGTGTGAAGGGTTGTGTTTCTTCAAACCTTTGCCGGGGTAATTGATCAATTGCTTCGACAAGGGCTTGTGCTCCCATAGAGCATGGTTTTAGTGTTTCCCAGACGCCACTTTGTCAAGAAAACCACTGGCACTATACCGGAATTTATCGTAAGTTCCTCAAGACCACTGTCGTTAATTACTTTACCTAGATGTATCGAAGATGGAGCATAAGTGTGTGAAATATACCCGTTCTCACTATGACATTGGTGAATTTGTTCCGGAAACTGCCAAAGCAATGAGCACGATTTCATAATAATAATTTCATAATAAACACGTATTTCCCGCATTATTGGGACTTTTTTGTCACCTTGTCAACATATAATACAAGTGAGTACCATTTACTCATTAATAGATAGTGTTCTGCTCGATCCAGAAACAGTAAGTATATGATGATAATCGACTATTTTAGAGTATATGTGACCTTATTTCAGTGATATAATATTGGTAACGTAAATTATACCACATTTGATGATGTGTTTAACATTTCTACACGTTTACATTCTCTGTGTTTATAATTATAATTACAAAGCCTTTAACACTTTATTTTGATCTCTTTGCGGTAATGTGTTAACTTTAAAATTTCAATTATGGTAACACCCAAAAATGGTGGTAACGGAGTAAAGCCTCAACATCCAGATGGTAGACACTGAGATTTGGTAGGTCTTTCCATACCCTTTTCAGAAAACCATACTGTAGAAAAATGCTTCTGGGGGGGGGGGGGTATTGGTGCCCCATAGTCTAATACTTCTGTTGCTGGAACTTTACCGAAAAACTGTATACTTCATAAAATTACTGAATGTCAAACACATTAATTCTAATTGATGCATCAGTGTCACTGTTTGTAAGGAACCTGTTTGTATAAACTTTGAACTTGTATTCTGCAAATATGACCAACAATTAAATTTGTGTCATCTGTTGCTGACAAAATACCAAACGAGAAAATGTATAATGGGTTGAACTAATCACCTATCTAAAGGCAGACGTAAGTTATGACATTTGGGAATTCCCTGGTATTCTTTTTCACTCATGTTTTTAATTGATTTCTACTATGAAATATGTATACATACGAGGGCTGTCCATTAAGTATGTAGACTTTTCTCATAACTCCGAAGTCCTTTATGATAACTGAATACTACTTTGCATAGACAAATACTATTTATATTCTATTTCGTGGTTTTGCAAATTTTGATGAAGTTTCACTTTGAAGAGCACATATTGATGTTTCCATGACAACCAGTAACGCTATACGGCGCACGTGTTATTTGAATAGTACGTGTAAGGGTTTCGGTTATAACGACATGAGTGAGTATACGCTTCTAAATTCTTTATTAATACATACAGACAACAAGCGTTGATATAAAACGCTAAATAACAATGGTGAATTGCAAGCAAAATCACGTCTGCCTAAAACCCGAGTTATAAGAAAAGTCTACGTACTTAACGGACAACCCTCGTATATGTATTTTGTTTACTGTCTGTCTGGTATATTTCTGCGTGTCACATCATTACTCACAGCTATGATATTTAATGACAACAAGGCTCAACATGGCTGTAGAATGTTTCATCCATAACTGAACATTAATGGTTAATAACAAAAACATCTTTCAGTTGTGAAGCATTTATTTCAAATTCATACAAATGCATTTTATTTTAAAGTTTAATGATATCATTTACTTCACTGAATTCATATTGCCAAGGCCTGATACAATTGCATGTTTACTGGTAGTTTTTAATTAGCTTATACATGTATTATACTCTATTCAACACACTGCACAAAAGAATAATTAAGTTATAATTGATGCTATACTAAATTCACAAAGAAGTCTTTGCATGCATGTGCTTTCAGCTGGAACAAACATCACAATATGGGCATTCACAACAAAATTTATACAAGGTAATAAAGATTTAAGATTAACCAGTTGTCCTTGGATTTCATGTTCATATCAAACATTAATACAGCAAAACAGTGGCTGAATATATTTACACCCAAAAGTGTTCATGTAAAGCAATGTTTATCTGTCTAAATATTTATCACATCAAAATCACATTAATCACTGGTATCTGTCTTTACTAATGTCACCATAAATTGTTTAACGACAGAAAAGTGTTTAAAAGTTCATAATCCAAGAAATTAATCGATTAAAATCCAGAATCTTCATAGATATAGAAAAATAATGAGTTCGACGAAGCATCCATTTTCGTTTTGTTTTTATCTAAGAAAATTTCTTAAAGTTAAGACACCTCGTACCTTGACGAAACTTTTAAGATAAAAATCGTCGATCTAAGAATTTTTCAAAGATTTTTTTTCACTCTAAGACGAAAGTTAAGAAAAATCTTACAAAGTTAGCAAAACTTGGCGAAAACTAAGATAATTTCGGGATTCTTAGATAATTTTTCATCTTAGTTGGTTTGTGAATACGGGCCCTGGTTGAGCAAACAATCAGTTTCATGTAACGTAGAAATTAAATCAATTGATAAACCAATTCCCTGTCATTGTTTTCACATAATTATTCCAGATTAACGAAACGTATGTATGTAGTTTCACAAATTTTCTTAAATTTCATAATGTCAAACATATTAATTTGACTGTTAACAATACCGCTCGTGATCAAGTTCATGACAGATCTTTAATTGATATATCAGTGACCATGAACTCGATAGAGTACATGTGTATTTTTTGGTTGACCGACGTATTCATAACTTCGATACTGACCCGAATATGGGATAGGACTCGCTAGTTGGATCATGACCGCTGCTTGCATGGTGCAATTGGGACTGGACCACCGGACCCACCTCCACTAGTAGTAATTTACTACTACATGTACTTATAGTCCTTGCAGTAAGAATGAAATGAAAGAAATGCTGCAGGATGCAAAATCGATATTGGTATTAAGAACATAATTCGGACCACAATGGAAATAAGAGGAATCCTTTCCTCTTTTTTGTGTTATCCCTGGTATTGGTGTGCATTGCATGGTTATTCTTATATTGAGTATGTATGATTATAAATTCTATTCATGTAATACTATTATTTTTTAGACTGGTGAATTTCACAGTTATTGTATTTATTTATCCATCTTTTTGTTTTAAATTGCCATGTTGTGTATACTTTGCCAAATAAAATTATTATTATCATTATTAATTCCTATCAGGCATATAGTTCAATTTTCTTATAGTCAGGGTCGAATATTGGACGATACCATTGTAAAGGTAATCACGGTAAATTGATTCCCAAAATCATTTTAAATCCGTAGTAACGTGTCATTCACTTGAACCGTAGTCATGGTGTATTGGATAAGGTGACAGGTTCGAACTCAACGTATGTGAGGTTATTATATTTTTGTTAATTTAACGGAACAATTTAAATATAAAAAACCTATGGAATAATAATTTCTTATCGATATATATAAAGTTAATTTTATTAAAAAAAAAAAAATGGAAAATAAAAAATGATCTCTTACGTCAGACACAGTGATCGAGATTCACTAACCTTGTGCTTTACCAATTGCGCCACAGAGGACAGTGATTATAAAGCTTCATAAATTGGTCTATAGCAAATTAATACAGTATTCATGTTACCTAAACATGTATAAGTGAGATCGTCCATGTATACAATAACATTGCTGACCTAAAAATTGAACTATAGAGTGTAGATAGTGCATAACGCACTACTGGACTAAATACAGTCAGTCAGTACACTGGCGTTCTTATTGGCTGTCTATTATAACGCTACATTATTTGATTTGGAGCAATTATGTGATTGAATGATTGTTTTGTTCAGAATTTGCTGCAATGCTTAACACACGAAATGCGTTCAAATACACTTACTTTGGCGCGAGCATGTCAATGTTCATTCTTGAACGGCAGCTGAAAAGTTACATGTAAACCGTTTCATCACGGGTATATCTCACAGTGACACGGTATAAGGAAAAGAAATATACATCATTTTAACTGAGTCAACACTGTGGTATTCATTTAAAATGTATTGTACACTATCAAACTGTATTTCCTACGCTTCACAAGCTACGTTTAACTGTCATATACTTGAACACTGTATATGTATTATATTACAGCTACTATATGTTAGTAAATATAGTTTTTAAGCATTGCACTTTAGTTTCACAGGTCTGTGAGACACCATTTTTAATGATCAGTATAAAGTGTAATGAAATCTATGGAAGAGAATTCTTCACAAAAAACATTTTTGTGGCCACGCCGGTTATTATTCATGTGCGGAATATTAATTTTCATTTGTGGATATTTGTTGAGTGGCAAGGACAGAGTTAAAATGACCATTAACCAAAACGATGAATGTTTCAAGATCGACAATAAGGGTTCTTTCAGACTCGGTTCAAAATCTGTGCAGCCAAATGTAAGCACATCGTCCTGCCGCTTTGTCATACGTAATAAATTCAATGGTCGAGTTGGTAACCAAATGTTTCAAGTTGCCGCCACCATTGGCATTGCTTATAATCTGGACATGATACCTTTGATAAATTTAAAAGATTGTAGCATAGCAAAATACTTCAATTTACCGAATACCGTAACATCATATATCAGTGGGGATACTGTCTGTAATGAAACCGGATCTCAGACATATTCCAACTCTTATAAACAATATATGGATGATAAACTACAAAATATAGCAGTAACTGGATACCGCCAGTCATGGAAGTATTTTAGCCAGGCTGAAGCTTTCGTCAGAGATATGTTTAAGTTTAAATCAAGATATCTAGATGAAGCAAGATTATTTATCGCCAACACATCCGAATCGGGGTATCATAATGTGTGTATACATGTGCGCCGAGGAGATTTCTTGCATTCAAATGAGCAGGCAGTTGGTCGCGTGGTAGCTGATACTGTTTTTCTTTCAAAAGCGATGCAATTTTACAACGGAAAATTGACAAATGTTCAATTCATTGTTTTAAGGGATGATATTAAATGGTGTAAAGTCAATATTAAAGGAAATGTGGCTTTTAGTCCATATAAAGATCCTGGTGTTGATTTGGCCATCATGAGTTTATGTGATCACGTGATTGTAACATCCGGGTCGTTCGGTTGGTGGGGAGCATGGTTGTCTAACGGCACGGTTGTCTATTATCATGGATATCCTAGGGAAGGAAGTAAATTGTATGAAAGATTCAACAGTGCCGATTATTATCCACCTCATTGGATCAAGCTTTGATAACAAGAACACCTACTATCGTACTAATTTAGAACTGTATTATGTTTATCATATTCTTTTACTCGCTTCCCCAGAACATGCTTTGTGTTTTATTTGATTATATTATTATTATAATTGATTGAGGCTTGGTTTGATATTTATAAATCTGTGCATATTCTGTAATTACTTTTTCAATAATCCGAATTATAATTCATTTGTCACATGATATGTTAATTCAAATGTACATAAGTTAACATAAAGCTTTGTGTACATGTATATGTTACATCAAGGCCAAATGCATCGATAAATCGGAATTTATAAGTTCAGTTCATAAATTAACATGATTGTAGCAACGTTAAATGTCGCATCGACGCTAAATGTCGCATTTGACGTTATATGTCGCAAGGCTGACGCTAAATGTCGCAACCAACGCTAAATGTCGTAAAACCTCCTGACGCTATATGTCGCATCTGTAACGCCAAAAGTCGCAACAAATAGTACTGACGCTATTTGTCGCAACATCAACGCTAAATGTCGCACTCTTTATCAATCTCTATAATGTTGAGTTATCGTTACCGCTACGCTCCCAAATGACTGTTCATTCGTTCATGTTAATGTATAGTATATTCCCCCAAGTTAATCACATTTGCTCGTCTTGATTGGGGATCTTATTTCTTATACTGGCATTTATTATATGTCGCCGTTGCCGGTGTGTGCATGTGTGTGTGTGTTGACAGAACGGGATATAATTGCCAAGAGGTAGAGTAACGAGAAGTGATTGCCGGTGGTTGACTATTCATCTTTAGAAAGGAAGGTGTATGGTTCGAATCCTACAAGTTTATTGACGGACATCTTTGTTAAAAGTTTAAAGGAACGCCGATATATCTATTATATACAAAATGTCATACCTACTGCAGGTTCTCGCAAAACAATCTGGCTTATTTATTATGTATACTCGTATTCTTATTCCAAGCTTAAAGGACTTACGTCCAACACATACATCGACTTACGTGTCACTCAGTTTGAAGAATTGCCACATTAAGGGACTGTTTTCACTTGTCTTAAATGCACTTTTATGAAACGGTAAAGAGTTATGACAGAGAAAGTCAGCAATAAACAACAAGTGAAAAACGAATCATTTTATTTCTACTAAACCTCAGAAATTATATTTACATGTACGTAACGACATGTTTCTACATAAATATAAGGTAAAAATAGTCGAGATAAGTTCAATGTCGTATAATTTGTCACACACAAAAAGAGAACAAATCACTAAAACCTTTTTTATTGGCCAAATAATGCTAGAAATGTGAACATTTTCTGACCATAGGGTTACTGTAAGCTGCATTGTGCAACAACAGTAAGACTGGAAAGGTATAAGTTTCTTGCTTTTTTGTGTTTTTACGGAAGCATAAATGCACCACCGCATAACGATTTTACGGAAGCCTCAAAAGGACACCGATTGGAGAAAATATGTATACATGTCGACAAATTTAAAGCGATAAACCATAATATTTTTGGTGATCTTGCCTTAATTTCTTCAAATTAATGTAAAAATATATAGCATTTCACCTTTTTTATGTGAAGACAGAAGTTTAGGCGCATTTCGCATTTTTTTTATTTTTTCTTGAAAAAAACTTTAAGTGCAATGCTTAAAAGATATTGCAAAAAAAGAGTATTCTTATAGTGTTCTCATTGATTTACATCTTTCTAAAATTAAGATTCTACATACAAATGTATATTGTTTTTGTTCATTTTTCATGTGTTATACTGTGTGCGTTAAAATGTGGTTAATTACTCGTGTAAGCATCTTATAATTACATAGTAAGGTGAATGAACGTAGGACAAAAACCCCTTCATTTTTTTATTGTATGGTCAAACGGTCTCAAACCCAATATTTAGAATGGAGAAAACCCACTAAATCATTTGTTTTAGTAGACAAAACATCATAAATACTTGATTGCTACTATGGTCAGGTATGAACACAGAACAGAATACAATTCCGTACTTCCTGTCTTATTGTTTTAGCTTTTATTGTTCCATTGGGCTATGTGCAGGATATTAGCACAAATGAATTTTGTCATATAATACAGAAAAGTATAAAAAAAGTAGACTCGCGATAGGACAAGCCGTGCCAAAATAGTCTGTTTTAAAGATACGAGATTTTTTTCTTCGTTAATGTACAATTAATTGTAAATTAAAAAGACAAGGAATAATGTTAGATAAAGTGTAAAGGTCATTATTTACACAATGCCTCATTTAATTTATCATGCACGTATTGTTTTGTCCTTGTTACTGTATAAAACGCTTTACATATACTCTATATAAATCTCTTATTATTTTGTTTCTCTTTGATGTTCCTATACCAGCTGATTCAACCCGATATGTATCACGTGCCATTTATTATCCATTCACTTTTTAATTTTCTAACATTTACAACTACAGTGTAACCTTTCTAAAGCAACACCCATTGGTAGTAGCAAAATTATGTTGTTGTTCTGAGGTTGTTGCTCAAGAGAGGTTAAAATAATTGCTAAATCGTGCAGTGGGAAAATCACGCTGTTGTTGAAGGGAGTGTGTTGCTTATATGAGGGCCGCTCTGGAGAGGTTGTACTGTATTAATAAATTACAATTTTTTACTTTTAAATCCGACTGCCAGGCCGAAGTATTTTCAAATTCTCGCATACAACATTGCATGCATGCAATGGTTAATAAACTTGTTCGGTTTATGATATAGGTTATTCTCTTATTATTTATTTGTTGTCCGGGTGTTTGGTAATGCCTTTGCGGGCTTAAAACACCATCAACAAAGGAGGAAATGATCACGCAGCATTATGTATCTTAAAGGAGATGAGTACAATAACTCTGTGTAATCAATTTAAATAAATGTATTTCATGAAAACAATTAAAAACCAGCGTTCTACGTTCTATGATGTCTGTCGCGGTGTAAAACTGGGCCCATATTCATAAAGCTCCTTTAATTTAACTTATAAAGGAATTTCCTTAAGTTGTATAAATTTTCTGAGGTAAGGAAATTGCTATTCGTAAAACTCCTGAGGAATATCCTTAACTTTTCGTCAAATGTAAATTGTTATATTTACTCTACCGGGTATTCGTAAAATTTTCAAATAAGGAAGATGACACAATGACAAATAGATAGATAGATAGATAGATAGATATTTTTATTCAATTCCAAAAGGCTTTAAAGCCCACAAGGACATACATAGCACAATGCAAACAGTGTGACACAGTACAATGATATACATAATATAAGTAATGTATGATATTATATCAAATAAATTATTACATTTGACAATATTATGGAGAAGATCAGAATATAACGTAGACTGATCATAATTATTCTTTTTTTAAGTATAGAACATAATATTGTAATTCCATTCAACTCAATTATTGAACTTACAGTTTTGACTATACATTCATTAATTAAATCATACATGATTTTAGAGTACAATATTTCTTAAAAAGTGAGACTTCCAAAATATCTTTTATGAGATAGCAATTGAAACAGAATTCATAATAAATGTACATATATATATTCGCATGTGTATAGTGTACAATATTTCTTAAAAAGTGAAACTTACAAATATCTATTATGAGATAGCAATTGAAACAGTAATACATAATACATATATAATATATTCGCATAAATATAGACAATGCAAACATTTTATACGATATCAATTATTGGACATGATATTATTTCGAATTTCAAACGCATTATAAATGTAATAGGCCAGATTTTTAGTTACTTTTAGTACAAAGTAAAGTACAAAAAACAGCAATGGCTATTTATTTGAAAAAGGAGTGACATTAAAAAAAACTGGCGTTCTTTCAATTCTTGTTATGCATATATTGATATTATTTTGGTTTAGCTCTTTACATTAGACATTTAGGGTAGTAGGATCCTAACTCCATTTATTTCTCAAAATCGGGCGAACAGATTTTGGATTATGTTAATACAATTTTCATAGATTAAAAAATAAACAATGACATTCCTTTGAGTTATTTTCCCTTTAAATTTGCAATGAATTCTGTGAGAGTTACCCATATTTTTAAAAGATATAAGAAAAATTTCAATGAAAACTCATGGTAAAAAGATGCAGTAACACAGCATCAATATAATTTGATAAAGGAAAATATAGGTGACCATGCAATATCAAAAGAAATTAATGTTTTTCAAGAAGTGCAACAACTCTTACAAAAAATTAAAAACGTGTCGTAAAATGGATTGAAGTATCCGAGATAACTACCAAAGAAATAATGATAATTGGGAAATTCAAATTTTGTAATATTAACATTTTGTGCAGCATTGGACAGATACATCAGAAAGGTACAGTGTTGGGATCCTAATACCTTAAGTATTGTTGTTAGTCAAGCCTAGAAGTAATGATATCCATGAAATATGCAAGGTATATCCAATTTATATCTGTTGAACATATGAACATTTTTACTATAAAACTATTCAAACCTTGTAATAATAAACTCTGAATTTTAAGGAAATGTTTAAATAAGTTTTTCTTTGCTATTACATGAACGCGGTCGTACAGATAAAGAAAAACGTCTTTCTCACCCAGGACTGAATATCTATATTTTCCTTAAAGTGACAATTTAGATACAATTTGATCAACAGCTTATTCATTTTGTGAAATTGCGTTTCGACATTCCAATAATAGCTTTTAGCAAGTGTATTAGTTTCCACCTTGCAGTATTTTTATGTATTTGTAAATAGTTTAGGTTTGCATGTTTATTACAATTAACTCGCAAAAGCGTTCAAGTAGCTGAAAATCGCCCATTTTAGAAATGATGTAACATATACTCCTATCAAAATATAGCGATCCTCTTACGGTTAAAATTTGCTTGCACGAATGCTTTTTGTTGTTTGTTTATGACAACCGACGTTGTCATTTATTTTCACTATTATTATTATTTGACACCTTCGACATGTGAAAAGTGTGTGTCAGTGAAAGGCGACAAATGATGTTCATTTAACGTCATTGTATGTTCCAAACTCAATTACATTGACTAAATTCAAACCCATTTACTCCACGAGAGAATATACCGAGCAAGGCTTAATGGATTTACTGAAATAAACAAACAAACAAACATTAAAGGTTAATCGACCGTGAAATGAAGTAATCCACGACTTATACTTTAATGTAATAACGTTCGTATATATTTCGTATATACAAAAGAACTATGATGTTAATACCACCATAGGGACAAAAACTACGGTCTTGATTCTGAATATAGACAAGAAGAGGATTAATAGAACGGAATTTGATGACACTTTCACTCATGATACCATCATACTATTCGACAATTACGAACAGACATAACTAACTTTATCAACCAATGTGTAAAAATTCCGTACCCGAACTGAAAATATATGTGCAAATGGATATAATCAAAATAATATTATTTACAATATCAAAATACATGAAATAAATTCATACTAACAAAGCTTTGTCTTAAAAACTTGTAAGGTACGTTATTTTTTAAGGAGATAATCGACCTACATAAGGGAAAATTTAAGTTGAGGAGATTCAACTATAGCACTTAAGAAATTTCCTCATATCTATGGGAAAATCATAACCTTAAATAGGGTAGAAGAAGTGTATGCTATGGAAGTGTACGCTATGAGAACAGACGGTAGAACTGCGAAATGGCATTCCGAGGATCAAGCTTAAGGGTTTGAGATTTCCGTGAAGTTGGCAGCCCAGCAGCGGGAACGATAACTCAACATTATAGAGATTAATAAAGGAGTGCGACATTTAGCGTTGATGTTACGACAAATAGCGTCAGTACTATTTGTTGCGACTTTTTGGCGTTACAGATGCGACATATAGCGTCAATCGGTTTTACGACATTTAGCGTTGGTTGCAATGTAGCAACGTTAAATGTCGCATCGGCGCTAAATGTCGCATTTGACGTTATATGTCGTAAGGCTGACGCTAAATGTCGCAACCAACGCTAAATGTCGTAAAACCTCCTGACGCTATGTGTCGCATTTGTAACGCCAAAAGTCGCAACAAAAAGTACTGACGCTATTTGTCGCAACATCAACGCTAAATGTCGCACTCCTTTATCAATCTCTATAATGTTGAGTTATCGTTACCGCTACGCTCCCAAATGACTGTTCAATCGTTCATGTTAATGTATAGTATATCCCCCCAAGTTAATCACATTTGCTCGTCTTGATTGGGGATCTTATTTCTTATATTGGCATTTATTGTATGTCGCCATTGCCGGTGTGTGCATGTGTGTGTGTGTTGACAGGACGGGATATAATTGCCAAGATGTAGAGTAACGAGGAGTGATTGCCGGTGGTAGACTATTCACCTTTAGAAAGGAAGGTGTATGGTTCGAATCCTACAAGTTTATTGACGGACATCTTTGTTCAAAGTTTAAAGGAACGCCGATATATCTATTATATACAAAATGTCATACCTACTGCAGGATCTCGTAAAACAATCTGGCTTAGTTATTATGTATACTCGTATTCTTATTCCAAGCTTAAAGGACTTACGTCCAACACATACATCGACTTACGTGTCACAATTGAAGAATTGCATCATTAAGGGACTGTTTTCACTTGTATTAAAGGCACTTTTATGAAACGGTAAAGAGTTATGACAGAGAAAGTCAGCAATAAACAACAAGTGAAAAACGAATCTTTTTATTTCCACTAAACCTCAGAAATTATATTACATGTACGTAACGATATGTTTCTACATAAATATAAGGTAAAAATAGTCAAGATAAGTTCAATGTCGTATAATTTGTCACACACAAAAAGAGAACAAATCACTAAAACCCTTTTTATTGGCCAAATAATGTTTCTGACCATAGGGTTACTGTAAGCTGCATTGTGCAACAACAGTAAGACTGGAAAGGTATATGTTTCTTGCTTTTTTGTGTTTTTACGGAAGCATAAATGCACCAACACATAACGATTTTACGGAAGCCTCAAAAGGACACCGATTGGAGAAAATATGTATACATGTCGACAAATTTAAAGCGATAAACCTTAATCTTTTTGGTGATCTTGCCTTAATTTCTTCGAATTAATGTAAAACTATATAGCATTTCACCTTTTTTATGTGAAGACAGAAGTTTAGGCGCATTTCGCATTTTGTTTTTCTTTAAAAAAAAACTTTAAGTGCAATGCTTAAAAGATATTGCAAAAAAGAGTATTCTTATAGCGTTTTCCTTGATTTACATCTTTCTAAAATTAAGATTCTACATACAAATGTATATTGTTTTTGTTCATTTTTCATGTGTTATACTGTGTGCGTTAAAATGTGGTTAATTACTCGTGTAAGCATCTTATAATTACATAGTAAGGTGAATGAACGTAGGACAAAAACCCCTTCACTTTTTTATTGTATGGTCAAACGGTCTCAAACCCCATATTTAGAATGGAGAAAACACACTAAATCATTTGTTTTAGTAGACAAAACATCATAAGTACTTGATTGCTACTGTGGTCAGGTATGAACACAGAACAGAATACAATTCCATACTTCCTGTCTTATTGTTTTAGCTTTTATTGTTCCATTGGGCGGTCCATTGTTTGCATTAACCATCAGCTATGTGCAGGATATTAGCACAAATGAATTTTGTCATATAATAAATATAAAAAAAGTAGACTCGCGATAGGACAAGCCGTGCCAAAATAGTCTGTTTTAAAGATACGATATTTTTTTCTTCGTTAAGGTGCAATTAATTGCAAATTAAAAAGACAAGGAGTAATGTTAGATAAAGTGTAAAGGTCATTATTTACACAATGCCTCATTTAATTTATCATGCACGTATTGTTTTGTCCTCGTAACTGTATAAAACTCTATACATATACTCTATATAAATCTCTTATTATTTTGTTTCTCTTTGATGTTCCTATACCAGCTGATTCAACCCGATATGTATCACGTGCCATTTATTATCCATTCACTTTTTAATTTTCTAACATTTACAACTACAGTGTAACCTTTCTAAAGCAACACCCATTGGTACTAGCAAAATTATGTTGTTCTGAGGTTGTTGCTCAAGAGAGGTTAAAATAATTGCTAAATCGTGCAGTTGGAAAAAATCACGCTGTTGTTGAAGGGAGGTTGTTGCTTATATGAGGGCCGCTCTGGAGAGGTTGTACTGTATAAATAAATTACAATTTTTACTTTTAAATCCGACTGCCAGGCCGAAGTATTTTCATATTCTCGCATACAACATTGCATGCATGCAATGGTCAATAAACTTTTTCGGTTTACGATATACGTTATTCTCTTATTATTTATTTGCTGTCTGTGTGTTTGGTAATGCCTTTGTGGGCTTAAAACACCATCAACAAAGGAGGAAATGATCACGCAGCATTATGTATCTTAAAGGAGATGAGTACAATAACTCAAATCAATTTAAATAAATGTATTTCATGAAAAGAATTTAAAACCAGCGTTCTACGTTCTATGATATCTGTCGCGGTGTAAAACTGGACCCATATTCATAAAGCTCCTTTAATTTAACTTATAAAGGAATTTCCTAAAGTTGTATAAATTTTCTGAGGTAAGGAAATTGCTATTCGTAAAACTCCTGAGGAATATCCTTAACTTTTCGTCAAATGTAAATTGTTACATTTACTCTACCGGGTATTCATAAAATTTTCAAATAAGGAAGATGACACAATGACAAATAGATAGCACAGTGCAAACAGTGTGACACAGTACAATGATATACATAATATAAGTAATGTATGATATTATATCAAATAAATTATTACATTTGACAATATTATGGAGAAGATCAGAATATAACGTAGACTGATCATAATTATTCTTTTTTTAAGTATAGAACATTATATTGTAATTCCATTCAACTCAATTATTGAACTTACAGTTTTGCATATACATGTACATTCATCAATTAAATCATACATGTGTTTAGAGTACAATATTTGTTAAAAAGTGAAACTTACAAATATCTATTATGAGATAGCAATTGAAACAGTAATACATAATACATATATATTATATTCGCATAAATATAGACAATGCAAACATTTTATACGATATCAATTATTGGACATGATATTATTTCTAATTTCAAACGCATTATAAATGTAAAAGGCTAGAATTTTAGTTACTTTTAGTACAAAGTAAAGTACAAAAAACAGCAATGGCTGTTTATTTGAAAAAAGGAGTGATATTAAAAAAACTGGCGTTCTTTCAATTCTTGTTATGCATATATTGATATTACTTTGGTTTAGCTCTTTACATTAGACATTAAAGGTGGTAGGACCCTAACTCCCATTTATTTCTCAAAATCGGGCGAACAGATTTTGGATTATGCTAATAAAATTTTCATAGATTATTCATTTTATGAAGTCTCAAATTACACATAAACAACTGACAGCTTATTCATTTTATGAAGTCTCAAATTACACATAAACAACTGACAGTAAACCAAAACATTGCTTTATCACGCGATTTCTAGGGATGCATGACGTGTGTATAACAACCCGTTTTGAAAAAAAAAACGCAAATTGCAATAAAAATTAAAATATGTCAAATCTATTCATTTAGACTGGAATCGATTGTATAATGATGTATTAATACTAAAAATATATGTGCAACACATATATCTCATATAATGCGTAATTCCAGCAAGTTCTATACACAACGCAGTTTGCAATAAAAATTGCCAATTTTCGAAACGCAAATTGCAATAAAAAAACTAAATTGCTCAAAACGTTTTATTTTCACCAAAATCGATTGTACATTAATGTTGTTATACTAAAACTATATGTGCGACACATATATCTCGTATAATGTGTAATTCTACCAAGTTTGATTCTTAACGCAAATTGCAATAAAAAATCAAAATCGCTTAAAACTGTTTATTTATACCCGAATCAATGGTATGTTAATGTATATTAATACTAAAAATATATATGCAACACATATATCTCATATAATGAGTAAGTCCAGCAAGTTTCATACTCAACGCAGTTTGCAATAAAAATTGCCCATTTTCGAAACGCAAATTGCAATAAAAATTTCAATTTGCTCAAAACGATTTATTTTCACCAAAACGATTGTACATTGATGGTGTAGTCATAAAAATATATGTTCGACACATATATCTCACATAGTGTATAATTCCAGCAAGTTTTATACACAACGCAGTTTGCAATAAAAATTGCCCATTTTCGAAACGCAAATTGCAATAAAAATTTCAATTTGCTCTAAACGATTTATTTCCACAAAAATCGATTGTACATTGATGTTGTTATACTAAAAATATATGTGCGACACATATATCTCGTATAATGTGTAATTCTACCAAGTTTGATTCTTAACGCAAATTGCAATAAAAAATTAAAATAGCTCAAAACTGTTTATTTATACTCGAATCAATTGTATATTAATGTATTAATACTTAAAAAATATGTGCAACACATATATCTCACATAATGTGTAATTGCAGTAAGTTTTGTACACAACGCAGTTTGCAATAAAAATTGCCCATTTTCGAAACGCAAATTGCAATAAAAATTTTAATTTGCTGAAAACGATTTATTTTCACCAAACCGATTGTACATTAATGTTGTTATCATAGAAATATATGTGCGACACATATATCTCATATAATGCGTAATTCTACCAAGTTTGACATCCATCGCAGTTTGCCAAAAAAATTGCCCATTTTCGAAACGCAAACTGCAATAAAAATATGTTTGTGAAGTTGGCGGCCTAGCGGCCTGGCGGCGTGAAGTTGGCGGCCTAGCGGCCTAGCGGCGTAACTATGTAAAAGTGAATTTTTGCGACTTTTTTCGTCCAAAATCGTTTCTAATGCATGTAGAATGTGATTCTGATACATTTCTGAGTGATTGGTTGTTTAATATTTTGGGTCGGTGAAAAAACTAAGTTTTCGGCGAAATTTCGTACCTACGTTAAAGTTATTTTTTGCGACTTTTTCCATCCAAAATATGTTCTAATGCTTATAGAACGTAATTCTGATGCATTTCTGGGCGATTGGGGGTATAAAATTCTAGGCCGCTAGGCCGCTGAAAACGTGAAGTTGGCGGCCTAGCGGCCTAGCGGCCTAGCGGCATAACTATGAAAAAGTGAATTTTTGCGACTTTTTCCGTCCAAAATCGTTTCTAATGCATGTAGAATGTGATTCTGATACATTTCTGAGTGATTGGGTGTTTAATATTTTGGGTCGGTGAAAAAACTAAATTTTCGGCGAAATTTCGTACCTACGTTAAAGTGATTTTTTGCGACTTTTTCCATCCAAAATAGTTTCTGATGCTTATAGAACGTAATTCTGATGCATTTCTGGGCGATTGGGGGTATAAAATTCTAGACCGCTAGGCCGCTGAAAACGTGAAGTTGGCGGCCTAGCGGCGTAACTATGAAAAAGTGAATTTTTGCGACTTTTTCCGTCCAAAATAGTTTCTAATGCATGTAGAATGTGATTCTGATACATTTCTGAGTGATTGGGTGTTTAATATTCCGGGTCGCTGAAAAAACTAAGTTTTCGGCGAAATTGCGTACCTACGATAAAGTGATTTTTTTGCGACTTTTTCCATCCAAAATAGTTTCTAATGCTTATAGAACGTGATTCTGATGCATTTCTGGGCGATTGGGGGTATAAAATTCTAGGCCGCTAGGCCGCCAGGCCGCCAACTTCACGCCGCTAGGCCGCTAAGCCGCCAGGCCGCCAACTTCACGCCGCCAGGCCGCCAGGCCGCCAACTTCACGCCGCCAGGCCGCTAGGCCGCCAACTTCACGCCGCCAGGCCGCTAGGCCGCCAACTTCACAAACATAATAAAAATTTCAATTTGTTCAAAACGATTTATTTTCCCAAAACGATTGTACATTAATGTTGTTATTATAAAAATATATGTGCGACACAAACATCTCATATAATGCGTAATTCTACCAAGTTTGACATCCAACGCAGTTTGCAATAAAAATTGCCCATTTTCTAATCGCAAATTGCAATAAAATTTTTTAATCGATCAAAACGACTTATTTCCGCCAAAATCGATGGTACATTAATGTTGTTATACTAAAAATTTATTAGCGACACATATATCTCGTATAATGTGTAATTCTAATAAGTTGGACACCCAGCACAGTTTGCGATAAAAATTACTCATTTTCAAAACGTAAATAGCAATCAAAACTTAAAATTGCTCAAAACGTTTTATTTTCACCAAAACCGATTGTACATTAATGTTGTTTTACTAATAATATATGTGCGACACATATCTCATATAATGTGTAATTCTACCAAGTTTGACATCCAATGCAGTTTGCAATAAAAATTGGCCGTTTTCTAAACGCAAATTGCAATAAACATGTGAAATCGCCAAACATGTTTGAAACACTTGTATACTGATAATATAACATCAAAAAACCTGTATGGGACACATGTAAGTGGTTTATAGTTTGATGACGACAAGTTTGATTCTTAACGCAAAATGTAATAAAAAATATCTATCGCACAAAAGTATTCATTTATACATGAATCGGTTGTAAATTTATGTATTGATACTAAAATACATGTGCGAACAACATAAGCAGTCGGCCAATTTCAATGAAACTGTACAGTGATGTTCCATGCATGCAGCTCTACCGAATCTATCCATAAAAAATCAGTGCAAACTCTGTTTGTCATGGCAACCAATATGAAAAACTTAGAAAATGTTCTTGTCAGAAACCACGGCTACGGCTTAGATATTTTGTGTGTAGCATTATCTAGTGGACTTTTCCCAAGTTCGTTCAAATTATTGCCCTGGGGTAAAAAATGGCTCCTTGATTTTACATAGGCTCATTAAGGAAAAAAATTAAAATGTGATTTCTGTTGAGCGATATAGGGCCATCATGGCCCTTTTGTTTAATTATCTTTCCAGATACTTCTGCACTTGCAACAGTGTCTTTAGAACCATCAGTATAAATGTGTTGAGGTGTATGGTAAGTTCTTTCAGTTAAGGGTAATTGGTTTGGAAAGTGCTACCGAGTGTTTCTGTAATTTTGTCACAGCTGAGTTCGACGCGAAATTCTGCCGTTGTTAGGGTCCAGGGCGGGATGTCTCGAACTCTGTACTCAGCAAATGGATCCCATATTAACACGAGGCTCTTCAACAAACTGAGACATGCGGATACCAAGTGGTGGAATTACGTTTGGTTTCCGTTCAAACTGAGTTTAGATAAAGAGTTAAATACAACTTGGTGTCTATGTCTAAAAGGGTTTGTTTTCAGTTTTAAAATGCACTGACTTGCAAGTTTTTGTTTCCAAAACAAAGGGACGATTCGTTTGCATCAACGTAGAGGCCCTTAACAAGGGAGGCTTTAAAGACTCCATGCACTATTCTTAATCCATGGTTATGTATAGAATCAAAGCATTTTAGATATGATTTCCTAGCAGATACATATGCAATGGATCCATAGTCTGATTTTAAACAAATATGATATCTATATAAAGGTAAATGTACTTTTCGGTCAGCTCCCCAATCAGTGTGTGCAAATACCTTTAAGAGGTTGAGAGCCTTCAGGCATTTCTTTTTCGGTGATTGAATATGTTTATTAAATGAAACCTGAATTCAAGTGTTGTCCAGATTGAGATTGGGTTCTGGATGCATACCAGAAAGGCAAACATTTGGTTGTATGTTATGAACATTTGAAACCGTTTTGATTCGACCAAGTTGGAAATTTTTTAAGACAAAGTTATCTTTGGATGATGTTCATGTTCCGAGATTTAAAACCTTTAAAAAAGTTTTTTTTCCTTCATTGGAATAGTGCTCCCGAAACCTTTGAGTAATTTTCAGTTGGATACTTTTTTCCAAATGCTTCAGCAAGTGCTATGTCAACAGACAAATCATGCATTGGAGATTGGGCATTGGAAGCTTTGTCATTAATTTCGCAGATCATATCACATGTGCTCTTAATTGAACATTCTGCTGCTTCTATCCTAACTATTGATATGCTTTTCACGACTAATAGTCTGCTACTTAGGATTTTGATTTTTTCCCTACTGGCTTTTAATAGTTTCCACCGTGTGGGTTGGTCATAGTCAAACGGACATTATAATGTACTAAAGATGGGGAAGTTTCATACTTGTTTAATGATACAATATTTTATTTATATATGTCGCAAATATATATTGAACAATCACAGCATCAATATAAAATCAATTCTGGTACAAATAAATTATTTTGGGCGATTTAAATTTTTTATTACATTTGCATATAGAAAATGGGAAATTTTAATTGCAAACTGTGTTGGGTATTAATATTGATGGACAGACTCATTACGAGTATAAATACATCAATATATTATCCCTTTTGGTACAAATAAATCGTTTTGCGCGCTTTAAGTTTGTCATTACAGTATCGGTAGAAGATAGCCGGCATTTTAATCCAGGGAGACCCAAAACAGTGAGAAGCGCAGAAAATATTACTGATGTTCATTGCTCGTCATGCTATGACGGAAACTCGGAACGGAAGCTACTCGGTGACATAACTAACACTGTAAGTCATACTAGTGCACACATAATTCTACGCTTGGACTTGAAATTAACTCCGTACACGATATCAGTCATGCAACATCTGAAGGATCATGATATACAGAGGCATTTCTCTGAAAACAAATTATGCGTGGCCACCTCATTCACCAGATTTGAGTCCACTAGACTTTCACTTGTGGGATTACTTGGTGGACAGAGTCTACAAACCCTCTCCTTAAGCTGAAGTTGAACATCAAGAGGGAAATCAGACAGATAAACGTTGAAACCTGTCAGGATGTGATCAATAATTTCAAAAAACGTTGCGACGTGATCATAACGCAAAATGGACGTCAAGTGGAACATGTAATATAAACAATTCTGCCCCATAATTTGGTTATGAGTAATACATTTCTTACAAGTGGCATATCAAATAAAACTTTATGATGTAGTTAATGTTGTCTGTACATTATTTTCCATGGCATTAACTTTAAACAAGAAATACAAGTGATTCAAACAGTAACAGATATTATGTCGCACATATATTTTTAGTATTAATACATCATTATACAATCGATTCCAATGTAAATGAATAGATTTGACCTATTTTAATTTTTATCGCAATTTGCGTTTTTATTGCAAAACGGGTTGTTACACAGCTTTATAATTTACGGGACATTTACAATTCAGCTGGTGGTGTTTTCATAGACTATCTAAGAGCAAGTTTTGTCTTCACATGTTATAGCTGGTATATTAAAGTTTCTTTCAAAAGCAATTTGATTAGATTCATTTCAGAATTATAGTCATGTCAGTGACCCACTTAATACTTATACCTAAAAATTCTAATTTACGAGACCTAATTTACGGGACGAAATCCATCATAAACCCATTATCAACATGTCATTTGACAAGTGTATCGTCGATTTCATCCCATATAGTTATTTTGTACACAGCCGGCGGTGTAAATCACGTGTACGTCGCCATATTTTTAAAATAAGTTTGCGAGAGGACAAAAAAATACACCGACTATCCTTTTTCTCATATTTTATATTCTTTTACGGATTGTTTTGTGGTATTTAAGTTAAGCTCATATAAGTTGCGTTCGAATATATGTCAAAATATGTTGCCGTCGCCCTTTATCTGTAAAAATATGAGTCTGTTAGAAAAAGTCCCGTAAATTAAAAATTGATATAAATCTAGTCTGGTACATAAGTAATCCAACAACAAATCTATTTTATTTTCTTAATTTGTAAAAAGGCATATAAGTATGCTATCCAAATGCTTATATAAAATAATATTCCGGTTTAAAGTGCATTTAAAACACTTGCAACCATGAATAAATGCATTTAAAAGACATTTCATTTCTATACACTTGTTTAACGTTCTCTTAAGTGAGTTCACTTCGTACTTTATATGAGGTAAGTATGTTTTTCAGATACGTTCAAATCTGATCTATTCACATTGTTCTATCTTCTCTTGTTTAATTCCCTATATAAACACACAAAGACTGTTGTGATTGACAAAAATGTTTTGGACAACAGTGGTTTATTATAAAGTGCATCTGTGAATGGAGAATTGTAACTAAGTATAAAAATAGGGGAACCTACAATAAGGGTGATGTATCTAATCCATACCAGATACTGAGACTATCATTTAACTATAGTGGCGAAGATAAAGTAAGCTCACAAACATCCGACTTCGTTATTGCAAGTGTTTGAGAAGTTGGTGATGATGATTAGTCAATGCCATTTCAAGACTAAAAGTGGTAAATCTGTAAAAAGATTTAGGTGGCCTTCATTGTTGGATCGAATTTTGGTAGAAAAAGACGAGGTTCTTCGTAATATAAATGCACCAAAAGCAGCAGGAAAAGCTGGAATAACATTTGCTCTGTCCGACAATACCGTGCAGTTCATGGAAAACAAAAGGGACTTGTTGAAGTTAAAACATGTATAATTTCCAAATTTACGGGAGTGAACATTCAATGACTGTACACTTCAAATGAATTATAATAATTTTACCTTGTTAACTATTGTATTACCTGAACAATTTTTAAATTAAAATGTACCCGTATCACTAGAAATCGCGTTATATTTATATTTTATGAATTCAAAATTGCAAAATCTGGTTTGTATACAGGTATTATGTCATCGGAAAATATTTTTATTGGCATTTTTTTCTAATTAATAAGACACAATAGTCATGGTTGCTTACCTACGGACAACATTTTACTGGGGTAACACATTTTAAACATACACAGTGAAATATTTAACTTCATTATCTACAGGACATTCTTTTCTAATTTACGGGACTTTGTTTCGCAATATTATATTTCTTTTATCTTTTAACAAGAAAATGGTTGGGTTGGGTTATTGTATGGACACATCGAATGTGTTTAACACGTGATTAGTGCATTTTACTCGTAGATTTATCTAATTATCTTAAAGTGATAGGAAGCAGGTACTTCATAATAAACTAATTTATGAAACATTGTTTCACTTACTTTATACTATTTCAAGGCAAAATTGCCTGTTTACTTAAAAATCGTTTGATTCATGAATACAATTTAATATCAAGACTTACAAACAACATCGAATTTATGTACATACTAATTAATACTAACCATTTTTGTTTGCCTAAAGGAAGGGTTCTTCTTTTGTAAATATTCTGTTTTTTAAGTAGCGACTTATATTCGAGCAGTCGATGTCAGCTTTCAAATGAAGTTATATTTGTTTCTGCTTAGGAAGAAGACCAGGGCCCGTATTAATAAAGCATCTTAATTATTTTCTTAAACTCGGTCAAAATTAGCTAAGCTAAGAAATAATTTTATCTTATTAAGATAAATGATATTTATGAACGCACTTAAGAAATATTTTAGTTAAGAAAATTCTTAATCTAGAAGATATTTTAAGATGGCGTTGCTACGGAATTCCGGGGTTTTCCTTCCTAAAAATAGAACCGAATGATTTCTATCACGCTCGCACCGCACATCTTGGAATAAATCAATAGTCAAATCAGCATTTTATATCTCCGTAATCATGCAAAGTACGTGTTTAAGTTCACAAATGTTCTATCATATTACTGAGTAATGATGTTGTTGATAATGACAGTGTCATAATTACACCAATGAATCGTATATTTACATGTATACACAGTGGCGTAGCCAGAAACAAATTTAAGCCGGGGTACTCTAGGGAGGTCCAGCCCCAGGGTCACTCTAGGGAGATCCGGGGGCATGTACCTGGAATTCTTATTTACCTAGAAAATATCTGTCTTTTTTCACTCCTTGGTCAAAATTGTTGTTGCTTTGGAGACAGAAAAGTCAAAATACGGTGATGAAATTTGGTATGTGAGTAAAATGTACATCATTAGATGGGAATATTGAAATAGCGTATGCATGGACATTCTTTGCCTTGAAAGAACCCCTATAGGATTAGCCAGTTATCCGGGTCCAAATGTAAGTCAAGGTACTTGTAATAAAAGAAACGAACGTAATAAAATAAGATGGAATTACGCATGGTATTTACAAATTTAGACGAGAATTATTATTAGAATTCATAGGTAAATATTGAAATTTGGGACTTGGATATGAATAACTACAGTAGAATCAGTCCTAACTATATTGATTTCTTCGAAACATTGTTGATAAATAACAAATAGAAGGACTTATCAATAAAGTGCAATATAGAATCTAGTTCCCTCTGCGACTTTAGCTAATAGCATATTGTTTCTGTCCTGTTGGTGATACCGTAAACCAAATGTGCATGCTTTAAGACATTTCTTAAAACATTTAAGATACCTTTTAAGCTATCTTAAAATAAGTCGGTATTTAAGATAAAAATAGAGTTAAGATCATTTATAAATAAGACTTAAGATATTTCTCAAATTTAAGAGCAAAATGGACAGATTTCGTGTATTTAAGTCAAAATTTAAGAAAATCTTAAGTTAAGAAGCTTTATAAATACGGTCCCAGGTACACCAACCATTAGTTGATGGTGAATACGAAAATGCTGCCTGACGAAGTTGAAACATTATCATTTCTAAACCCTAATTGTCAATTCTTAAATTAAAGTTAAAGTTAAAAATTAAAGCCCCATTAGCTTTTTGCTGTAGAAAAATGTATGCAAAAAACATTTAATTGCTGATATTATCCCAAGATAATTATTACCGACGGAACAAGCCCTTTTTGGTCTGAAAACACTCATTTCACTGTGATTTTTGATTTTGTAAACTTGAAATATGTAGAGCGCATGACGTCACTTTTCTACGTGTGCATAGCATGACTGCGGGAAGCACATGTGTTCTATAAATAGGATTAATTTCAATGATATTGAAAAATACGTAAGTGGTTTCGGAAACATTTTTTCTTGCTATAAAGTATGCACGGGAGGAAAATACACCGGATTCCTCTGTTAGAGAACAAACAGAAACTATTAGGACCGATAAATTTATAAGCTTATGGGACTTTAAACGTTTTCAGTAAAATAGTTAACATTTTCATACAAACATCAATCTTGGTATGATGATGTTACACGTGTCCGAGTTAAGTTAAGACCTTGTGCCAATGTGTACCTGGTCATGAACGCTGTAGTCACGCTTGGATTCGAACCCATTGTCTCCATGTTATATGACGTGTATAATCGGAGTGAGAACACATTTTCAGCCATCGTTTATGATATCATTTTTACTATAGGAATCGGGTTTATAACCAAAGCATAGTATACTAAAATAATAATTTGACAGTTGTTTAGATCAATGGAATAAATAGGTTATTGGAGCGCCTAAATTCTGACGGTTGAGTCCATGTTCAACCCGTTATAAGTAATCATGATGGTATCTCTAAACAAGTCAAGTCAACATCATTGATCATTGCTGAAAATAAGTAAGGTGTGCATTTAACAGTTAACTGTTTACAGTTCATCTAGTATATAGTTTGCCATACAAGTCACAATACCTACTTCAGTACTACTTGAAACTACATTTCATTTAAGATCTCTAATGTATAACCTCCATTTTGAGAGCACTCAATTTCATGAAATTTACTGATAATTGACATATTCATGAGGGGCGGGGGTTCAATCCCCACTGGGACCACATTTTTTTTATCTTAATTAGTTCTTAGGTAATCGTAGTTTGTTACTTTTTGTTAATAGGCAAAAATCTTGACTAAATCTTAAAGGGGCGGGATTACATTTTTTAATTATTTTCTGCGGCATAGAAGTTCCAAACATTATATAAATATTAGTTACCCTTAGACTTATACACATTCTTGCATTTATTGTATCACCTGTTAGAGATATTTGTCAATTTTCATATAGGTGTCAGCATTTGGTTTTAAGGCACTAGTTTACGTTAGGGGTAGAGGAACAAAAATGGTCGTAACTCTCTTAACTGAAGGTAAACTTTTTGTAATCACCTATAAATGCCACAATGCATAATATATTATACACAAGAAAATTGAAATATCTAAAAAAAATATCCTTAACACTTCATATTAAACTTCGAATACCTTAAATTAAATGTGAATAGTTTAATCAAAGATAACAATTATGATCTTCAAAAAGGAAGACGCCCACAATATTCTCGGTTCATGTAAAATTATATCAACAAAAGTATTACATTTGTCCGACAGTACAGAAAATATATAATCTAATGAATACAAAGGCAAAATATAATCTAATGAATGTACCTAATATAAATAAGTAACAACTACTTATATATTGATTTTTATATGTTTAATTATTACTGTATGTATATACACTTATCTTTTTCAAGTTATATATATTTTATCTAATGATTCGTGTGTAATGATAATGCTCTTCGAACAAACTAAGTTCATTCTATGTTTTTTGTCATCATACATTAATGCACTTTGTATTTACTGCAAAACATGCATTTGTTTGATTGCAATAAAATATTTGTGTTTTTAGTAGTTTCAAAGTATATTCAGAATTAAATGATTAAGCTACACTTACCTGTAAGGTGAAGGTTAAGGAGTTTTATGTGGATGAAATCATGAATAACCTTCACCTTACAGGTAAGTCTAGCTTAATCATTTAATTTCATCTCACATATAAACTCCTTAATGGGCTCCACAGAGATTTTAGAGTCATTTTTGGAGATATTATGTTCAAGGCATTACGTTCCATGACAAAATTATACAGAGTTCCGAAAAAAGTATGTACACATGTTTATTATATAATCTAAAACAAACCCAGTGAGTATTTCATACGTTGAAAAAGTAATAATTCAAAACTGCACATTTCACATAATAATACAGGCACATAATTAAGTTGAAACAAATACTACATAACAATTTTTAACGCAATTTTCCTATATATAATATTTATTTTGACGTTTTTTTTTAAATCATATGTACAATGTATACATATTTTATATATATGGCTATAAAGTGAGCCATTATATTTAGCATCGAGAATAAGTAGTAAATATAGACATTATATATAATAATATATAAACCGAACAAAAAAATGCATTTAATTACCGGTGTTGCGTGATCTGTGTTGCCACATATAACAGACACCACAAGATACTCTGTGCTGCGAATCAGACAGTGTTTCACTGAATAATACAACGCTAATTCGGAAATTGCACAAATGACTTACTGTCACACACACAAATAATATAATAGCATACATTTATCTAGACACTTTAACAAAGTTATATAGACTCTCTTAGATAACAAGTAATAATTTAAATGTAAAAACAAATCTTTTCATTCATATACTGTTAAGATAATTTTATTAATTTAGTTTTAGTACAAACCTTTGAGCAATAATTGAGAAATAAAAAGAACATATGAAAGAAAATAACTGCAAAAAATAATATTATTTGCAATTAATGACAATAAAAGATGATTGTCACACCAGCGATGATATACTTTATAGTGGAACCTTAATTATTAACATACCCCCCCCCCCCCCCTAACTAAGTAAAATCAATCGATGGTAAAACACATCTTCTCAATTAAAGAGTTTTTTTTCTTTAAATTAAATATGAACAAAACAATGTTTATGTGACACCTACCTGTTTAATTTTATTACTAGTATAACTCGTAATCAATATTTATATGTATTTAAATTTAATAAGTAATTAAAAAAAAATTAAATACTTACCAAGACGCACAATGCTTTGAATTCCACATTTTGCACAAAAGACTGTCCGAGACTGGAATTCGATTTGGGTACCAAACTGATGTGTTTGTATATTGGACAGAAACGACAAATCTGTGTAGATATTGACCATGTACGTGACCGGAGACCAGGCGGAAATGCTTTAAAATGGCTAAAAAAGCATTTTCTCGATCGCAGCAGCCCCCGATACAAAATTAATTGGAAATCGCGGAATTTACACTTGTTTTAGCAAGTTTTAGTGTGAGAGCGGTGTCGATAGAATTAAAAAAGATGTAATTGTGCATAGAAGCCAGAAATTATGACGCAAGTGCAATATTTGTTAGAAAAACCCTAAAAAATATGTTCTACTTTCGTTTGGAGCTTGTTATCTTCTAGTTTTTATATGTAATGATAGTCATAAGAGCGACCGTGGTGGGTGGGGTATTTTTTTCTAAACAAGCAACAGCAGACCTAGTTGACATGCTGTCAGTTCCAGTACATTGATATGTTGTTTCTGTTCAGTAAACATGACAATGTCCGGGTCCGGTGTTGTAATATTCTTAAAACATGAATGCATATTTCTAATCCACCATTGCAATTTTTCAACTGTGTTTTGCCTCATCATAAAAAGCGTTTAAAATTTCCAGCATGTTTTTTTCCGGTTTTTCTTCATTTATTTGTGCCAATGGTTTTATATACAATGTAGCATGCATAACTCCTGGCGCTGCTGTAACTAGATTACTAATGATCTGGGAAAATTGTTGTATTGTTATCCTCTTACGAGTAATTAATTTTTTACATAGTTCCACGATATTGTCACTTTTTTTCCCGCTTTAATATAATAGTCATTGTTGTAGAACACAGAATAAATCCCCAAAATACTATTTCCTTTGTTGGAATAAGTGTAGATTGTTCATTGAAATCGTAAAACCTAGCCTTCAACCGTTTCTTTAATGTTTTGTTCACAAGATTGGAAAGTCTGGCCCTGTAAGCATGCGTCATCGATGTAAATTGAACTTAAATGACACCTTGCTCTTAAATTGGAAACTACTGGCTTCAACAGTTTTGTGAATATCATTGGTCTTTTTGCGAACCCCATCACAAGCGCGGTAAATTGATATTTTATGCCTTCGAAGAAGAAGCGAAAATAGCGTCTGTCTGGTTTATATATAGGTATTGAGTAAAAAAGGCGTCCGAAATGTCAACCTTGCCAAAATAGCAGTCTTTTCTCATTGCTGTGGTAACAGATCCTAGCGTTTCCATTTTAAAATGACTTATGTCAACATAATTGCTATTCTTTTCATTTTCTTGAAAGTTGAATGGTTTTGGAATAGCACGTTGATATGGTTTGGAAGAAAGCTGTACTCTGCAGCCACCTACTGTTTCTAGTATCCATTTATCGTTAGTAATTTTCCTCCACTCATTCGTTGCAATACTAGTCTTTCCCGCCCTAAAATGTTCTGAAGTATTACTTATCGTACAGTCAGTCATGTGTCTGACAAAAGTAACTTACTTCAGAGGTTACTTGCTCTGTGCTTTTGGCTTGAAGAGCCCTTTTTCTGTTGTTTTGGTCTGTAATTTTGGTATTGACGCTGGCGTCTTTGGCTGTTGTGCTGACTGCTTGGCGGCCCGAAAGCACTGTGGCGTCTGTGTTGAGGTATGTAGGCCATCACGCCCTGGCGTTTCCCTAAAAAGGCTTATTGGTTGTAAACTGTTGTTTATATTCCTTTAATTTCTTTAATTCTTCGTCCATTTTATCGCCAAACAGGTGATATGCGGATGATTCCGCTTTACACAGCTGCTTATAAATTGGAAGAAGTTCCCTCTTTATTCTGTCTCTTCTGGTCTGAGACGTTGTGACCATGGCGTTTGTTAATAGCTTGAATGAATCACCGATTAATTATTTCAGCCTTAGATGACCGTCTTTCTTTAATTCATCCATTGCTTTCATAATCGGAACCAAAGCTGCGGCGTAGTTTTTTTTGTGTCTTCTGCAATATGAAATCATGTGCTTTGACCTGAGGTTGTAATAGTCGTTATCCGGAACTGTGTCACAGTGGGTTTTCCCACTGCAAATCACGTGATGTAGGTACAAACAATGGCTACGTCAAAATACAATTAGTAACAAGTTATGACGCACTAGATTTAAATAACGTTTGTGTTAAAATGCCAACAAAAAGATGTGCCTGAGGTCAGTGTAACAGCGTTAGCCGGTAAAAGGATGCCCCTCATATGCAGGGAATCTCATTTTTTCCTTTTCCTAAGCCTAAAACGAACTTCGATACATGTATGTTGTGGGTAAAACTATGTGGACGACCATTCAAACATTTCAATCCGTCAGTCATAAAACGCCACACACGCTACGTTTGCTCAAAGGTAATTATAAACTGATTCTACGAATTAAATCATGTATAATGTAGAGTATTATTGCAACATACGTACTGTTTTATTTTGGTAATTTTACCGCATTCAGTAGATTTTCTATTGGTTAATGTCATAGAATTTCTAAAATTCGGACATCCGTTGAAAGTCCTTTTGATAAATCTGCTAGTCAATAAACTTTTGCATGTTGTTTGGAACATTTATTTGCATGAAATCTACAGTATATTTCTCTATTATTATCATTATATCTATTATTATTATTATCAAAGACATATTCTCATTATCACATTTATAAAAGAATTGTTTAACTATACAATTAAGTATTATAATTATTATTATGTTATTGTATTTTTATTACTAGATCTATCATTCTCATTATGATATTTTTATTATATCAATAAACATTACGTTTTTTCAGCATTTGTTGATAACAATCCACATCCTGTCCCAGCCAGCCAATTTGAGAAGAAAACACCATGTAGGAAAAGACCTGTTGAAAGATGTACTTCTAAAGACGTTACTGCAACCAAAACGCCTTTGATTAAATCAGAAGCAGATTTGGATAACAGTATGCTTAAGGATTTTGGTTGTATTTCACATGATGATACTATTGACACTAGAACTAGTACATGTACTTCTAAATCTGATACAAGTGTAGTTCCTGATGACAGTCAGATATTTGTTGTTCAGTCTGTTCAGATTGACCGTTACAATACTTTCATTGAAACTATTTTGAGTAATGATAAAATGTGTTTTTATTACACTGGGTTACCAACTGTGGAACTTCTTTAATACATATTTCAGTGGATTGAGCCAGCTGCTCAAGAAACAAAATTATGGGATGGAAATAGAAAACACATTCCTGGTAGAAAAGGTGGTAGAAAAAGAAATAATCATTTTGAAGAGTACAGTTTTCTGCTTAGTAAATATCCGCCATGGCTATGGGTCACAGCATTTAGCTTACCTATTTGGTATTTCAATAGCCCAAGTCTGTAGATTTTTTCAACATGGGTGAATTTATTAAACCAGTGCTTAAAGCCTTTGTTGATACGGCCATCAGCGTATGATCTTACAAATCTGAACAGATAATCAGATATAGTATTTTGTCCGTGGTGTTCGAACAATAACTGTGCAAGGTATACTTGGTAATGTTGAGGCAATGATTGACAATGATACTATGAATGTAGATGATATAATTGTATACTTTGAAAATGCAATAATAAATTGTTCTGAACCCTTTAGACAGCATAAAAAGAAATTTAAGGTGAACAATAGTAATAAATGGTTTGATGCAGAATGTAGAACTCTTAGAACAAAAAGAAACCGTTTATTAAGAAAATATAGGGTGCATAAAAATGTACAATCATTAAATGAGTTTATTTCTTGCAAAAAAGAATATAAATGTACATGTAGAAATAATAAGAAATCCTATCTTAATGATAGTTTAAGAAGTCTTGAAGCTTCAGTAAATGATCCAAAACTTTTCTGGAAAAAACTTAAATTGTTGAGTGAAAATTGTTCAACCAAACCTAACATCTCAACTAATGAATGGTTTACTCACTTTAAACAAGTGTTTAATACAGAATCTGGTGTTTTTAATGGACCTGTTGAATTTGATACTTCTGTTCATGATAATATTGAAGATATAATATTCAACAGTGAAATCACTGATGATGAAATAATTGATTTAGTAAGTGATACAAATATTAGAAAATGTTGTTCTGGTAATTTGACTGGTGAACATTTTATACATGGAATTGACATAATTTTACCGTATCTGAAAAAACTGTTTAATAGAATTTTCTTAAATGGTGAATTTCCAAGTTCTTGGACGCATTGTATATTAATACCTGTATATAAGAAGGGCAACATAAATGAACCTGATAATTACAGGGGTATTTCTATTATTGATATATTTAGTAAAATTTACATTGGTATATTGAATAAACGTATTACTTTTTTTGTCAATGCTTATAACATAATTTCAGAAAGCCAAGCTGGATTCCGTGAAGGCTACTCTACAACAGATAATGCTTTTGTTTTATATTCCCTAATAAGTAAATACTAATGTATAAAACGTAAATTACTATATGTTGATTTCATAGACTTTCAAGAAAGCTTTTGACTCTGTGAACAGAACAAAATTGTATGAAGCATTAAATAAAAATGGAATAAAAAGTCATTTATTTCATTCTATCCAAGCAATATATGAATCAGTAAAGGCTTGTGTTAAAAATGGATCTGTGTGTTCTGAATTTTTTGATTGTCCTATTGGATTGAGGCAAGGATGTAAGCTAAGTCCAATTTTGTTCTGTATTTTTATTAATGAATTATCATCTGTGGTGTCCAATTGTGGATCACACGGTGTTCAATTAAATCCAAATGACATTGAAATTTTTATTTTAATGTTTGCTGATGATGTTGCTCTTGTTTCAGACACTATTTTAGAGCTCCACAATCAATTGAATGCTGTTCATACATACTGTTTAGAGTGGCACCTCAATGTAAATGTTGATAAGACAAAAATAGTTGTTTTTAAAAATGGTGGTCAGCTCACAAAACATGAAAAATGGTTTTATAATGGTAATCGTGTCGAATCAGTTAACTCATTTATGTACATTGGTTTAAAATTTACAAGTCGGTTATCTTTGTATAAAATGGCTGAATGCATGGCTATCAAAGCTAAACGTGTAGTTATCTCTATTAAAAAATCTGAAAAATGTCCTACCTATGCCATATAAATCATACTTCAAAATTTTCGATACTAAAGTAGTCCCTGTCTTATTATATGGATCAGAATTGTGGGGTGTGCATATGATGGAAAATACAGAAAGAGTTCATATTTATACTTGTAAACGCTTTTTAAATGCTCCTCTTAGATCTTGTAACGAAGCAATTATGGGTGACTGCTGTCGTTATCCAATGTATATTGTAGCTTATAAAAGATGTATTAAGTATTGGCTAAGGATATTATTATTACCAAATGATAGGTATATTAAAAAATGTTATCGTATGTTATTAAATCTAGACGCTCATGGTTACATCAATTGGGTAAGTCATATAAAAAAGAACTTATACACCAACGGCTTTGGATACGTATGGGAAAATCAAGGAGTACCAAATTGTAATACTTTTATTGATACTTATGTTCAGCGACTTAAAGACCAATATATTCAAATATGGAGCACTAAATGTATAGAAAACAATAAATTATCATTATACCAAATATATAAATCAAAATTTGAAATTGAATCCTATGTTGATGCTTTAGATATTTCAAAATTTAGATCAAGCCTTGTATCATGTAGATCATCATCTCATAGCTTATTAATAGAAAAGGGGAGACATTTAGGTATCCCTAGAAGTGATAGGAAATGTTTTTATTGTAAATTATGTATAGAGGATGAATTCCATTTTGTTCTTGTTTGCCCTTGTTATCATTGTTTGCGACAGCAATATTTACATGAAAAATATTATAGAAATCCTAGTATTAACAATTTTAATATTTTGATGACAAGTACAAATACCACTATCATTAGAAATTTAGCTATGTACACATATTATGCCTTTAATTTGAGGAAGGAATTAATAGAAATGTAGCATTATTTGAATGGCTGCATATGTCTCTTCTTGTATTGTATGTTATACACTTGCCACATTTTATTACATATTGACCAATTATTGTATTTATCCTTGCTATAAGAATTATGTTGTGAACTTTATATAATATTAGTCATCTTGCCAATAAGTCAGCTTGGTGTTTCACATGTACTTGTTTTATGTAATTATATGTTGATATGTTGTAATATATGTGCATGGGCCGGTGGCCTAAATACTTGTAAATAAAATTGAAAATTGAATCGTCCGATAAAAATGATACCCGAAGAAACCTACTGAAAAATACGTTATATTTTGGTTTACCATGATAGATATGTTAGCACTATATTAGAATAAAACAAAGCTAACTAAGCACTATCAGTAGTAACATATAAGAGCAATATCTGCAACAGATACACACCACGGCAACGGCGAAGGTGTCATCGCAAATGATGATATGATGAATTTTGCATATACCGTTTAGGAAAAAGCATATATAATATTCGGGATTATCAGACAATCATTAAATGTGTTCATTTTATCCACAAGTTTATCCTGCATCATGCTCATTATCGTTTTACGCGCGGAATGGTCAAAAGTAAGTAATAAGCATAATGTTGTATTTTATTTGCACGACCTTGCATTATGCTATAAATTTTTAGCATGTTGCGATATACCATAACCTCGTTAGAGCGCAGGTATACGTATGTTTTGTGTGAAAACTGGCTGACCTACGTATTCATAATATCGGTACTGATCCGATTATGGAACAGGACCCGCTGGTACCCATGCTTATTTTCGTCACTTCAGCCAATCGAAAAAATGGCGAGTGCACTACCTTGGTGTTTTTATACACTCAATAAGGGAAAAAATGAAGATTTTTCCTTCGACAGATTTGCGTTGTTTGATGAGTTGAATTGAAAAATAACTTCCATAAACTTATAAAAATCACGGAATCGAATGCCTATAGTTGAAATATGAATGAATTGAAAGAAATGCAGCACAAATCGAAATTGTTATAAGAAAACTTAGTTTAAAATGTTTAACAAAGTGAATGGAAAATTCAAAATGTTCATCATACATTAATTGACTTTTGAAACACAATTTCTACCCGGCATTGAGTGAAGGCAGTGGATAACGCGCGATTAATTTTAAAAACAGTCAGTCCATTTCTTTGTTTTATTGGCGTTCTCATTGACTTTCTCTTAAAACGTAGTTTCAAAATGGCACAAGGTCGTTGTTCCTTGACCTAAGCATTTCTGTGAATTAATTGGTTCTAACTTTCTGATCAGAATTTTCTGCAATGCTAACTAACCAAAGGCTTTCAAATATACTTTCTTGGTGTGAGCATGTCACTGTTTTCGCACACCTGCTAATAAATTGCACGTAAGCCTTTTTATCATGGGTATAGCTCGCATGGTATCAGGAAGAGAAATATACATTTTTTAAACTCAGTCTACGCTGTGGTATTCATATCAAAATTTATTGCACGTTATCGGACTGTGTCGTATTTCCTATGCTTTACACGATGCGTTTAACTGCCATATTATGTATTATGATGTTTATCTGAAATTCAAGTCCATAAAGCATTGTTGCCCATGAGGACAACACATGACATATATATATACAGAACATATATATAATTTAATAAAAGAAATGTAACGGAGAATTGTTATAATAGTGTTTATATTATAATATGGTTTTAAAAGCAGTGTACTTCAGCCTGACTGTCAGTGAGAAACACTTAAAGAGAATAATGAAAGTTATGGAGAACAATTCTTCACAAAAAATATTTCCGTGGCTACGCCGAATATTATTTATTGGTGGAATATTTATGTTCATTTGTGGATATTTGTTGAGTGGCAATGACAGAGTTAAAACAAGCATTAACCGAATCGATGAATGTTTAAAGATCGATAATTCCTTCAGACATATTTTAGAATCTGTGCGGTCAAGTGTAAACACATCGTCCTGCCGCTTTGTCATACGTAATAAATTCAATGGTCGAGTTGGTAACCAAATGTTTCAAGTTGCCGCCACCATTGGCATTGCTTATAATCTGGACATGATACCTCTAATAAATTTAAAAGATTATAGCATAGCAAAATACTTTGATTTTCCGAAAACTGTAACATCATGTACCAGTGGGGATACTGTCTGTAATGAAATAGGCTCTCAGATATATTCCAACTGTTATAAACAATATATGGATGATAAACTACAAAACATAGAAATAACTGGATACCGCCAGTCATGGAAGTATTTTAGCCAGGCTGAAGCTTTCGTCAGAGATATGTTTAAGTTTAAATCAAGATATCTAGATGAAGCAAGATTATTTATCGCCAACACATCCGAATCGGGGAATCATAATGTGTGTATACATGTGCGACGAGGAGATTTCTTGCATTCAAATGAGCAGGCAGATGGTCGCGTGGTAGCTGATACCGTTTTTCTTTCAAAAGCGATGCAATTTTTCAAAAGGAAATTGACAAATGTTCAATTCATTGTTTTAAGTGATGATATTGAATGGTGTGAAGTCAATATCGAAGGAAATGTGGCTTTCAGTCCATATAAAGATCCTGGTGTTGATTTAGCCATTATGAGTTTATGTGATCACGTGATTGTCACATCCGGGTCGTTCGGTTGGTGGGGAGCATGGTTGTCAAACGGTACGGTTGTCTATTATCATGCATATCCTAGGCAAGGAAGTAAATTGTATGAAGGATTCAACAGTGCCGATTATTATCCACCACATTGGATCAAGCTCTGATAGCAAGCACAGCACTTTGATGTCGTACAAATTTAAAAGTGCATTATGTTTATCAGATTCTTTTTCTCGCTTCCTCAGAACATATTTTGTGTTTTATTTGTGCTTGGTTTGATATAAATCTGTGCATATTGGATATTTACAACTTCTTCAGAAATAAGAATTAGAATTCATTTGTCACATGATATGTCCATTCAAATTACAGGTATAGAACATGTTATGAAGCTTTGTATGCACGTACGTTACCATCAAGAATAAATGAATCGATAAATGTAAAATATTATTTTGTAAATAAACATTTTACTTCTTTACTCACTAGGTTGCGCACAGGGCTGTATTGATTAGCTACGTATTAAAATGTATTATCCTTAATGCACATGTACCGAAAGCCAACTTCAGCATACCAAGACAATTGCATAAAATTCCCGGACATTGTAAAGTTATCTAAAACTACTTCAGGTCAATCTCTTGAGTAAGTTAATATATCGAAAAAAGCTTAAATATCCCAATCCGCATATTTTGATATGCCAGTAATTTTAGAGCCGCTTTACACAACCCATTCAACGTGCTATTTCCGTATCATTATACGGAGCTCAAAACGTTTGTAATAAAATTCGTATCTACACGTATATTGAAACATAAAATATTAACTATGTACATTTAGAGCAAGGGATAATGGTTCATCTTGGATACATGATAATATCATTTATGGGCTATATCAAAATAATGAAGACAAAGCGTGACATGGGGGGTCAAATTTAGAATGATACTTGTGTGCATAATATTGCTAAAAGTAGCTTGGAAATATATTATATTGTGAAAATGACAATGGCTAAAGTATAGGATTAAAGTCTTCTTCAAATTTACAACATTTTAATCAAATAAATATTATGTTTTCAATAGCAAGCCTTAAAATTCAAACAATCTTATGGATTAAACTATGGAAAGAATAACGCATTTTTGTGATTTGTTTCAGCAAACTTTCATGAAAACAACTTTTTAATACAAAAAAATATACATGCAACCATAAATTCCCTCCCAAAAAAATATTTTTGGCGTTTTGAACTTTAATTTTTTTTAAATACGCTTCAAAAAGTTTTATATGTAACATTTACTGCTGCAGATACAAATTAGCTAATACAATTTTATCAATTTTCAGGTATATTCAAAGATACATGTGAATTTTCACTTAATTGGTACTATTCTTGGGTAACTAAACAATGCCCCCAAAACTAGAATATATCTTCTGTCATCGTTACACTCGGGACAGATATTCTTTGTGTATGGTCTTATGATAATGACAGTATTGTTAATTTATTGTTATACAATTTGTTTCATTGTAATACAATTATTTTGTTCCATTATTTTCTTATAAAATACAAACATATTATCTATTTGATAATGTTTTAGTGTTAAATGGTGACAACAACAACACCAGGGGACGTTCTACAACTGTAACGTAAATATACAAAACTGTTATAATGATAAGGAGTATCATAAAATTGATTTATAACAGCATTAGTCAAATGTATTTTGCAATTCAATAAATAAGATTTTTTTTTTGAACAAATCAAAATTATTTCCAATTTGGTAAGTCATATGCGTTACTGAACATGATTTATTAATTTTTATATATACAGACTAAGTAAAGGTTACACCCCGTACAAATTTGTTTAGTCTTTTAGCATACAAATAATTATGAAAGTGCTATGATCATTGCATTGCAATTTATTCTATGTTGTTAAGATAATAAAAAAGATACACAATCATCTATACTGTTTGACATGTTGTTGGTTGAAAATGTTGTTGGAGGGAGGGGAGGAATTAGAAAACATTTAAAACTGTAGATTTGTCCAAGTTGTAACGATTAATATTGCATTGTCATATATTTACAAGAAAACATTTACCTACTACTTTTGCCACTTATCAAATTAAAGAAATGATTTCTCAACAAAGTCAAACTATTTCAAACTATGTTGAACAAATATTTTAAACATGAATTAAGTCATATAAACAGACATATAGAAAATACACTCGGGACAAACTTCTAAAGCATATGGTCACAATTCCTTGTTTGTTTATTTTACCGGTAAGTAAAACAATATTTAAAGGTTTTGAAATGTTTTGAACATGAACTATGTGTTTGCACCATAAGTCAAGGAAGATTTCACTTATGCGTTACTGAAATTAGATTTCAAAATTTTGAAAAATAACCGAGTTATGAGAAAAGTCTACATACTTAAAGGACAACCCGCGTATATTCTAGAAAATGTTTAATAATAAAACATAAATTTCAAGTCTTTCTACTCGGAGTGTGCTTCTTCTCAGTCCTCTATAAATGGGAGTTTTACCACTAATTAAGGCATTTTGCAACTTCATGACCCTGCGGTGTTAGTATTGTGTTACCGGTATTGTTCCTGTAAAAGCAAACCGAATTTGAGTATAATATTGCGTGAAGATGTGTTGGTGTCCCAAGTGTAACATTTTCAATTGTTATATATAAATAATATAACATGTAGAATATGTTTAGAAATCATGAAATAAATCTATAAATTCTATACTGTTTTCATCTGAGAATGTTTCTTCATCAAAATAAAAGATAAATTACTTTTTATCTTCAGTATACTGAACAAATCTACTTGGTATATATATCTGAATAGAACTATTTTTATTACAACTTTCAAACTTTTTAAACATGCTTCATTACACTGTTTCAGACTTAAAAGTATTTATTCACGTCAGTTATTTGATATAAATGTGGGAAACAATTAACATGGACTACTGTTCTATAAGTTACATATCAAAATTAAGATGATGAATATATAGCGTTACACTCGGGACAACACTTAAAACCATGTAGACAAAAAATAAATTGCATTACATGAATTTGTTTTAGTTTTGTGAGCTTCTGGGTACGCTTCTGTTTTAGAAATAGAGACAAAACATATCAAATTCAAAGAATGATAAAAAATTCTTATCTAAATGCAAAATGTTACACTCGGGACATTTCCAATCAGCTTTATTCAAGATGGTATAACTTAAAGAACAAATGATTCTTTTGATCATTTCTTTTTTTTTAAAAACATGGACACATATGCCTATCAATATGTTAAACTGCATGTTCTTTTCAAGCATCAGTTTACTTACAGCAATGTCATCAATTTGAATTTCCACTTTTTCCTTGAGCAAAATATGTTACATGTGTACTTGAAAGGTGATTTCTAAATAATATTTATAATAATATATAATAATATATTAACAAAATGCATTAAATGTTAAATATAACACATGTACAATGAAATTAAAAACAATCATTGATTACTTACCCAAAAACTGAACAAAATATAAGAGATTGAAAAATGTGTAAAGAATAAATGTCACGCTAAAAATGTTACACTCGGGACATTTTTCGCCTGTTTTTTTAATGTAACTTTTGAACGAGTAATACAATCAAGCTGAAATTTTGCAACATTTTTAACAACATCAAGACACACCATCAGAACATTAAATTTCATGCCTGTGTTGTGTGGTATTCTTTAAATCTTGAAAAAAAAAATTGTCTTCATAATTTTGATTTATGCCCATAGATTGTTAAACATAAGTAGTTACATAACATAAAATCGGAAATTATATCGTACTCTTTTTAATAATATATTAAGCAGAATATGAGGTATGTATCTGTCAGTGAGAGTTCTAAACAAAGAAAATTTCCATATTTTGTTAAATCTAAAGACTATAAAACTATCCATAAAATATGTCAATTTATTGATAAAGTAATGAATGTTTAAAGTTGTGTTCATATGAACTGTATTATTGACACAACTGAGCTATATATTTTGGACCGGAAACCTTTGTTTGCTTAATACTTGAATAAACTTGAAACTTCCAAATTTGTTGGCGACTGTGTGTTGAGATTCAGCGCAATTTATTGATATGGTAACGATTGTTTTACAGATGTTTTTGTATGTTCCGTATTATTGATCGGATATTTTGCTCCCCTTCCGCTGGTACGTGCGATACGAAGGCTGAGGAACCAGTGTTCACACCGTCCGCTTTTATGTAAAGAGTACGGTGATTGGTTGACAGCTTTATTTTGTTTCCTGTCGCTGGTTAATGCGAATCGAAAGCTGAGAAACCAATGCAGTATGTTAATCAAAGCACTGAAAGTGCTGAAGTTGCGATTGTCATTGAAAGTTACAGTAAATGTTTAAGTCACTTTGAAACAGTGAAGCACCTTTTAAGACTGGAGTTGTCACTGTTACTTCAATGACTGACTGAAAAGCAAACAGTTCTGTGCTTTTCCATTTTGACAGTACCATCCATATTTCATACATGTAATCACTGTTTGCAGACCAACCAGCTAACAGTTCTTTACTTTTCAATTTAGACATAACCATTCATATTTTATAATTATTAGGTATTCACTGTTCACTGAACAGGTAAGAATAAACAGCCTTTCATTTAAATAGTATCATTCATCTCATAGGAGTATACTCCGCTGCTTACCGCATTGAACAGCAAACAGGGAAAATTAGGACAAACTTCCATTTAGTGCAGGATGGATGATCATGTTGTGTACGACTTTTGATTAAGTTACACTTGTCACTATAATGCTAAGAGATGCAGTAAACACCAGTATTATTTCATGTTTATCATCACAGTTTGCCCAAGTCAGTAGCCCAGACAGCTGAACAGACGGTAGTTAATAAGGTAGAAGCATATGGAAAACAAAACAAGATTTTTTCTAAGTACTATACCTACTTGCAAAAGAAATGCAGATATTTCTTTTAAATATCTAGAATAAATTTAATGCATTTTTTTATTTTTCTCATTTTCACCAAAAGTTGATTTCAGTGTGTATTTCTAGAAATCTGCACTCTTTGCAAGTAAATATACATAAAGTTTATTGGCAAACATTGCCAGCTTTCAGAGCTTATCAGTTGGCTTATCGGGAAAGTTGTCCCCCTTGAAAATCGACTTTTTTGCGATATCGATGACATGGCGGTGACAGGTGCTCTATATAGAGTTATAGAGGAAGTATTTATTTAACTTGTAATAACTTTATTAATAATAAAGGCACAGCATTTTCCCTGTTATGTGCACAATTTTGCATCTTTCTTCTTTATAATGATATAACTTTTAATTATGTTATATATTATCTTCTTGCTTCCCTGATCGTTACAAAATTGTCCCTGTCGGTCTTGATTTTTTATATGAACAAAGAAGGAAATTTCTAAAATTAAGCAAAAGTGGGAATTTCAAACACCTAGAAAGACATTTTGTAGTATAAGCACAACATTTTCCCTGTTATGTGCACAATTTTACATCCTTCTTCTTTATAATGATATAAATTTCAATTATGTTGTATTTTATCTTCTTGCTTCCCTGATCGTTACAAAATTATCTCTGTCGGTCAAAATTTATAAAAAAAACATTGTGTATTAACATACAAGATAATTCCTAAAACTATCCAAGATGGCGGAATTCAAGCACCGAGAAAGTCATTTTGCAATATAAGTACAATATTTTCCCAGCTATGTGCACAATTTTGCATCTTTCTTCTTTATAATGATATAAATTTCAATTATGTTGTATTTTATCTTCTTGATTCCCTGATCGTTACAAAATTATCCTTGTCGGTCAAGATGTTTAAAAACATACAAGGAAATTCCTAAAACTGGACAAGATGGCGGAATTCAAGCACCGAGAAAGTCATTTTGCAATATACATTTAAGTACAATATTTTCCCTGTTATGTGCACAATTTTGCATCTTTCTTCTTTATAATGATATAAATTTCAATTATGTTGTATTTTATCTTCTTGCTTCCCTGATCGTTACAAAATTATCCCTGTCGGTCAAAATTTATAAAAAAACATTGTGTATTAACATACAAGAAAATTCCTAAAACTATCCAAGATGGCGGAATTCAAGCATCGAGAAAGTCATTTTGCAATATAAGTACAATATTTTCCCAGCTATGTGCACAATTTTGCATCTTTCTTCTTTATAATGATATAAATTTCAATTATGTTGTATTTTATCTTCTTGATTCCCTGATCGTTACAAAATTATCCTTGTCGGTCAAGATGTTTAAAAACATTCAAGGAAATTCCTAAAACTGGGCAAGATGGCGGAATTCAAGCACCGAGAAAGTCATTTTGCAATATACATTTAAGTACAATATTTTCCCAGTTATGTGCACAATTTTGCATCTTTCTTCTTTATAATGATACAAATTTCAATTATGTTGTATTATATCTTATTGCTTCCTTGGTCGTTACAAATTTAAGTTATCCTTGCCGGTCCAGATTATAAATACATTGTGAATTAACATACAAAGAAATATCTATAACTAGACATAATAGCGGATATTCAAACACCACGAAAGCCATGTTGTAATTTTAGCATCACATTTTCCCAGTTACGTGCACAAGCTAGATTCTTTGCTGATTCATATTGAATATTAATGTATTAATATTTCTAACATTTTCTTGCTTCCATGTGCGATCTGAATTGACCAGTTTTGGAAACGTGTTGTTTCTCATAATAAGGTACCTACATGATAATTATAGTTATTTGTATATTCCCGTAACCAGGTAGCATGGCTTTAGAGATAAAATCAGTATGCGGATATATACAGTATAAGTATAGCTTAGATGTTAGTGTCAGATTGTGAATCAACATTTTTACTGTTTAATATAATGAAACTACTAATTCAAGCATAATTTATCATTTTTTCAATTTATAACTTAAGATCATTAATCTTGATTAAGATGTATTTTGTTCATTTTGTGATCTTTAAAAACATAATTCCTGGGACCAATATACACACATAGATACTTTTAACAAAACAAAGTGCGAAAAGATAAGCATCATAATTAAAGTATAGTAACATAATGAATGGCTTTAAATTAGCTGTTGAGCACAACCCTGTCATAAAAATATAAAATAATTAAATTTGTTTCCATACAGTAAGACGGATTAACATTTATAGATGAATGCAGATTACATCGCCAATTAACGTGATTATCAATATACACGTGTATAATGGTTCCAGTTAATACTGACCGTAAGTGCAATATATATAATTAGCTCACTGAACCATGACCTGTATTGGATTTTATTACTACATGCTATTTAAATTGGTAAAAAATGATGCGAAATATGCCAGGCACATGTATTATATGTAGACATGTCATATTTTACTATGATAATTAACATCGAACTTATTTTAAGCCCAAAAATGATTGTTAGACTTAGTGGTTTGATCAGAGACTTTTTTACAGTTTATTTATCTAAAAGGGATGTTATATATATCCAAGGACTTATATAAATACATGTATGTATATAAGTCCTTGATATATCTGAATTTATACTCGATAAAATATAACTAGTTATTTAACACAAGCGAATTCAGCCCCCCCCCCCCCCCACCTCCTAAAGAAATGAAAAATCATTCAATGAAATAGCATACTTTCCAAAATATTATGCCCCTAAAATCCTGGATCTGCCGCTGTTTAAAGTAACATTTGTCGATACAAATCAGAATAAATGAAACAGAATGGATTTTACAATCTATTTATCTACATATTAACAAAATTAGAATTAACTAAATTTTCACCTTGTCAAAGAAAACTTGTTATTAGCAGAATAAATATAATAAAGCGTACATCAATGGTTATTTTATTATAAAACATGTTAAGCTTGGCTGTAGTTACCCAACAACTAACAAATAACGTTAAATAATACTAGTATAAGTCAAGTTCTTCATGATATCACTTTTTGTCATTGTTTTACTGTATTTGATGAACCACTGATAAGATCATGCCTGCGGGCGCAATGCGCGTCTTGCTTAATGAACCGTGATTCTACTGATTTCAGTGCTATCTAGGGTCTTAAATGGTTTATCTAGGGTCCTTATCTAAGGGACATAATCGAAATTTGATCACAAGCTTCCCTTCGACCGAAAATCAAGGGAGGCTACTTTGTAAATTAGGCCTTGAAAGCTGGCAATGAAGACTGAAATAACATTGTTCAACCTTCAACAAATAGTTTTTTATCATAACAACCAATGGTTAAAATTAAGGCAGATATTTAACAAAGATGTGTATCTATTATTATAATACAGGAAAATGTAGTTAATAATGTAGCAGCATATGGAAAACAAATCAAAGTCATTGATCTAAGTATAAAAGGGCACCTTTTCAAGAAAGAAAAACACATTTGTACCTCAAACTTTGCTCAATCAGCAATTATATAATAACAACATATACAATGTTGAGTGTAATACAAAAACAGTGAGTAAACATAACAGTGTGTAATACAATTTGTTTTAAGGAAAATGTATGTGTACATCACTGTACATACGACAATGAAATTAATTCAGTTATCATGTTGATCATTTATCATCGAGTCCAAAATCAGCAGAAATCAGCTATCAGTGATTTAATAAACAATCTGAATTTTATCAGTTGCATCAATTTTAAAGCTTGCGAAAATCAGCAGTTAAATCATATACTCAGGAAAGGCAAAAAATTAATTATAAGTGATAAAAATCTGCATTTATAATCAGAAGCATCAATTTTTGAAGTTTACGTCCCTGACAGCTTGATTCAATACAAAAATCCATTTATTTAGAACATTTAGCCAGTACAGTTTCAACACTCGGTCACAAAAAGAAATGAGGCCATCAGGGTAAAATTAAAATAGCGTTGTCATCATGTGACTAAACAAACAAAATGATTGGACAACAGAAATTATCCGAGAAGTACTACATAGACATGCTACAGAACACTAAGGCATACAGACATAAAATCTGATAAAAATTATCATGCAGTTTAGATAAAGATGTACCAGTATTTATTATTACCTTATAAAATGTACCAATATTTAGACAATGGTAATTGGTAAATAAATGGAATTTTAACCAAATAACTTAATACAACACCTACTTATGATAACTGACATTTTATGTACCTTAGCTACTCTATGTTTGACCTTCTTTCAGGGACCAGTCTATTATAAATCATTGGTATCAAATTTTGCAAATAAACAACAAATATGGATTTGCAAAATATCACAACAGTTTAACAACATATTGAAGAGCAATAAACAGTAAAAAATCACACAAAATTTACTTCATAAGTTAAATCATATTCCTGAACAATTTAATAATGGTAACCAAAACACTTCTCCTACCATGCACAAATTCATTTCTTAACAGAACTCCATATACTATAGATGCTGTCTGAAGGCTGTGTCAGTAAGAAGAATATTCAAGTTGTGTAACACACCATTACATTGCATGTTATGCACACACATAAAACATGAGTGCCAGAATGGCCCTTTATTGCTCACATGACATTCATTGTTTACTGATGACCTGGTGACCTAGTGCCTGACCCAAGACCAAAATAACAATAAGACAAACATTCTGATAAGGTATGATGATGATCCAATCAAAACCCTGACATCAAGAGCATTAACAAATTTATCAAACATTTAACCCGGTCACCTACTTTTTGACTCCAGATGACCCATGTTCAAACAGGTCATACATATCATTAAGACATCATTCTTACAAGGTCTAGTGAAGATCCAATGAAACTGTGACAACTACAGTGTTAATGTTAAAATATTTCCTAACATTTGACCTAGTGACCCAGTTTAATACCCCAGATGACTCATATTCGAACTTGTCCTACATATCATTAAGACAAACATTCTGATAAGATTTGGTGAAGATCTGATCAAATCCATCAACAAGGTTTTCCTATTTAAAGATTTGACCTGGTGACCTAGTTTTTGACCCCAGATGAAACATGTTCGAACTTTACTTAGTACCACCTACATAAACATACTGACAATGGTTCGTGAAGACCCAATCAAAATCAGACATCTGCAGTGTTATATAGATTTTCCTAAGATTTGACCTGGTGGCCTAGTTTTGGACCCCAGATGATCCCCATACGAACTTGACCTACAAATCATTAAGACATACATTCTGACAAATTTTGGTGAATATCCAACCAAAACTGTGACAGCTGCAGAGTTAACAAGGGACTTCCTCAGATTTAACCTGATGACCTAGATATTGATCCCAGATGACCCATGTTTGCTCTTAATCTACATATCATTAAACATTTTTAGGATGGTTGGTGAATATCCAATTAAAACTGTGGAATCTAGAGTGGTCACAAGGTTTTACAGCAATTTGCCCGAATTACCTCGTTTTTGATCCCAGATAACCCATTATTCATAAAATTGTTCAAGATTTCATAAAAAAAAATTCTGACCAAGTTTCATGTATATCCAATCAAAACAATGACTTTTAGAGTGTTCACAAGGTTTTCCTTCAATTTGCCTTGGTGACCTAGTTTTCTACCCAAAATGACCTATATTTGACTTGTCAGAGATTTTGTCAATATTAACAATCTGACCCAGTTTGTAAGAATTTGAGTAAAAATGTGGCCCCTAGTGTGTTCACAAAGTAAAAGTTGACGCTGCTGGACAAAGACTGATCATAAAGTTACGTTTTTGAACTGTCAATATACAGGCATATTTATAATAGTAGACTTGCATACAGGCCACTAACAGAGATTGTATTTTACATAGAAACATTGGCTACAATCTTTGAATGTTCTGCAAAGGTGAATGAAAGTGAAAATATGAAAAACCTAAAGTAGTGTCTCAGTCATACGAATCTGATCTGGAGCTGTGTGACCTTGATGTTTGAGTCTAGCCAATGACTCTGAATAGAAAAGCATGGACAAGGTCCATTTCAACCAGTCTTAGACCTTGACCTATTCAATGACTGCAAAGGTACATACAGTCAAGTCTATGTACAAAGGCCAGCCTTGGGAAAAACACAATGTGGCCTTTATTGGCAGGTGACCTTTAATTAAGAGGTCATTTTGTTCTAAATAATCAATGACAGTTTTAAGATGGCCTTTATTCCACATTTATTTCGGAGGTGGCCTCTAACACGGAACTGACTATTTTGTTTTATCAAAAACTCCAATAATTGACATGCACTGAACATTTTAACAAGCAAAATCTATATACCAGTTTTTTATGTGCATCTTATGAAAATATTCAAATAAAAACTCAAATAAAGTATAAAGAGTAAAGTACAACACGACTAAAAACGCCTTACAACTTATAACACTAAATTTGGAGTATGTGTGATATGTACCTAATTTAACATAATAAGAACAATTTAAGTGGATTCATTTTTTGCCAAATCACATCATAACCAGCAAAATCTGTAAAACCATTATAGCAGTGTTTGTCATATAAAAATGTATCAGGTATTGTTAAAAAAGTAACTCTAATAAAATATACTCAGTATTATACAAAATGGCTGACTAGCACTGTATCGCTCATTTGAGTAAAGTTTTAGTAGCAATCTAGAATATCAAAAAGATAACAATAACAATACTACTAGCACTAGATTGGAAAAACAAAAAAGAAATTTGCTACTATTTGACGTTGAAAATGAGGACATTGAAGGTCAATGCCACATTTCATGTAACAATGTAGAGGACAAAATATGCACATCAATAAAGGACTTCATATGCTGAACACCAAGTAAAATACATAATGCTTTTATGTCTTCTTTTATACTATCCATAATCATGTGAAAATAAAATTTTAAAAAATGAAAGTTCAGTAAGAATTACTAGATAGCTGACCAAAGAGCTATCAATTAATTATTTTAAAAGTTTGAAAAGCCTAGTAAACATAGTATCAAACGTTGAAATGCGCATACAGAATTAGAAATCTCTCAATACTGCATCAATGCGACATTATGCCTATGACAAAAGCTGAAGTTACAAAGGACTAACTACCTGAATGAGTGTTGAAATTTAAATAACTGTATGTTATTATTTAATATTAGGAATATGTGAAAATAAACAAGTTTTATTGCTTGCTAACTTTTCTAAATTATACCTTCACCTTCTAAAGGTTACACATACCTTCAATCTGTATATAAACAGAGAATCTAAATAGAACTGAGTGTTTAAACTGAAGATTCATTGTAAAAATATAAAAAAATGTTTGAGGAATTCATTGTGTCATCGCAAATGTCTTAGTATACAAGTCAGTTCTTTAAAACCTTGATGACTGAAACATCATTACCACTTCTTTTTGTCTATAGTGTCAGTGGGCCAGCAAACAGTTATTTCTAAATTCATATAATCAGATGTGACAATCTCACTTCCCAGTACATTGGCATCTTGTGGCATCTGACTTCAATGGTTTGCTCGTTATCTAGGAGGAGCTCATTAAGCTCTCCAATCTACTACAACAGCGTCAACTTGCACATGCAACTCTTTCACATGGGCAACACACATCTGCAGAAAAATAGAACAAATATTATAGGTAATACAGAATGAGATATAAAAGAGTAAAACAAACTTTGTACTATACTGAATGAGAAGAAAATGAGCTACTTTTTCCAGTTATACTTAATGTAGGGCATAGTTTATGCCTTCTGATGCCAAGTTTTGTAGCATCTTGTGATTTGAAACTCAAAGTTTATCCAAACATGTTAAAGAGAAATGATTTCATAATAACAACTAACAAGACTGAAGTTTGTTTAACTAGTCAGGTCAAAATTAACTTGTATGTTATGACTTTAATTTTTTCTGTTAAGAGAGACTTCCAAGAATAAATTATAATTATCATAAATGAAGTAAGCTAAATGAGCAATGGTATGAGAAATCCTGCATAATGCAGTCTTTGAATTTAGCCACAGGTCCAAAGACCGAGTCTGCCTAAACTGCTGCCAGACATGCACATTTTGACAAATCACCAGACCGTTGGTCCGGTAAAATTTACAGCAAATATATTGTCTAAAATGCATAACTGAATCCCCAAAACTAATGTTTCACTAGTTAAATGATAAAGAATTTCTGTTAATCATAATAAAACTATCATATAGAACTTATAATGTGTAAGAAATATAGTTAATAAATATTCTAGAAAACAACATTTGATCATGCGAAAACAGGTAAAGAATCAGTCTGTTAAGTTCATTTCGTCTGGTAAAATTTGTGCTTCACAAGACTGAATGTCCAGTCATTGAAAAAATTCTTCGTGAAGACTGTAATGTGGTTTTGACCAGTATAAGATCTGTTCAACCTTAGCTTCCATTTGCAATTTAATCTGGATCCATACTGTTCACAAATTATCCTGTTGACTCTCTCAATCATGTAGCAGCTCAAATAAAGTTACACTTACAGTAAATTTAAACTAGTTATACATACCTTTACTAATACTATCGATTTAATATTATTGTTGTGGAAAATATCCTGTTACTATGGTATGAGTAATGATGACGTCTATGATAATTCCACGTTCATCTCACTCATCTGGCCTTAGTGGTGACTGTGACAAATCAAACCATAATGTAACTTTGGTTCTACCAGTGCTATCTTCAACTTAGTTTACATTAAGAGTGACTGTCTTTGTAGACACTGTCACACATCCTCATCTCTGATGTTCACCTTTCTATGTTCATATTCCTACAATAAAATAAGTAACAACCCTGTAGTGGGTGATATTAAACATGTATCTGAAAAATTGCCAAAGATTTATTCAGCCCACACTACATAATAGACCGATGGATTGGGAAGATTGTTGGCTGGAACATGGGCTACTGGTACCAAAGGGGTTTGTCACGAAAAAAAATTCAAAAAAATTTTGTTCCCATGTAACCCATATATATATAGAAGGGAAACAACTTCGACAATTCGAATCGTCCAACGCGTGTTATAAACTTCCATGTTATTGCAATGCAGTACAAAATATTTAATTCATATATAGTGCAACGTATGGGCAACTCAACATGCTAACAGAAAATGTATACTTTTACTACCTTTAAAGATATTTTAAACTCGCAATTGAAGATTTTTCACTCGAAAAATGGTCAAATTTTACAAAACGACACACTGTCGTAAAACCAGTTAAAACTAATCATACTGATCAGTTAGGATAATGTAATAGTAATGTTACATTTTATGTGTACAACCATTGTCTGAACAAGTAAAATGGGTTTATAAGAAACGAATACAGTATTATAGTTTATATTATAAACCTTTTGAATAGCTCCTATGTGAAATTCTTTTCGCGAGTTCATTACTTCTATTATGCTTTAAAATTTTTGATTTTTTGTTTTATTAATTGAATTGTGTGTGATGTTGTTTATAATTTTTAGAAGAAATTGGGTTAAAGAAAATGTATGTAGTAAGATTATAATTAAACAAGTTGTATCCTAGCAACTTTTCTCAATAGTAACATAAGAATAAATACAGATAGGAAGATCTAAATTAACCTATCTCATGTAATCGCTTTAACTCTATTAGTTATCTATTTTTCAGACCTTTCGATAGTAAATATATAAAAGAACTTTTAATATTATCAGTCACCTTAAACGGATCTGACAAGAACTTACAGGGTTTCAGTTAATACTTTAAGTAAGAAATAAACATTGTTTCATCGGCTGATTCCAAATTTTATGACAAGAAATTATATTTGATTGGTTAAAATTAACTATGCGACTTATGGGTCATGTGAATTTTAAAGAAATTGATTGGTCAGTTATTGTTGTAGAAGTTGTTGTCGTAAAGTCATTTCCTCTAAAGGGTCATAGATTGTATGACTCTGGTTAGAAATAGATAAATATACTTAAGAAATAAATTGAGGAAAAGACATCTTTTTGTTTTAGGTAAGTTAGGCATTTTCGTATTTTGTTGTTAGAACTCATAAAAGAAATTGTATGTTGCTAGAATTCAAATTGTATGTATATGTGTTATTCAATTTGTTTTTCTACTGTTGTATTACTTGGATAAGTAGATTTATTGTAAGTATGTACTTGCAGCAATCTTTTTGTTCAACTAGTCGTTTCGTTTAAATGTGATTAGTTGGGTTAATTTAAAGTAACATAAACATGGAGGTTTCTGTCCGTAGAATTTATTTCCGGAATCTTATTATTGTTATTATTCGGTGAGAATTTCAGTTTTAATCATTTTTACATGTTAGAATGTAAGATAATGGTAAATGTGATTGAATGCAGAATGTACATTGTAAGATCATCATCATTTGTTTAACTAAATCTAAGTTGAAATGACTTATTGAAACTTATTTATTATGAAACAAATTAGATACTTTATTTTAACTTGTTTGTATGATTATTATATGTAATCAAACTTCTATTGGAATTTCAAACTTTAGATCTGTTAATGTTAATCATTTATATATATATAGATTGTATGACTCTGGTTAGAAATAGATAAATATACTTAAGAAAATAAATTGAGGAAAAAGACATCTTTTTGTTTTAGAGAATCCCCTAGGACCAACGACTACTTAAAGCAGAACACCTCACCGGTTGTCTCATTTTTTTTTCTTTTTCGACGGTACCTCAGACGGAAATGAATTGTCGTACATAGGTAGCTTTGTTATAATATTTTAGTAGTAAATTGTAAATAATAAGAATGCATTATTGTACCGTGTAACGCTAAGTGTGTAGTTTAGTACCGTGCAAAAGTATTTCGTGTCAACTTATCTGAAGGCGATTGAATGCGCATGCCATACTATGTATCGTCCGTGAAACTCGAAATCCGCTTAAGTAGATTTTGGCACTTTTCTATTTTTGCGCCATCGGAATCAGCATGTCCGTATCTATAAACTACAAAAAGCATGTATGTCGAAGCCTATTACAAGTCTGAGTTTTGATCATATGAGAAAACCGCGTATGTCAATTGGTAATCAAAAGTGAAAATCGAAAATCGCGTAAGTCTTGAGAAAGTTCTTTTTTTCATTCAGTGCTCTACATTTGTTTTTGTGCTGTGATTTAAGTAGTATGGTGTATATTAGGTTCAGTTAGTTTTGTATATAAGTTTGTATTGCAAAAAAATGCATTATTATTCAAGATATTTCCGATATTTGTCTTAAATAAATTTCACTGAAAATACAACTCTGAAGTCATATACGAGCTTTTTGAATTCTCATATTCCGCCAAGGTAAGTAAATTATATCAAGCTGCTAGCAATAGCAGTGCATCCGATGAAAGTAAACAGGTCAATACTGCGAAAGGATGTGATAAAGTATACGTCAGTGATGATTATGAACCAGATAGGCCTAAGTTACAAAGAAACATGCAACTGGAAAGATATGCTAGAAAGTCCAAAGCAAACCATAAAAGTGAACAAGTCAATCATCAGAAAATATTATTATGATAAAGTAATGATCCGAAAATAGAATGAAGATTGAGTAAATAGCAATGATGATAATGTTCGAAAAGTATTTCAGTAACAAAACGAGCATTAAGACAGTGATGTATCATATATTGATAAAGACATTGACGACTCATGATATTCAGGCAACTCAGCAATTGACAAAACTTTGATTCCAAATAAAAAATGATGACTTTACAAGTGATTCTGATAATTCAGATAAAATTATGTTATTCGAAGCAATCAGGGAAATTGAAATTGTACAGAAGCACGAATTGACAATGATTATAGCAGCAGTGAACCACACGTTTTTGAAGATGACATTCTAACATTTGATGATGTTATACATGAAACACTTGATGCCCTGAAACATTTATACAGACTGAATAAATAGAACAAGAACTTCAACTTCAACATGATCTATAACAAACAATTCCCATAGTTTAACAGTTAATGTTCCTGAAACAGTCGAGTATGCCGACGCAATTGAATAGAATATACAAATGTAGTTTCGAACCAACAAAAACGAAGAAATTAAACAGAGCCAGAGATGCTGACAAGAAACTCCTTGTAAAGGGATTTGATAAGTTGATGGAATTACATATTTTCAGAACTCATTCCACAAAGAATTATTGGTGAAACAAGATTACCAGAATTACGACAATTCTTCATCATGTAATAATGGCATGTAAAAGGATATTGAAAGATATGCATAACGATAAAAATGATAACAATATAAAGACTAGATCTTTATAATCCTTACAAAAACAACAGGCAAATTGACGAATTCTTTAAGAAAAATATATAGAAAATAATTTGCGAAGAAGTACTATCGCGGTCTCACTAATATAGTTTCACAACAATTGTAACAGACAACATCGTTACCGACTGCGCTACGCCGAAAGTTGATGTACTTGTCAATATTTATAAATCATATAGTCAGCCTACTTGTCGAATGATAATTTGTACAATATGACAACGGTTTTACACCGTAATAGTGGACTCGACCATCGACCACTGCGTTACTCTATAATTTTCCAAACTTAGCTGTACATAGAGCGAGTTCGATTAAAAACTACAGTCACAATAGTTCAACTACACATAGATCGAACAACCAATCCTCTAGAGAACGCGCTTTAGTCTGGTTTGAGTTTTAAGGATCTAAGATTACTGTGCAAGTATTTGACAGATGTGTACATTATTGAGTTAATTATTTTCTTACCATTTCATATTCAATTGTTAATACTTAATAGTAGACGAATTATACTGAAATATTACTGAATAATTTATGTTATGAATATATGAACATTGAAATGACTATGGTGAATTAAACAGTAATAATATCAATAAATATAAGAAACTTTATTTCATTTTGGGTTTTCTTTGTTATTAAATGTTATATTATTTTAAGTAGACTTTGAGTTAATTAAGTGGTCAGAGTCCATATTATTGTCTAATATTATTTATAAATATACAACAAACTTATTGGACGGAAAGAAATACACTACACAGAAACATGCATATTAGGAAACCGCTCGGCACGTGACAATATTAACTAGGTACATTTAGAGCAACTGAGATATAATCTCCCGAAGCAGAATGATTATTGTAGATATTTATTAAAAGTAGCACTAGGGTTACTTGTCGTGATAATGGTTCATCTTACATTAACTTATTCCCTTACGCTAACCAAGTTTGAAATTTTAGACTAGTTATGTCAACAAGCATATTGTTAAAAGTGCGGATTCGGAAAAAATATGCAGCTTGAAAATGTCTGTTTGCGCTACTCGTACTGAGAATATATTATTGACTTAAAAGTTTCCGCAGTTATTTTTGCGAGTCGTTTGCGTTAGGACAAACATTTAAATTTCATGGTTGGCCTTACTTTTAAACATAGAATATTAAACATTAGAAGTCGCCTAACTGAAAATCTGAAACAAAATCGCTCTTTAAAACAGAATTACATTAGCAGAAATTTGTTTGCGACAGCGAGTTAGAAAATCAAAGTACTGAAAGTACTCACGGAAACTGAACTTAAATAGACTTCCACAGGAACATGAAACCGGAACTAATTTAACAATATCATGGGGATGTAAAAAGGCGTAGGAACATGTGTACTTTGGTCCACATCATTATTCATTCGCGTCAAGCAATGGACGGCTATGGAAAGATGAACTGTCGTTCAAGTACAAACATATAATGTCCAGCTGTCTACTTAACCATGTCATTGTTAAAGTTTGTGTCGCGTAACCGCAAACCAATTTTTGTTCAGTGTGGTCTACAAATGTTTGTGTGCAATCTTAACTACAATAACCACTTAACTAAAGGTTTAGCAATCCGCTGACACTTATTGTACCAAGAGAAAAGATAGTCACTTTTCATTCGTGCCCTTTGAGTGTGCGGCTCCGATATTGTAGAGCTCTCGACCAGCTGAGATTAAGTGTGGTGCACATTTTATTATCTTTATTCAAGAAAGTTTTCAAAACTTACTTCATTAATAAATACAATACGTAATTTGTGATTACAATATATTATTACGTGATGTTCTTAACTTACTGTTTAAATTATTTTAAGCACTTTGATTTGTTCGTTCCGTAATTAATGAATTTTAAAATAATGTTATTTAGATTCTTAAAACATCTAATCACCACTGTGTTTAAAGGCACATGCAGCTGTTTAGGGTATATGCTACATAATAAAAGAGTGATATAGAATGTGATAAAATGAATAACTGAACATAAAAAAACTTTTGTGTAAATATTGATCAGACCCTATAACAACATGTTGATATACACGCTTAAAATGAACCGCCGCCAAGTTTTCCGAATCGAATCACTTCAGTTCACATTTTTAGAATATACAGCATGTTTAAGTACCTAGAATGCACTTTTGGTTATTTATTATTCAATAAGTACTCTCTGGGGTGGATCGTTGACGATTGACATGTCAACATTATAAACACACACTGTCGTGAAACTGGGTAGAGGACATGGAAACTCTAAACAGGTGTATATCGCCTTTTTGCACATGATGCATGATTAATTCGGTAATACAGTTTTGCTACCATGCCGATTCAATGTTATCCATGCTTTTAAAACAAGACCAAAATACGAGTGTGGTCACTGGTCAGATCATAGGGGGCTTAAGCACGTTGCAGGGTTGGTGTATAACAGTTGTTAAGACCTAAGATGCTAACACGGACCAAAATCCCACTTATCATTTATATACATATACAAGGGTTACAACTTCTGAAATGACGGATTTAGCACCAAGTTAATTTAATACTACGTAACTTTTTAGAAGATCACTCAAATTTCTAATAATTGGTGTCTGCTGATAACTCACATTTTATTCTACACAACTTGAAACCAATAAGTATGCTGTCGAATTTAAGTCTTAAAAGAATTTTGTTTAGTCCAACACCACCTCGCAACACAAAATTAGTCTGAATTACCATACAAAATATACATTTAAACACGCATGCTAATAACAAATATCACTGGTCGAAACAAGGTGCTTTTGGCGAAGATCATATCTGCAGATTATGTATACATCTATATACAGTCACATCATGGTTTGTACAGGGTAATAAAAGATTGGTGATGAATCAAGTTTTATGATTATTGAGATAGAAGACTAAACATATTACAACATGGATGAAAATATAAGAAACAGGGGAATATTTGACTTTACGTCCGTTACGTCGTATAAAATCAAAATCGATATTTAAAACACAATTTGTTGATATCATAAAAATAACATCAATAAAAAAAATGGATTTCACAATTGTTAAAGCCCCGTTAGCTTTGGATTTTACATTTAAGTACGTGTAAGTCTTATTTAACCTAGAAAGTGTCCAACTGACTTTTGCTTGCAATAAAAACATTTATTTTCAACGATTTACAATGAAAAAGCATCTGACAACATTTTTATGAGATGTGGCTAAAGAAAGGCGTTATGTAAATATTGTTTTAGAGCAAATAAAACATACGTATTTCTTATATTTCACTATCATTTCATCTATTGTTCTATATCGCAAAATTCAAAAATCTAATGGGCCTTTAAATAGACGATGATATTTCATTAAGGTATCTGGCTTGGATGTCAGGTCAAATCAAGTTTCACCAATTTATAGATTTAAAAATTTAACCATAATTACATGTATATACTAAAATAAACCCACTGTATAAAGTGCATTGCAAGTGATTTGAAACAAATATTTTATTTGATTGCTCTTCTATTAACCAATATCGCACGTAATTTACATTTTTTTAAAAACGATTACCACTCTGTATACTGGAATATATTACAACAAATAGACTTAAATTAACTATAAATGTATAATGCAGGGAACCGACGTGCCTCACTTTTTTTAATGTCCTGCGTTAGTTAGATACTTGACATTTAAGCAATTCCGTGCCCAGAACCTCGCTGTTTATTACGTAATACGCCATAGATAAAAAATGAAAACAACTATCAAAATTCTGAGGCACGGTTCCCTAAATTAGCATTTCCGCTACAAAATACCAAAAAAACGCTTTGAAATCCGTCATAAAAAAAGATGGCAATGTTAATTCGAACATGACACCTACTGTGTATTTTTAAGCTGAGCAGTTATCAATTAAAGTGTCGGATCATTATCAGCTCATGAAATCAACGAATTTGACGCACCCCATTCAATTCTGATAGCCAATCAAAATCGCTATTGTTTACGGTTCAATAATTCAAACCAGGTTTGATGTCTAGTAAGAGATTTTATAACACATTTTTGTCATTAATGAATTAAAAGTATCATATCGTGCCAATAATATGCACATTACGTTAGAGATGTTTAACGCTGACAAGGAAAAGTCGATAAACGGGTGCAGTATTTATTTCTCTAAATTTCTCTTGTGAACAATCTAGAGGTCACAGTACTGTGTATAGAAAATAACAGGGAAAATGGCAGGGCGTGTATCGGTGCTTTACACTGGTCACGATTAAGAATCAGGAAGATATTTTCGAAAAGAATAAGGATGTACGAGTAAATGCCCGGTTCTCCCGTTAGTAGTCCAACAATTTCAAATTGTGACTGAAAATGAAAACCAATGACATTCGTTAGAAATATCATCACAATTAGTATTTTTGGCTGGTAATCGAGCAATTAATCTGATACCAAACATCATTTTGATCACACAATTACGCATTATCTAGACGAATTATACTGTTCAGTTAGGATCATTGTAGAGTGGCGTAGTGGTCGAGTCCACTTTTACGGTGTAAAACCATTGTCAAATTATAAGTATACATGTAGGCTGACTATATGACTTACAAATTTCGTTGAGCACATCAACTGTCGGCGTAACGCAGTTGGTAACGTTGTTGTCTGTTGATACATCTATCGTTGTGAAATTATCGATGTGCGACCGCGATTTAGTAATCTTTCGCTAACTTTTTTCTATTTTTTAAATTTCGTCAATTTTGTCTTTTTCTTTTTTTTTGTTTTTGTAAGGATTATACTAGATCTAGTGGTAATATTATTATCATTTTTATCGTTTGGTATATCTTTTACATGTAATAAACATGATGAAGAATAGTCTTAGACATGTCGTCGTAATTCTGGCAATTACGATTGGTTCGCTATTAAAAGTTCATCTGTTTTCAGCCATATTTAGCTACATTTGTGTAGTTGGCCTTCAGATAAGTTGGCACGAAATACTTGTGCACGGTACTAATACTGCAAGTACTTTTGCACTACATACTTCGCGTAAAACAGGACAATAATGCATTCTTTTTCTTCACAGTTTACTGCTAAAATATTATAACAAACCTACCTATGTACTTCAATTCATTTGCGACTGAGATAAAATTGAAAAAGAAAAAGAAAAAAAGAGACAACCGGTGAGGTTCGAACCCGCAATACAATTTTAGCTCCTGGGCATTTCTAAGGGCTTTAACAACTGCATTGCCTAGATAAGTTGTTGTGTGGCTATTTGAAGTTCAATGTGGTTGTATGATAGTGCTAAAATTTATGGTGAATTCGTTAACGTTTAGGGTTGATTCTATTCGATTGATGTAGGGTATGATATAACTATGTGCTTGTGAACTATATACATGAATTTATTCATTTGTCAAATACTCATGATTGTCGTTATAATGTGTATTACTCATATCATGTAAATATTTTATACCCTTGAATTGAATTAAACATACAGACAATATCCTTTATAAAAAAAACTTCATACAAAAAACATAAACCAATATGCTTCTTGAAATTCGTCTACCTATAACGTTTTGTTATACTTTTTCTTGTTAGAAGTCGAGTCTAGGAAATAAATTCAGGCTACTATAGGCATCATGTACTCAATGAATTTCATATTCTCTCGGACACTTCAGTTGTTGTTGTTATACACAGACTCGCTAACAGAGCGTTACTGTACAGTAAGTGTATCATTTTGGCGACATGTTCTGAAGTAGTCTAATTTATGAAATGTACGGGCAATGTTGGATTCAAGTTCTGAGTTTTGAAGTGTGTCTTTTCAGTTGTTAAATGAAAAATTTGCCGTTTATTAGCAAGGAAGTGGATAAACATTGCATAATGATATATTTCTAGGAACAATGACAAAATTATGAAAATATGGCGTAACACTTGATAGTCTTTAAGCAAGGTGCAGTCGTCACGCGTACGCAGTATGTGTTGCTTGACAGCCTCGTATTGCCGCTAAGTGTAGAACATTAATCGTCAATTACTTTTACATCATAGTATTTCCCGACGAAACCAAGGTGGTAGAATGACGCAAAATGATAGTCTGGAGTTGCTTCCCCTTACACTACCTTATCGTAGAGTACGTCCGGGAACCAGACTAACAAAATGGCGGATCGTGTAATAAATAAACGCGGTTGATTAAAGTGTTAATTTGGTTCCACAACGTGTTACAATCAATCACAAATACGTTCATGGGATAAAATTATGTTAATGGTAAAAGTGAAAATAGCCAGGACAGTGCCTTAGACTAAACGAAAAGAAGGCGCATCATACAACTGTCAAAAAATAATGAGCGTGTAAATCATGTGGACCTGGCGCGGTTCCGCTTACATTTTTTCGTGTGTGTCGATATATTATTCATTCTACTCTACTTTTCTTTTACTCAGATGTTCTCATTACATGATGGTAAAAAAGTATCACAATAAAAAACTTATTGGTCAACTGATTTTGTTTATCTGGTATGACTATTCATTACCTCGACTATTTGAAGAATACGGAGAGCTAGCACTGGTATAGTGTCCAGGGATATCAGACAGACAGGTAAGATTACTCTTGGTTGTATTTTAGCCAAATTATGGCCCTTTTTCTTACTTAGAATTAAAATTATGTTGTTAAAGTTCTGCATGCAAGATACTATTATGCACAGTAACCGCTTATGACATTGACTTGAAACTTTATGTAAATGTTCAGGGGTGTCAGACAGTCAAGTTAGATAACTCTATCTATGAAATTATAATTACTGTTTCTTCTACATTAGCGCGAAAATGTGAAATAATATGATAAATTTGTCCCACTGTTCTGCACTCTTTTTGTTTGTTCATGAGGCATGGTTGATTTTGTTATACAGTTTTGCTACCATGCCGATTCAATGCTATTCATGATGAAGCTATTTTTCCTATTTTTTCCGTCAGGAGGTGGAGACCTACATTTTGTTTTAATTTACTGCATGAATTGTTTATGATGTTAGTACAGACTTGATAATTTATTTAATAGTTTACCTTTCCACAAAGATCATATCATCCGTTAAAGAGAGTTTTATAATTCTAGAGTTTTTGCTGATGGTTTATGATATATCTCTATTTGAACAAGGAATACTGAAAAAACGTCTGTTTTCATAATATATTTAATAACCAGCTCGAGCGCTCTTGCTAACATACTTGCAATTTCGGACTGATTGCGTAGTTCTAAGCATAAAAGGGCAATGGAAATATTGACAATGAGCAAAATCATAGTTTTTGTATGGTCAATGTTCATCGTCCAAGTATACTCGCAGTTTTTTAGATTTGTCATGTTGTTAAATGAGGATTTGCATTTTGTAGAAAACATTGGTATATATCATAGTTTGAGCGGAATAGTCTGTATCACATTATGTTCAAATGTCGACAATTGTTTCTACGCAGGATTTGACGAAACAAATAGATTATGTTACTTGCATGATTTGACCGCTACCAGCGCTAAAGGTACAGGGAGGACTTATTATCTGAAAGTCGGAGACACATCAGGTTAGTGCTTTATATGGAAACATCTGAGAGTAATAATTATTATGTAGTTGATTACCATTTCTTGAACAGACAGCACCAGATTCATTCATTTTAGAAAACACTGAATGAAATGCAAAATGAGTCAAAAATCAAATTTTATTCAGGTTACAAATAGTGGACGTTATATGTAATAGTCTAATTTAATTTATTGTTTAAATAATATAATTATTCATTCTTAAGTGTGATGTTTTCACTAGATTGTTTATCATTTCCTACACTATTCGTAGAAGCGGTTATTAAACTGGATTTGTAATCCGCTGATTCGAGTTTGATTCTCGTTTGCAGCAGGTCATACCTTCCCATGAACAATTGACAATGTTCAATGTCGATTTTCCTGCACATGCGGAGATGTTGCTGCTTCCTTGTGGAAGGGTGAGATAGTACTGATTAGAATATCACGTGTTATATGTCTCTCTCTTTTAGTCTTTAGCATATATTACGTTAAGAAATTCCTGTTTTTATTATTTCTACTGGATAAGCTATTGAAGCCAGGTGAAATCATACAATGTGTCTCATATTGTCATTCCTGTGATATTTTATCTGCACTCTATTTATCAGTAACAAGAGCTTGTACCGTTCATATATTTAGGAGTGATAAATTTGAACATGGATCTAAAGACCGGTGCAACAGCCTGGCAATCCTCCACATACTCGGACATCGACGGCTTTCTATTTGTTGCCCAAAATGCTCTTGATGGTAATTTTGACCAACATTTCAATGATCATGCATGTGCTATAACTAACGATACATCCCCCTTCTGGGTGATGGAGTTTGGAATGGCCGGAGTTGTATCATCCGTTGATATGTACCTACGTTCTGATTATGGTAAGAACTACTAGTACTGTTGAGATTCGACATAGTTTAATGATTTCGAGCTCTAATGCATAACCTCCATTTGAAGAGTACATGTACTCAATTTCATGAATTTGGCTGATATATTGACATATTCCTGAGGGTCATGAGTTCATACCCTACTATGACCATACTTTTTTTAGTCTTTAGGTAATCGTTCGTATTAAGAACATGCATTTATACAGTAATATGAAAGAAAAAAATATTCCAAAATATTTTATTCAGTTTGTAGCAGTTTATGTATGGTTTATTAACGAAAATCAAGTAACTATGGATTTCTGACCCACATCTTTTCAAAACCGGCCAGTAAAACATTTTAAAACTTGTAGACATTATAAACACAAAGTAGTTAATTTTGAGAAAATTTCAGGTGTTACTCTGCTTGAGTTTTTTTATTGATATTTATCAATTTGTTACTTTTTGGTAAAAGACAAAAATCTTGACTAAATCTTAAAGGGCCGGGGTAACCGTTTCCATTTTTGTCTGCAATATAGTAGTTCAAAACATCATATAAACAATTTGAATTGACCAAACATTGGTTACCCTAAGACTTATTGTACGGCGACGAGAAGTCGCCGTACACTCTGGAATGCTTATTTTTAAGTGGCAATGCAAAATCGCAACTTCTTGCACCGAAGCAGATTACTGACAGTGCCCGAAATATCCGCAATGGTCATCACGTGATATAAACAAAACAGAAATAGAGCGAGGTCACGTGTTACTCACACCAACTAGTGTTAGCTTGATGACGCAGTCGCTATTTATAGTCTAAGAATGGAGCGAGCTCGATAAACAACGACGGGAATGAATCTGCCCATCTGTCAATAAACGAACCGAATCCAATCCTACTATAGTAAACAAACATGGCGTTGGCTTTAGTACACTATCAAGCATTGTGTTATATTACTGAGGATGAAGCAAACTACTTTTTAAGTGGTGTTCATGTGTACATACAGACTGTGTATTATTCAAGTTGTTAATCGGACTCGCTAATAATGTCTCAATGATCACGTGACATTCACCGAATACTAGTAGCTGTTTAATATCGTTGTCGTCTAGTCAATGTCAATCACCTATAAATTACTTGAAACGTGTCAATATTTCAATAAAAGTGGTTTCAGTTGACTGAGAATTTGACTCTGCCTGGTGCGCTACGAGAACTAGTTTAGTATTTATATGGACACTGACTTGTTTACGCAATTGTCATTAATTAAATATCGAATTCGGAGCTCAATACTAAAAATGTCCGCTCAGGTGAGAAATGATGACTTAATTGGTTCGACATAGACGGTCGCTTTATGGTTCGATATAGATGGTCACTTTACAGTTTAAAATCTATGTTTGGGACCGTTATACCAGGTTTTTACGTCAACGTACCCTCAGACAACGGAGTATATTATTTTTGGAGACTTTATGCATTCCAGTAGATATCGCAACGTCTGATACATCGAGGTGATAGTTTCCCCTGATTTTAATTTTAGGGTGGAAACAGGGACTACATATAGAGTACCTCGTGAACTGTAGAACCATATGACCAGATTTATGAGATTCATGAAACATCAACGGCTTGTATTTTTGATGGAGTAGATGATCACTTTAGTTTCGGGATCAGTTAAGTCAAAATAACAAATTCGATTTTGCGCCGTACAAACATTTAACTTGTACACATTCTTGCATTTATTGTATCATCTGTTAGAGAGGCGGGTCAATTTTCATAAAGGTGACTACATTTGATTTTGAGGTACTATTTTACGTTCGGGGTAGAGAGGTTTAATTGACGGTAACAGTTTTCAAAAGACCATCTGTAATTGCCTTAATGATATACGAAAGAATGACAATATTTGAAATACAGAACATAGAACAGAACATATTTTTATTAAGTAACTTATACATATATGTATCTCGTTACAAACATATGTAGCATTATATTTTATTTTGTCACGTGACAACAAACAACCCCTCACTTACACTCTCACACACTCCTCTAACACACAATCATACTCCCACTTTCGTAATAAATAAGCATAAACATGTACAATGCTTGTACATGTATACATACAATACATATTCAAACAAGTATGTAGAAAAATCAAATGATACATATATATATAATTACATACGAGGATGAACTATATTTAGTAATTTACATCAGAAAAAAAGTACGGCATACATGTAGGAAGAAATACTCGGATCAAAATCAACAACATAATATTTCACGCGGAACTAAAGCAAAAATATTCAGTATTGATAATATTTCATTTTGGAAATTTCATGAGTCTAAGATGATTGATTACTTACGTAATGAAAAGGCATGGTAAGTATACTTAGCAAGATTTAATATTTCCGACTTATTACTAGACTGCATACGTTGTGTGAACTTAAAAACACTTGGTCGAATAAAATAGTAACGTTTTATAAATTGTTTCCGAATATTGATATAAAGAGGACAAATGCAAACAAAATGATAATCATCTTCAATGTCATTGGAGTTACACAATAGATAGGTACTAAGGTGTCGTTCTATTTGCAGGTTACCATAACGACCTGTGTCTATCTTAAGTGAATAAGATGACAATCTTAATTGAGTTAGTGTAATTCTAAAGTTTTGGGGTACAAAGTCCAAATATGGTTCGAACAATATAGAATATTTAAAATAACGATATGAATGTAAAGTAGGACTAACAGAAATACTGTTGAACCAAGATTGAAAAAATACATCAACCACTCGTTGTTTAAAAACACAATGAAAATTTATAAGATCAACACTAGCAGGATCATTTCACGAGAAACTAATCCAAAATTATTTAGAAGCGACTTTACTGTGCTTGCCTATTTAACAGAATTATTATTACAATCGATTAGCAAAGCTTCATAAATCTTTTTTACAATGATGTTTTCAGAATTAATTATCAGTTTAGTCCAAAACTTAATAATTCGTATATATCTATTAATATAAAGAGGATATCTGCCTAGTTCACCATATATACACATACTAGAAGTAGAAGATTTAACTCTTAGCAACAATTTACAAAATTTAAGATGAATACGTTCTATATCTTTATTTTTCGAAAATCCCCAAACTAGCATAATTTAATGTGGAACCAACAAAAGCATCAAAAAGTTGAAACATCGTACTTAATTTTAAGTTAAGTTTTCGCGTATTCGCTAACAGACAATTCATTGCTTGGCCTCCTTGCCAACCAACATTTCACAATTTGAGGAAAAACTCCCATTACTATTAAAGACCGTACCTAAGTAGTTAAATGTAATCACTGATTCCAACTCAACCCCATTTAAACAACATTTCTCATCCCTTTTCAACTGACCCCGATTTTCTTAAAACAACAATTTTACTTTTTGAAGAATTCACAGTCAGATCCCATTTGTAACAATATGCATTTAATAAGTCTAAACTACGTTGCAGATCAGCTGTATCTTTGCCTAGTATTACCATATCATCAGCAAAGAGCATAATGATAAAAGAAACATCATCAATAGTTAACCCACTGTTATGTTCATTTAACAAAAATAGCTCCAAGTCTTCAAGAAATAATGAAAATAAAAGAGGCGATAATACCTCACCTTGTTTTAAGCCAATAGAACATTCAAAATAGTCAGAGTAAGATTTACATCCCTTTACACAAGCCTTGACCTTTTAGTAAATGTCCTTAATAATTATCTTAATAATAATCTTATATAACTTATACCATAAACCATTACGATAAATACTATCAAATGCTTTGCTAAAATCAATGAATGCACATGGAAGACGTTTATTTTCTTTAAGATTTTTTTCTATAATGGCATGTAAAACAAAAATAGCATCAGTGGTAGATCGACCTTTTCTAAAACCAAATTGAGCATCGCTTATAATATTATTATTTTCTATCCAATTGTTAATACGTTTGTTTAATATTCCTGTAAATACTTTTGAAAAACAACTAACCAACGTAATACCCATATAGTTTTTTACATCATTAAGGTCATTTTTCTTGTGTAATGGTATAATAATGCCTTGCATCCAAGACTCCGAAAAAATACCTGATTTTAAAACAGCATTGAATAAATCAACACGATGTGAAGACAATATATCATATGATTCGATAAAATATTCATTTAATAATAAATCACCTTCAACAGATTTATTTCTTTTCAAATTTCGAATAACATAATTGACTTCATATACAGTAATTTCACAATCTAACTCATCAAAAATACAATCATTTGCCTGAACATCATGTCTAGAATTAAAATTTTCAGCATCTTTGCACTTATTATCAGTAGGTATATTCAATTTTGAAAAATATTCATAAATCTCATCAACTGAAATGTCGTTCTTTGCACTTTTATTTTTACTAGAAAATAGTTTCCAAAAATTTTTGTTTTTTTATGACGTAGATTTTCGACATTTCGTATTTTCAGTAATTCATGTTTACGTTTTTTCCTTTTAATGAGATTTTTGTTAACATACTTTTTTGTCAACATCAAAATTCTATTGTCTACACTTTATTACTTATTACTTATCACTTACGGCAAACAAATAATCATTTTTAGCGGCCAAACACTCACAGTCAAACCATTTAGCCTTTTTAACCAAACCCTTATGGGCACGTGGTTTGTCACATAAAGATTTACTATTTTTAAATATAGGGTCGGCAACATCACGAATATTTTTTGTAAAATCGTTAATACATGCGTTAATGTCGGGTTTATCCGTACAATTAACTTGATCTGAGATCGTATTAAATTCAGGTAATTTAGATATAATTGATGCCCGAAAAACACCACGTAAATTGTTATCCCATTTAACATTGGTTACATTGTAATATTCACAATTATTTTCATTCTGCGTGTTACACATGATAATAAAACTAATTGGAGCATGGTCCGACCAAACATTAAATGATTCAACTTCAAAATGAGAAATACAATTAAAATCACCTTGTCTTAATAAAAGATAATCCTTCATACACTTCATATCACATTTCGAAAACCTTAATAAAATTGCAACATTCGGTCACAAACAAAGGCCTAATATGTGACATATGAATACAAAGTTGATGCTTTGAAAGTTTAAAGAAAACATTGAACGTCTTTCAAAATTGCTCATTGGATAACACAATTGGATTTATAATTGATAATTTTATAATATTGATGACTTCATTTACCGAAGGTTACAGATAAAGTCAATGAATCATTAACAATTATAATGAAACAATTCTTTTTTTACAATGTGTATAACTTATGATTTTAAGTCTTTAAAAATTATATCTCAAAATATGTCGTGAATAATATTTACTGCCTAATTAGACTATTAATTTATTTATGTATGTACTAGGTTAAAACACCTCATAGGTAAAAAACAAGTAAATATCAGACACAACTTATTTTAAGTTATGTTCGTAAATAACCTCACCAGCTTTTTACCACGTAATTTTCAATAATTGCAACAGCAACAACAAAAATAATAATAATGTAAATTTCAATTGACCGTATTTCTTTTCAGTCGAACGTAACTCTTACAGAACTGTTATGATTTCACACACACTGGATGACGTGAACAACAACGTGGGAACGACGTGTGGGAGCTACTTTGGGCCCCTTATATCTGTACCACCTTATGTGTTAACAATCACCTGTACACGTCCGACGTATGGACGGTTTATGAAGATTTCCTATGGACAGCTGGATCACTTTGAAATATGTGAAATCATGCTTCACACTCCAGATGCTTAGATTGCAGATCTATGGAAATGTTTGAGCCATGTCTCGAGTTTAAAGCCCTTGTACTTGTCTTCTACTTTTTTAATGAAATGTAGCAATTGATGTAACTGATGTGATTTATATCTTTAAAATATCAAAACATTGCACATTTGAACGAAATAGATTTTTAGCTTTCACTGTAAATCATCATAACTGATAGTATTCATTGTATTACTAGTAAATGTTCTGTAGTTTCTCCTACCTAGTTTGGACTACATTTGTATATTTGATATTGACGATGTATCATACTTTATTGGTGTTTTTGCGTAATTGATGTAGTAGTATATAGTAGTACGTTTCAGTCTGGGAGCATAAATATCCATTTTATTGTTACAGTACAACACTTTAAAACATTATTTGATTAACTTATATACTATTATCATTATAATGCCGTAGTCCAGTGGTGGCGATGTATTTGTAACCCGACGATCCGAGTTTGATTCCCGGTCGTGATAGGTCATACCCTTGCATGAAAATTCGACAATGTCGAGTTTCTTCCAAATGAGAAGTTACCGGCTCTTTGTGAAAAAGGTAATTTAGTTCTGGTTAGAACACAGTCCAAGTAAACTGGTCAGGTAAATCGGCCACCGTAAGTAACTGTAAGTGTTGAAAAAAACGGTAATAAACTCAAATACAAAATGTAAGGAATGTATTGTAGTACATTACATTGAGGATTAATGCTTATTTAGTATCTGGCACATAGTCACCAGGGGAGTTTTTGAATCTATTATTTTGTTGTTGATGTAAAACTTTTAATTTGTGTTTTTGTTACTATGATCACTTTGGTATACTAGTATTCTTCATAATATAATGTCCGGACATTTCAAACTTTTTCTGTAACATTGAAGGTTGGTTTATCGTAATTGGATGACTTGTGTCAGAGTCGTGTTGGTGAGGTTATTCTCTTGCATTTAATTTAGTGATATTCAAAATAGTATATATTATCTTTATCATGTTTTTGTGGAATCTCGATAGTTGATTTATGACTATTTATAGCTTGGATAAATCCTTGGTACATATGGACAGGAAGCTATTCGTTTGCACCCCACCTAAAGTGTGAATCAGGACTTGAATTGATAAACAAGATTCTTTTTACAAACCTAACATACGAAACTAAGAATCATTTGTTGCAACTATCCGTTTACACAAACATCTTTAAATTATATTCATTTTCATTGATTTTCTTGCATGTACTCGTACAAACACTAATTGATTATCTAAGTACTTTAATAAAACATATTCACAGTAATCAAGTAACTTCTTTAACGACATAATTATTTGCTTTTTGTGTCAACTATCTTCAATTATGAAGAAGAATTGGCAAAAAGCCAATTAATTTGTTCTTTATTTTAAACATTAATGGATACCATTGACCGCTGATGGAATGCGTTCACCAATCAAGCGACTCCATCTGTATAACGTTAGATTATGGAGTCTCCATAGATAACAAATAAAACTAAATGTGCGATTTAATGGGTTGTTTTGACCTGTCAATCAAATTCTAACATCATTACTGTTTCCCATACGTACCACTTGAACGATGATATTTCTAAATCACTAGGTAGAGAATGCATTGTTGGTGTCAAAATGAAGAAGTGCTTCATTTTGGCAGCCTTATAAACGCTCTGCAGCGATGATGACGCAACGGAAAAAATAGTCCTATTCGGTTGTCATGATATATGGAATAAAACTCAATAAAATACATTTCGAATTAAATGTCAACTTTATTGATATAACTTTGTGCCGTTTAATAAAATAAAAAGCACAATAATTTGCAGCGAGCGGACTATGGTGCGTAGGAATACAAACATACCCAACTTTCGCGGACATGCTGATTTGGAAAATCGATAAAAAAAATACATTAAACAAAGAAGGGGGTTTTCACTATAATCGTCATAACTTTTATTCTATTTAAAATACGAAATTTGTACTCATCACAAAAGTTTAATTAATCTTTTATCTTTCTAATGGTGTATTTTTTTATTATTTTAAATTAATGCTTTCTTCGACCCTTTTGCCTTTGAAAAAGACACCTATCGATTCCCTCTATATTCATTGTAAAACGCGTAAATTTGGTAGATTTTTCAATGAAAATTTGATGTTTTCAGCATCATAACTTTTTTGGGGGAAATGTGATCAAATTTGTACTCATTGCATTCGTTTTGAAAATTTAATTTCTTTCACCATGTAAAATATGAAAACAATCAAATAATATCTTCTTCGACCCTTTTGATGATTTTTAAAACTACCCCTTAGATTTTTTTAAGTTCAATTCGTCAATCGTTCGGCAAATCTCGGACATTTACGTACGTTTACGGAAACAACGTGCATTTGGCGATGATCATATCTGCTGATTAAACCCCTGTCACACTGGGCTGCGACTGTAAGCGACACACTTGCGAACGGCATTCGCGAGATAATTTTAAAACTGTCGCGGAAGTTCTTAATTTCTTCGAATGAGTCGCAGGCCCACGTTTTCTTGTCTCTTGAATTTTCAACATGTTGAAAGAATTCGTGCGACAAAATTTCTCTCGATATATTCCTAAAATCGTCGCTGACGTCGCGAACCCATCTCCAACCGTTCACAATATAGTTTCCGCGAATTTAGACATGCGAGAAATTTGAGAACCTTTGTGAGTTGATTGCGACCTATGAAACTAGAATGCGACCGATTTCAGACAAGAAAGAAATTCCGACGGTCCGGGCACCGGACAGTCCTAGGACCTCGTGAAGAGCGAAATAATTGCGATATATTTGACAATAAATTAAATATAAACTGCAATGTATCTGCGGCATTCCGCACCTAAATTGCGACAAAAGAATTTGTAGAATTGTTTTTGTTGGGTTACGCGCGAATGTCTCATTTTATTCGCAATATCGCATTTATGTCGCAATTTGTTTTCAATTACGTCATCTTGACCACGTTACACATCAGAATACATTGTTTTCGCCAACGGCTCGCGCTCATTGTAATAATTCCCTACGAGGTAAACAAGGCCAGTCTCTCCCTGTCCCAAGTCCCCCCCCCCCGAAACATAACCTGTATGCCGTGTCGGATCCGGAGGACTCTGACGCTGCTGCCGCCATCTCTCTCTTGGAATGAGGTTTCTTCATCCAACGTCTGATTGCAAAAGCGTCATCACCCACTAAAAGTTAGGGGATGTTCCGGATAGAGGTTCACTAGGAGAAAGATTAGCTTTGCCCTGATCCAGCGCATGTTATAGACCGCACTCACGAAACACTCCGGCATCAGAGTCAGCACCATAGGCTCCCACATCGACATAAATAAACTTGTAGTTAATGTCTACAAGAGCCAGCATGATAATGGAGTAGAAGCGTTTGTAATGGTACATTATACACGCCGCCACCTCCAACCCCCCTTCTGTTGTTAGAAACTTGAATGCTGTTTCGTGATAGTGATCGTATATGGCCAGACATACCTCTCGTACAACTATAGTGACGGTGTTAAGGGCCATCCGGAACCCATAGAACAGCGAAATGTACGAATCGCCGGTGACAAGGTAGACTAAGGTACTGAGCGTGGTGGCAAGTTTCAATCCAGTGGATAGAGGTTTTCTGAAGGTTTCTCTTGAAGCCTATGACATAATTCTTCCACCATTTTTTAATAACTCTGGGACAATCTTAACAAAGTTCCTGAAAGAAAGACTTTTCATCACTTCCTCAGAGGTGTTTCATAACTTCTCATACATCTCATTAAAAGTCATTCTCTCACCCATGCACTCCTTCGTTTTATTTTCTTGACCTTCTTTCTCTCCGTTCTCAGCTGACTCTGGTCGTAGGTTTTTTGGACAGGAGACATTCTGTGGACTTTAGCATGACATTGTCATTTTCAACCAAGAGTTGATACATCTCAAATGACGTCGTCAAACGGCTTGATAATTGCTGAAATTCGAGTTTGTTGCATTTTATTTCTTAATTGCTTTTCATAATTGTCGTGCAATTTTCGCATGAATGTCGCGCGAATTTTGCAAACACAAAAATGTCGCAAATATGTCGAACAGATGACGGAAAGGTATCGTGCGATATTCTCGCGACATTCTCGTGACATGTTTGAGAACTTCAGCAGATATTCGCAGGAAGTGCGTACTACATTCACATAACATTCGGACGACATACTCATTCATGTCGTTTGTATACAGACGTGAAACCCGAGCGAGTTTTGTCGCTAAAATTCGCAAAATTTGCCGCAAATTTGTGTCTCCAATAGTTCTCTAGGTGTCGCAGTTCAGTGTGACACTACCTTTAGGTACCCATGTATATAAAGCCACAGCATGATGTATTATACGGTGTAATAAAAATTAGACGCGTTGAATCAAGTTTAAGGATAATTGAGGTTGAAGACTAAAACATATTACAACATGGATGAAAATATTAGAATCTGTGAAATATTTTACTTTACTTCCGTATAAAAAAGCAAAATCGATATTTATAACCCAATTTGTTGATATTATAAAAAAATAAAAAAAATAAAAAGATGGTTTTCATTATTGTTAAAGCCCCATTAGCTTTTTGGATGTTAAAATTGAAGTAGGTCTTATTTTACCTAGATAAATGTGAAACTGAATTTTACTTGCAATAAAAACGTTCCAATTTTTTTATCACAAAGTACATATAGAAATACAGCACAGTATTTTTAATCATGTTGCAAAAAAATAAGAAAAAGCATCTGACAACTATTTTATGAGAATATGCCTAATGGAAGGCATTATGTAAATATTGTTACAGATCAAGTAATATATATTTCTTATATTTTACTATCATTTCATCTATTGTTCTTATGGGCCTTAAATAGACGATGATATTTCATTAAATGAAATTTATTATTAATTCATTTTTGATAATATAATTATATGCTAAATATATCATTTTGGCATACGTCCACATGTCACTTATAAAAACATGTCATAAAATAAATAAACTACTTTGTATATTTATTTTTTCGATGATTTGTAAACAAAGGACGGATAATACAATCAAATTTTTGAGATCCCTTTATATGGTTGCTAAATTTACCTGATTATTGATTTTTATACGCATCTCACATTATTTACAGAAAATTGGGCACGTCGAGTTATATTTGTTGGATATCATTTCAATTAAGACGGATGGAAATTGCCATAAAATTACAGAAATTGATTGAACTGTTTATACACCAGGGCCCGTATTCACAAACCAACTAAGATGAAAAATTATCTAAGAATACCGAAATTATCTTAGTTTTCACCAAGTTTTGCTAACATTGTACGATTTGTCTTAACTTTTGTCCAAGAGTGAAAAAAATCTTAGAAAAATTCTTAGATCGACGATTTTTATCTTAAATGTTTAGTCAAGGTACGAGATGTCTTAACTTTAAGGAATTTTCTTAGATAAAAAACAAAACGAAAATGGATGCTACGTCGAACTCATTATTTGTCCATATCTATGAAGAATTAAGTTAATTTCTTGGATTATGAACTTTTAAACACTTTTCTGTCGTTATTTTGACTTGATCTTGGGCGGAGCAGTTGTCAAAATAACGTGTCAATTTCACTTATAAATATTGTGAAAAGATACTTTAAATTTTGCCATCACAAGGTAAGCAAAGATCCAGCAGAATGTAGACCTCTTTGGTGCTTAACTTGAAATTCATTGCCAGTGATCCAAGATGCTTTTCACTGGACTTTATGATAGAACAATCAACAAGTACGTGTTATGTGATTATTTGCGCATGTATGTGGGATATTGTACGATTTTCGGATAGACATTGGTTCAAGTTAATTGTCATACAAGGACAGTGCAATGTGAACTAAAATACCATTAAACCATATACCATTTAATATATTTCTTTATTTATGTCGTTTTTGCTTCTTCATAAATAATTCAGCATCAGTTTCTGAGTTTATCAACTATGAAGACTTGCTATGAATCGAAATGATGTACTTTGTATTCACTGATTCTTTTGAGGACTCCATGGAACAATTTATGGTGACATTAGTAAATACAGATACCAGTGCTTAATGTGATTTTGATGTGATAAACATTTAGATAGATAAACTTTGCTTTGCATGAATTTGGGTGCAAATATATTCAGCCACTGTTTTGCTGTATTAATGTTTGATATGAACATGAAATCCAAAGACAACAGTATAATCTTAAATCTTTATTACCTTGTTTACATATTCTTGTTAATGCACATATTGTGATAAAGTTTGTTCCAACTGTGAGTAATGATATGATAAGCAGAAATATATCAGACAGTAAACAAAATACATGCATGTATACATATTTCATAGTAAGAATCAATTAAAAACATGACTGATCAATGATACTTGGGTTCTGATGCCCTAATGGTACATATTTTTATTTTTGATACTACTGTTGTTGGAACTTTACCGAATTACTGCATACTTCATAAAATTACATAGTATCAAAGATATTAATTTGAATTGATATATCAGTGACACTGTTTGTAAGGAACCTGTTTGTAGTCTTGCAAACATGACCAACAATTATATTTGTGTCATCTGTGGCTGAAAAAATACCAATCGTATCCGTAAAATTGAGAAAGTGTATAACAGGTTAAACTAATCGCCAATCGTAAGTTATGACGTATGGGAATTCCGTGGAAAAACCCTAACAACGGTAAATTTTCAAAACTAAGATTTCTTTTCAAACTAAGAATAATTCCGTCTTAGTTTACGCTTAGAATAAATCTAAGATGAAAAATAAGAAATTTCTTATGTCTTAGTCAAAATTTAAGATAAAAGAAAATTCTCAACTCGGAAAACTAAGAACGTTTGTGAATACGGGCCCTGGTCTATAATTCAATCGTATTTTTGTCTATTTTGTGATGGAAATAGATATCTGCAACAGTTATTGAAGGTTGTAATGGATTTGGAAGTAATTTCATTTATAATCATTGACCTACAAGACGATTGACATAGTGCAAAATTTCTGGTTACTCGATCGATCCTAATTAATTTTCATGATTTTATCCGTTGAATGGAAACTCCTCTTTCTCCTTTTTACTTTCCCATATGCTTTCAAAAGCCCAATAAAGTCCATACCTACTAACCGACTTTTAATAAGAAAAGAAAAACATTTTTTTCACGCCTTTAGAAGTGTAATCATGATGATTTAATGTTAAATGTTTCAGTAGTGAAAATAAATGTATTGTAAGCTAATGTGTTAAGTTTATATGCAGAATAGAATCAAATTACTATTTGACTGTGCAAACAATAACAAAATTATTACTAGGATTCTTTTCATGATATTCGCATTTGCAAAATTAATTTTACTGGTGAAACAAATTTAATTAATGTCAATATCATACGTTTCTGTCCATTTTAACGACGTACATAATAGTTAGGACATGCTAAAGTCTTATCAGAGATCCAAAAGTAATGTATACAGTGAAATATCGATTTTTGGATCAATTAAGATAACAGATTTTATCTGTTACGCGTGACTGACTTTATTACTTTATGACCCCTAATAAAGTCAGCATAACGCAAGCAAGGAGGGTAACAATAGGTAAACTGTATATAAACCCCTGAACTGTAGTTGTTTCCCTTGAAAATTGATCAGATACTCGATAAGGCCATGTCCGCCAAAGTTGGACATGACAAAGTTGCGAAATAAAGCAAACCACGTGGCTTAGTGGCCGTCAGATTTATCCGGGACTGCTTTATAGGTCTAGAACAATTTAGAAACAGTGTAAATCTTTATATTAACAGGAAAATTAGTATATCTCCACTACAAAGTTATATGTCTAAAGAGAGATAGGTACCCAGCCAGCATCACTACGTCGGCCCGACATCAAGCCGATATTGCCATCAATGTTGGCCCTACATCGGCATCTTGGTCGTTCCGACATCGACCCGCCTCGAATTTGCAACGCGACTCGATGTCGGCCCGACAGGATTTCCCCGACATTTATCCGATGTTCTGCCGATATTCCAGGAATCGCTTTAATGACCCCTAAAATACTGGTATAGACCTACTGCGAACAGAAGCTAGTAAGATAAATATTGTATAAACTCATACTTGTTCATACATGGATCATAGTCTGCTGTCATGTGAGGAAACAATCAAACTAGCCCGAGTGAGAGTTTGGTTACAAAGCTACTACAAGTTATTTCATATATTTGTTAATTTCTAACAGGTCATCTTTAATTAAGATAACAAAATAAATAGAGTATTTTCTATATTTATTTAATCAACATCATGGTGATCATGTACATCTTATGATCTTAATTATGGGACTGGGCTCCAGATTAGTATTCCAAATCCAGACACTCCTTCCATGAAATAGAAATAATTTCAAAGTAAAATTTAAGGTTTACAGGTAATACTAAGGATAGATTAATATTGCTCTCTTTCTTTAAAATAACAACAAGTGCTTAATTGTTAAATTATGGGGCAAAATATAACAGTAGAAAAATGATATACATGAGTCTTAATGTAGCTCTTGAAAGTTCATAGGGTATGAACTGGAATAGAGTCCCAGACCCATTATGATAAAAAATATATTCAAATTCTAGCTATGTTTCCACTATCTACTGTATTTCATGTTATGACAATTAAGCTAAAATGAAACCCAAATACATGAAGAATGAAAAATACAATAAGAAATCAATATATAACTTAGATTTTCATTACTCTGGAAATCCTATGTTTAAAATATGAATGTGGTCAGTGATATTGTACTATTCGGCACTTCTAAATTTAATTATTCACACAATTTATCATACTCATACATAAACAAATGCAAAATTACTAATGCTAAGTAACAAATTAAAAATACACTGTATATATCTTCCAAAAGTCTTAACCAAAAACTTAAAAACACTATAAAAGTTCATTTTGGTCATTCATGTAATTGTTTATAGTAGATTAATATTATTTTTCGCTTCTTTTTCCACTATCCCTCGTCACTGTTGGTACATACTACATAGGCACTGTCTCAACACCACCTTAACATCAGCTTCCTAAACACTTTGAATTGTCCTTTATACAGCTTCAGCTACAATATAATTAATCAATAAATTGATAACACAGTATTTAAAAACATACAATAAGCACAATTCATTTCCTTTAACTAATGCAATTAGCCAAATAGTTTCCTATTTCATGTAGATAATTAGGTTCAAATTAAATCATACTGCTGTAATAGGAGGAAAATCATGTACCCAATGCGAGGACTCAAACCCGCCACCTTCTGCTTGCAAGTCAGATACTCTACCGACTGAGCTAATCGGGCTGGTGAATATCCCATCCAATTCATAAATACAATGTATTACTATTATGTATCACACCACCACATTGCTCCTTCCTTTTGATTAAAAAAAAGGATTTCGAGGCTAGTCTCATACTAACGGCATCAAATGTAATAGGAAGAGGAAAATAATGTACCCAATGCATGGCTTGAACCCGCGATCTCTTGCTTGCAAGTCAGATGCTCTAGCAACTAAGCTGATCAGGCTGGTGAATATCCCAGCCAATTTACAAATTACAATATATCACACAGCAACTAAGAGTAAGAGTAATCAAGCTTAAAATTTTGAATATCTAATTGTTGTAATTTGTATACAACTTTACAAGATATATTTATATGATATGTGATAATAATTACATTTGTAACTTACAATGAATGTTACTAGTATATTGCCAACTTGCAACATAACCATTGTATAGTCCGACACACTCTCTGGCGACTAACTACTAAATACATGTGTATGCCATGCTGTGTCTTTGCTATCCTTCACTGATAGTTGACCTGTAAAATTTAAAATCAAATTCTAAAACAACATATATTGTATTTCAAACATGTACCTTATAACAATCTATGGTATCTAGTCATACTAAAAAGTTAACAACATTAACAGAACAATGACATGATTTATACTTGTATACTCCTATATAATAGAGTCTATAGGTAGATCTTATTAAGTTATTTCCATCAATATATATTATTTCAAAATATTATTTATAATTAGAACTTTTTAGAATAATTATTTATGCATTCATTATTTATACAGAATAAATTAATATGAGCAGTTGAAAGTTCAATGTCTAATTGATATAAATTTACCATACAAGCCCCACATACCTGTCATTTAAGAAAAGTTGTAATTCCTTGAATCCTCTAAGTGCATAATTTTCTCCAATCAATCATGTTTAATATATTATTTAGCAACTTAGTGCACTTTCTGTACTTCAAAAACCAGTTCTGGTTCATCTTTTTTATACTGTATAGTTGTAAAAATCTGCTGGTCTGGAGCTAAAACAAGTGACAAATGGAAATAAGAGTAATTTTACACAAAGATTTAGAAATAATTTTTAATTTAATTATTAGACTGAGTACATACTGGTCATTGGTCTTTGGTGTAAATAAACCATTATGGTAAAACAATGAAATCAAATGAATAACATAAAATTCCTTGAATGTAGATATTCTGCATAAACATGAAATTAGTAACATGAGCAATTTTCTTTTGTTATAGACAGTCGCGAAAACATATGACAATAAAGCAACAAGCTAAAATAAGTTCCCAAGATAATTAATTACTTTACTGTCAATATCCACCCGCTGTTGTTGATGTATGCCTTTTAAAGTAATTTTCCAAACTCACTGACATGTTTCTTGCAACGAAAACTTGTTTATTTTCATGAAATCTATCCGACCTGCTGCTGACACTATAGTTCAAGAAATTCAAATATGGCGGTCAGCACTAAATGACTAATGCAGGCGGTTGACCTAGAAAAGGCTATAGATACTTAAATCTTGTTACAAGTTATCTAAGATTTCAAAATGTAAATGAATACTTACATTATAATGCAAAATTAACGTTTTGCTTCTTCACTTCTTTCATTCGCCTCATTGATTATGTAAAAACAGTTAACTCATTAATGCCAAAATACATTCGTCTACATCGGCCCTACATCAATCCGACATCTACTAGACATTGAGATTTGAACGAATGTAAAGAGTCAGATTCATCGTGTTTATCATTTCTATTTTACATATTCATGTCTACAGAATAGGTTAGAACTTAAATAAGTTAACACTAAGTGTAATACACACTTTTTATAAAATCAACCTATGTCGGCCCTATTTCGGATTGACGTTGACAAATATTGTCGATATTCCGCTCTTTAGCCGCCGTCGGGCCAACATAGTGATGCTGGCTGGGTAGATACCCGATTCAAATGTTATGTATAATTGATGTTTGAAGATTATTTTAAGCTCTGGTATCACTTGTTGAAAATGTGTATATAGACTAAATGTTACAAATTAAGAATAACATCCACACAGAAAATCTGCTTCTTATCAAACATGGCAAACATTTTAATTGTTTAGGGTTTTCAAAATATATGAATTGTTAACATTTTGATAAATTATTCAGAACTGAATAAGCTGTTATTTGATATTTTATTGCATAGTTTTAGTTCTTTTACCATGACCTTTTTACTTCTGTTTATACCTTATAAGGACCATACTATGCTGTAAACCGTATTTTATACGATAGCGTGTTACTGGTACCTTTGATGCCATAGTCTGAAGGCGAGATTGCTTTTAAGATTATATATCTGTCCATTAAAATATTTATCTTTATTGTACGTTGTTGAATGTGTCTCCATGTGATAAGTGATAGGTAGTAAGGTATGATTCATGCACTAAATACTTGTATTTAGCAGTACCGCCCTTGACGTACAGCACACATAACGTAAACGGGATTGTTAATGTTAAATATAATAAGACGGGAATAGCACCAATATTCGCATTTTTGCCAACGTGACGAGAATACCCTTCTTCTCAAATCTCAGCATATTTGCCAACGTGACGGGTATACCCCGTCTGCACAAATCTCATCATATTTGCCAACGTGACGGGTATAACCCGTCTGCACAAATCTCAGCATATTTGCCAACGTGACGGGTATACCCCGTCTGCACAAATCTCAGCATATTTGCCAACGTGACGGGTATACCCGTCTGCACAAATCTTCACATATTTGTGTTATAATAAAGTGAAGCAAAAAGAAGCACTAAACTTTGCTGTATCATTTTCACTACAGATCGAGGGCTCAGCGCAACACTGTCGTAACTTGTTCTTATTTCAATATGAGTTACGGCACTGTTGCGTTGAACCCTCGAGGTATCTGTATCAATTTTACTATGTCTCTAATCCATGATTTTACAATATTATATACACCCTACGAGCATGTGTGTAGATTCTGGCATGGTATAACAACAGACACATTGACAACTATGAGATTGAACCAATGAGGGGATACATTATGAATAAACAGAAGTAAAAGTGGGGATACGCTCATCTATCTTAAGGTGATCATTGAGTTAACTTGAATTTCCATGTAAATTATCATTAAAGTCAAAATGTAATTCAAAAGAGGACAAAACACCAGTCAATTTGTTTTCCTTTTTACACATTCTTGGCGTTCTTAGTACAAGGAGAAAAAGATTTAGTTTAAATTTGCATTTCAATTATCATAGGATTCAGAGAAAAAGCCACACACAAACCAAGTATTCCACCTTCTCCGAAATACTAAAAGCCGTTCCAACACAAAAGGACCCCAAACGCATGCAGTAGTGCTAGTGTTAGTTACCCTTTTTATTCTGATTTGTTTGTTTTGTTTGTTGGCCAGTAAGTTCAAATCATGACTTATTCATTCGTTCATCATTTATCATTAGTAATTTGTTAAATGACTGTTGTAGTTCTGTTAATAAAGTGAGCCATGCCAGATCTTAAAAGTTCTTACCATAGTCAGAACGTAGATATATATCCACCGAGGATATAACACCAGCCATTCCAAACTCCATCGCCCAATAAGAGTAATTAGAATTGTTGGTAACAGCACATCAATAATCATTTAACATATTAAGCGTTGGTTAAAATTACCATCCAACGCATATTCTGCCGGGAAATCATATTACGTACTCGATTGCCATGCAGTTGCCCCTTTCGTCAGGTCCATATTCAAAGTTAATATCCCTGTGATTAATTATAAACAAGCTTATCCGGAGGATTTTATTTCCTTTTAAATAGAATGAAATACTCTAAAATTGTTTAACGATTTTGACGAAGTCCAGAATTTAAGTCAGCTGAAATATAAAGCTATGAGGGTAATGTTTAGTTTGATCCCTGCTCATACGCATGTATGTGTTAGTGCGAGGAAATATCTATTATATAAGAGTTCCATCATAAAATGGTGTCTATTTCAATGATAAATGAATATGCGATTGAAATGGATATCCATGGTATCCGATAATAAATAACAACTTTAGAGATGATTATAATGTGTACGGTTTGCTTAGCTTCTTTTAATGTTGTGCATAATTGTTGTCATGAACTTAAAAAAAATCCTAGTATTAATGAATACGAAATCTTTTATTTTACATTTAGTAATAAATTTTGAGACTTATTCCTTTAATAAAATTGCTTCCTTCTCTCACACGAGAATGTATTGTTTTTGTATTCTTATGACAAATTCCTAAAAGTTTTGCGTTAAAGAAACAGACACAAGTACATTTGTGCATATACCACACTATGGGTAACACTAACAGGTCAGGCATTCAAGGATCACCTCGCCTGTTCCACTACGTATCTCACGAATGATCCCGGAAATACCAAAATCCGTAGTTTGATACGGACCCGATACTAGTATAGATGCAGAGCGGTGTTATTACTGGTTCTGACGTATCTAAATAATACGAACCGCTCCGGAGCAACATGGACCTATCATGATAAGCAATCCCTACATGAAAATCGAACGCGCTCGTGTAACTCGTTCATCATTCAAAATGCCACCAAGGAAGAGATCATCTTTTAAGGTATAACCTCTGCTGTTTTGCGTCGAAGGTGTCCAAGTTGCCGCCGCCGATTGGGGCCTGTGATAGATGACAATCCTCTCGTCATTGGCAAGATCCCGTATGGAGAAAGGCTTCATGAGCAAGATTTTCATACCAAATTCGTAATAACAACAATTGTGGACCGTAATCTTCCGTATTTTGTGGTGATTTAACGTAGTAAATCGTAAAAGAACTTGAGAAGCGTAGCTAGTCCAAACCCGTCCGTAATTCCACGTAATGAGACCGTGCCGTTCCATGTCAAATTCGTTACAAACCGTATTATATCCTTAGACAATACGTGGTGTAACCCTACTCCACCGTAACAAACCTTAAGCCTGTCTCACAAAGAACACGGTTGGGCACACGGTTCCAATACGGTATACTCGGTTATACACGGGTTGACTGGTACGAGTATTGAGCTCCAACCGTGCCTGGGGATGAGTTGGTACGATATAGACTCGAATGTAGCACGAGTATGTACGAACAAAGCACGGATATACTCGATCAAGCAAGGTTTGTCACGGTTTGAACACAATTTGCAAAACGATTTTCATACGATTGTTGTACGGTTCCAAGTACGGTCTAGTACGGTCTGTTATGGCCTAGTACGATTAAACACGACTTTTACTCGATTAAATAGACATTTACAGGGTTAACATACGGTCCCGACGACTTTTGTTCGAGTTATGCTCGAATTATCACACATTCGTGTATGTTTTGATAAATTGACTCGTTTTGATGGCTTGGCTTCATAAATGTTCGAACTTTCAACAGAGAAGTTATAAAAATGGCAGATGACAGAATAAGGGAATTAGAAATCATGATAAGACTGATAGACATTGAGATTATTTTGGCCAGAAGGCGTGAGGGGAGACAAGAACAAGCCAACAGAAGGAGAAGAAGAAGAAGAAGGAGACAAGTTTGGACATGGGAATGGCTCAACAGAAGGGTCATGTTTGGTCAATATGATACTCTGTTACATGAACTAAACAGAGAGGACCCCAGGTGTTACAAGAACTTCCTCCGTGTTGATGCTGACTTGTTTCAGGAGTTTGTGAGACGTGTCGGGCCACAAATAACCAAGAAAACAACCAATTGGAGGTAAAAATAATATCTTTTTTTTCAGGGAAAAGCAACATATCCAATAATAAATCTACTTTTATTTATTTTCAGAGAGCCATTGGACCCTGGACTGAAGCTTGCAATCACACTGCGACACATGGCCACTGGTGCTACATTCAGAGAGTTGATGTACAGTTTCCGGGTAGCAGACAACACAATCTCAAAATTCATACCGACAGTCCTGGAGGCTATAGTCGACACATTCCAAGCCGAAGTTATGCCACCACTTATTGAGCCAGATGAATGGAGAGAAGTCAGTACCAGGTTCAACACCAAGTGGAATTTCCCCCATGCTTGTGGTGCCCTGGATGGCAAGCATATTCCTATCAAGGCCCCACCAAATTCTGGATCACTCTACCACAACTACAAGGGCTTCTTCTCCATGATCCTTCTGGCATTGGCAGATGCCGACTACAAGTTTATATGGGTATCAGTGGCGGAGTATGGCTCAGCATCCGATTGCCAAGTGTTCAACGAATCTGAATTAAGGGAATTGGTGGAAGGAGGTGAGCTAGGCTTCCCTGATCCAGAGCCACTGCCAGGCCTGATGGAAAACATGCACTACTTCTTCCTGGGAGACGAAGATAAAAATTAAAAATAAATAAATATATAAATAAATAAAAATGTGAAGCAATGTAAAATTTACCTTTTTTTCGAGGGTGCGGCAGTTCCTGGAGGGCCCATCGAGCTGGCATCCGAGTATGAATCTCTGGGTATCTCGTCAGGTGGTGCCAACGGGTCCTCCAGCTCATCAGGGTCGACAGGGTCAACAGGTTGAAGTGGTCGGAGGTCCTTGGTGGCCCTTTTTGTATTCTCGCTGGGAGAATCTTCCATGGGGATTCTTTTGGGGACCTTCTTCTTCTTTGGAGGCATTATGTAGCAAGTACTCTGTTGTTTCAAGGTGGCAGCAGGTAGTTGTGTTTTCTGTTGTGTTCGAGTGCTGTATGATCATACACGAGCTTTGTACAGACGTAGAGACCGTGTCTGGTCGTACTTGACCATGTTTAATTCGTACTTGAACCGTATTGGTCGTATGGCGATCGTATGAAACCGTATTGGTCGTATGGCGATCGTATAAAACCGTGTATACACTCGTGTGAATCGTACGGTTATCGTGTGACATTCGAGTGTTAATCCGGGTGTTGGATGTAGGACTTGGGAACGGTTTCACACGATTCCATACGATTTATATACGATATTGACACGGTTGAGCTCACTCGTGGAGTGGACTTCATGTGCGGTTGTATATACGGTCTCACACGGTCTCTCACGGTCTTATACGATCGCTAATACGATCATACACGGACATGGCACCCGTGCCAGTTTTTTTTAAGTTTTAAAGATCATACACGGCTTTCACGGATACACTCGAATGGCCCGAGTGTAACTCGGATAAGGCCACGGTTGGTTCGGTTGTATGTACGGTTTACACGGGTGGCCAACCGTATAAGCCGTGTGTTCTGTGTGAGACAGGCTTTAGGTAACATCGGTTCTACGTATGAGTACGGATTACTACGGTTTTAATACGGACTAAAACGGACCAGTACGTTCTAATACAGTTTAATAAGGATGCACTACGGATGTTTGGTCCTTGATCAAATTATGAACATGTTCAAAATTGGTCAATGACTGTTACGGATATACAAGTACTACTGTGTATAACTACGGCTTCAGTACAGAAAGCTACGGACCAATATAGATTGCCACGAATGGTGCCGGATCGTAGCTTATCCGGCGTCAAATCCGTGACTAACCTATGTGTTTTAGAGCATATAAATAAATAAAGGATTCCCATTAAAAAGTCCAAACAGCCGTACTTCTACTCCAAAGAGTAGATTAATACCAGAATAATTTATCTAACATTGCACACAATTTAATTGCTAAGGGTTCTCACGTTAGAGTATTAACTTTTTTATAAATTATTCTGAACAAAAAGCGTTGTGATTTGATCTTTTTTACTGCAGATATTTTTTATAGCTTGTCTAACTGTTTCATGCCTTATACAGGACATAAATTATCATACTATATACATATTTTATACGAAAGTGTGTTACTGGTATCTTTGATGTACAACAACATGATACCGTGGTTTTGAAGTGAGATTGCTTTTAAGATTATAAATCTGTCCATTAAAATATTTATCTTTATGGTATGTTGTGGAGTTTGTTTTTACGTGCTAAATAATAGATGCCAAGATAAGATTCGTGCACTACATACTCGAGTTTAGCAGTAACACTCTTGTCATATATCATACTATGTAAACGTTTTTTGTATTAATTTACCATTTCGATGCCAATAAGACGAGCAAATCTCCGCATATTTGCCCAGTGACGAGTATACCCGTAATCACAAATCACCTTATATGCCAAGTGACGTGCATTCACAAATATCCGTATTTTTATTTACATGACGGGTACACACGTTTTGGATTTAGTTTATAAATAAGCTCGCAATTCTTAGAATTTTCCCTGACAATACAGTATACAATATAGGCAATTTGTACCTGGCAGCGAAAGGGCTAATACATCGATTCTCAATCAATATGTGTTCTAATATACTGAGTCAAAAAGAAACAAAAGCATAAAGAATTGCTTTACTATGTTCACTTGTGTATCAATTTCAAGATTTATCAATACACAACGCGTATGTAAATTCTGACTGGTATAAAAATACTCAAAAGTATTCAATTACAGTTAACATTTATAGTATTTAATATCAGCTAAAAAGCCAAAATTACACATAAATCCGCCATATATGAAATAAACAGCAATTTCTCTCACCTACAGTACATAGACAGTTCTTACTTATTGAACGGCGGCGTCAGTATTGAATTCATTTAAAGAAAGATCCCTGTAGTTACGTAATCGTAAACTTCATTTGACCTAAATGTTTCTATTAAGTGATAAACATGTCAGAATATTTAAAATGTATGTTTTTACCGTAACTACAACGCTTTGGAAATGTTTATATATTTTTATGGGTTCGTTTCTAAACCTTACTATCCATAATCCACAAAAGTCCCGAAAACTGCTTGAATTAACAATGGTTGAATTAAAAAATCAACGAAATTTGTATTTTCTGTACTTCGTACGAGCCTGTATGTTGGAGAAACTGTAGTTACAATTCCCAAACTATGCAAATATGCATGGTCTTTTTAACCATGAATTTTATTACCCAGAGTTGTCGTTCGTCTAAACTGGTTACTGTTCCATGTTGCGGTGAGCTTTGCACACTAATCAGCGGGAACCAGTTTACCCGTATGGGAGACATAACGAACGATAACTCTGAGATTGAACCGGTATTTGACCGTCAAGTTACAACAACGTAAGCAGTGTGGGGAATCCACGTGACCAAGTGACGTCACAATGTTATCGTTAGAAGAAAACGAAAAATAATGCACTTACGTGATGTTTTCCTAGTTTAATTGACAGAAAACGCGCATGTAACGATAACATTGTGGCGTCACTAGGTCACGTGGATTCCCCACACTGGTAATGTAAGAGACTTTTTAACAATATTGATCGTTTTGAAAACAAGTCCCATAACCTTATAAATGTATTGGTCCTAATAGTTTCTGTTTGTTCTATAACAGAGGAATCCGGTGTCATCCCCAACTTTTTTAACCATCCAGTATTGGTAAACCGATAATCTTTTTTATATAGAATAAAGAAGGCTATTGTTAAATAACTCGTCATAACTTTCTTTCTGTTTAACTCACAAATTTTGTTACTATCACAAAAGTTTGTTTAATTCATCTGCCTTTTTATGAATATTTTTTTAATAATTTAAAATAATAAATCAATGGTCCTTTTTAAGTTTAAAAACTATAACCCTTCATCTTTTTTACGGCCTCTACTTTCTATTGTAAAACCGAAAAAAATGCCAATTTAGGAATTTATGTTCCGTTTTGTTTCAAATTTACACCACTTTGTTAAAATATTACAAAATTTGTTACTATTACATTGCCTTGGTATTTTATTTTACTTTTAAGATATATAAAAATAATTAGGCTTAATTGACATCTTCGAAGTCCTTTTTAACTTTTAGTCAACTGACCTGTTAATTTAAATAAGAATTTATCGTCTCGGTAATACTCGGTATTTTCCGTAAGAATACCGAAGATACCGATATCTCTATATACTACTACCACACATTAAGTTCGGTTTTATGTTAAATCTTCAGATCAACGCAAATAAATTAATTCTAATATTTATTAAATGAGAAAAAGAAAGGAAGATTATAATTAGAGTATCATTATTAAACAATTGTTTCATATTCTAAATAATTTTTAATGTATATTAGTTAAATTTGAAAACATTTCCTGATATTATTGAACTTACAGTAGTGTACATGAGAACTAAGAAATAAGACAATGTTACTTTTTATAATGAAATGTTAAACTTGTTACATGAATGTAACGCTTGACAATTGTGTGAAAAATAGAATAAGTTTAATTCTGTATCTGCTTAATTCTCCAGGTGATAATTGCACACACAATCGCCTATTAAACAGACTCATTTCAATTTGTTGTTGTTGAAAATACGTGATGTAATTATTCAATGTAAATTTTGATTAAAGTTTTCTAGAGTAATGTGCTCAGTTGTAATAACTTAAGTTACTATTTCTGAATGAAAGTGATGTTTTAAATAAAAAACAATGACAATGGTTAAATATAATATATTAAATCCGAGGTACACTGGATCTTTTATGATCCTTAAATTGCTTTATTATCTGTCTCCAATCAGAAAATAGCCTGCGGGTAAAGTAACATCCTTGCTGTCTGTGTTTTATGGTCAGACTTTCATTGCATAATATTGCAAAATCCATAATCCGTAAAATGTATATTATTGCAAGCGCGTTTAAAGATTTTTTTAAACATTGTCTTTGATAAATGATAAATTAGCAGCGTGTGTAGTGAAAACCCAACTATGAAAAAAAGAGAAATTAACAGGCCATTTGATGGCATCAATGTAATTTACTGCAGTTGTACACTATCCTATTTTCTTCAACTGTATACCCAAAATATGCAGATTAAACGCGATGTTGTGCCCTTTAATGTAATAATCACTATGCTTCTGGGACTTATACAAAGATTGGGGATGTGCTTATATATAATATCACTTTTTACCAACTGCTTTTATGTAAACATGTATATAAGACAATGTACGTATATGTAACGGGGAGATGTTTACGAATGCATAAAACTGTGAATGAAGTCTATAATCCACAGTAAACTAGATTTTTTTTATAAACATGCATACTCATAAACGAAGTATTACAAAACATTCTATTTATTAAATTTTGTGATTTTCAAAATTAAATTCTTATATAATTTAAAGCCGTAGTGTACTTGTATAAAAACGAAGAATTAACACTAATATTCTAAACTTTTAAGCATTTTTTATGATCATAAGATTTTCAACATTTACGTTTTTGTTTAAAGCCACGGTGTATTTATATAAAAATACAGAACAGTTTTAATAATTACTGTCTGTGAAATAAAGAAATATTTTGTTCTATTCGGCTTATTTAAAAAAACTGATACATGCACATTTGTAATTTTCAAGATAACGATAAAAAAATATTTATTTTATAAAAAATCATAACCTTATCAAAATTATAAAAACTATATAAAGTTGTTACTTTAAATTAGTCTGCCTGATATCTGGGACCTGATATGAAAAGTTAAAATGTTATAGAATAACTGAAACATCGATTAGTCCCGATCCAACAGTAGATGCCTAAGGTCAGATTAGTCACACATGACTGGTTTTATGGTCCTGTATAACACGCATGCTTGCAGATAGGCAATAAAACAGTGCTCTAATGATGGGTAACTCTGGTGATAATCTGATGACACCCTAAATTTGACTTAATTCCCTTGATTTCCCCGATTTCATGATGGTCATGAAAGTTGGCCATGGTTTTCCTCCCGTGCATACTTTATAGCAAGAAAAAATGTTTCCGAAATCACTATCGTATTTTTTTCAATATCATTGAAATAAATACTATTTATAGAACACCTGTGTTTTCCCGCAGTTATGCTATGCACACGTAGTAAAGTGACGTCACGCGCTCTACATATTTGGTGGTTGGTTTATAGCTATGATAGTCAACTGCCTTAACAATTGTCAGTGTCATGCGTGGTCGATCCAAAATTGGCCATCCATGTAACGATAGTGGACGTAGCCACACTCATTCTACGTGAAAAGGTACAAATAAAAAAAGGTAAAACCAAAATATTGACTATTTCAGAAAAGAACTTAAATACTTTCATAAAAAAAAAAACATATGACCATATTAAAAACACGTCTGGTGTCCCCAAACAGACCTTGGATTTAATGCTATAATAACTCAAACCGATCATGGTAATATACATAATAAAATACGTTACAGAGCATAATCGCCAATATATAGAGATTACATATACACACAATACAATTTATCTTTTATAAATGGTATGAGAAAGACATTTTGAAGTATGCTAAACTGCAATTTTGTAAAAAATGAAGAAAATCTTACTGAGATTTCGGATACAAATAAACGTGCCATAAGATTTTTAATACATGTATAATTACATGATCCTCCATTACCTGTAAACGTTGTGATTTACGAAATAGAACGCTCAAAACGTTATAAAATGTCTGTCAATACCCAGGCTACATGTATGTGATAAAGTTTGAATACTAGGCTTAATACAAGTAATTATCAGTTACAAAAAGGCGCATATAAAACGTGTAACGTATCTTACACCGTGGTATTAAATTTGTATGTGAAGCTAAATAAGTTTCATAATTTAAACAGTATTGAAAAAAACTAGTGCAACATCATAAACACATAACAACATCAAAAATATTTTTTAGAATCAACAATCATTGTTTTCAGTTAAAGTCATAAAAAGTTTACACAAGTTAATATGCACAATGTACTTAAAATGATGTATCTGTAAGAGTTTTACTTTTAAAACTGTATGGATTGTACAAACAATTTACTATGTAAAACAAATACAAATGTATGCGCTTTGAATTTCGTAAACTACACCACTATTGAAATTTTCTGCGAAATGTATTAATTTTGTTTACCAATTTTAAAAATGATTAGCTAAATGTGTGTCATGTATTTTTGCTTTTAATTCTCAAAGAGCTGAGTATTTGGCTTTCACACAAGCTCTCATGATTTAGGAAATGATCTTAATGTCCTTGCATAATTATATCTATGTATTTATCTGTGGACATCAAAATCTTCACGATCTTCATTTTCGTCTTACTATCAATATAGATCTATCCTTTTTCAGTCTGTGGTCGCCTATTGTTTTGTGATATTTTTTTTATTTCTCTGTTCTCTCTTTGCCTCTCGGCTGCAGATTTTGTCATTTTTTTAAAAGTATAACGACACTAATACGGTATTAAGTATCTGTTTTTGCTCTAAATTAGACGTAAACTAGAATATCCTAGAAATGATTACAAAGAATTTAAAATTGGTAAGATACGTTATGTAAAAATAAAATACGTTATGTAAAAATAAGATACGTTGTGTAAAAGTAAGATACGTTTTGGTATACAGTGTGAGTTTTATGCATTTCAAACGACCAGCAACAGTTTTATTTTAATAACATGAACAGTTTAAAACATACTTTACAAATGAATGTATCGAAATTATGTTAGTTTTGTCTGTATCACATATATAAGCTTGATAAGGTACGTTATATTCAATAAGATACGTTACGCTACTATTTGAGTGTAAGTCACCTTTGTCACTTATCGTAGTATTCATAATTTGATTTCTATTACTGCATCCATTGTTAATGTCAAGAAACAGCAGCAAATAATCTTCAACAAACTGGCCAGTAAAGTTTTACTAACCTCTTTTCTGAAGTCACACGTGGAATATTTGATTTAAAATTATTCCCGCTTTTCAAACTTAGGCAAAACGAACAGCTACATGTTTCCGGTGGAAGTAAATTTGAAGATCATCCGCTCATAACCAATATGTGCGTGATTGAAAAGCTAGTTGACTTGTTTGTATAATTGATGTAACGTATATTATTTCAACGTATCTTATGTACCGAGTATATTAACAGCTACCTTAAAATAATTATGGTTAGCTCAATATAAACTTTGTGTTATTAAACAATGTTACACCTTAAGATGTCGTAATTTTGTCAGCTTTTTACATTCAAATGTAAACAGTTGATTATATAGTTGAAATATCATGTAACGTATCTGACGAAAATATTTTAATAATTCCAGCTAGCACTAAGAACTGTCTTAAATCTTTTATCTGACCATGTTCCAAGGATTAATTTGTTTATTTTTCAAAGAAGTGATCATTGTAGGTAGTGAAAACATTTGTTCGCATAACAGTAATGGAAATCTGTACAGTAAAAAGTTGAGTTAATGTCGTGTAACGTATCTTATTTCAAAAACAGGGACAGGCTGACAACTTGTATAACACGAGAAACCAAGCTGTACCATTTTCAATTATACATAAAATACATTGTTTACCACCTAATATAAAGTAAAAACACTACCTTTTATCGCTGAAACATTTATAAGAGTAGCTATAGAGTGACAAACTAATATACTGTGTACAGGGACAGGCAAAATAAGGCCTAATATGCTGCTTTGTAGATCCGACAAATTTTAACCATGATAATGTTGGACCGTATACACCATTTTTCTAATAAATATGATAATTGTCAACAAAAAGATAACGATTTAACAAACATTTCCTGCCATGTCTGTCCTTAATTGATCGGGGACAGCTTAAAAAAAGAATTGCTCAAACTATTGTAGAATGAGTGAGCCAACTGTTGAACAGAATATTATATTGTCTCAGGAATATTTTAAGTACGACTTCCCGTAATCATGAAGAAAATTTCAAAAACACTGGAAGACACGTAAACCGATACCAAAGCCTTAACCTACATTTGACATGAAAAGCAACATTTCGTGCCTGATCCCTGGTGCGATAGAAACACTTTATGGCGACGGCAGCGACATTTACGCTGTAAATAAAGCAGTGTCTCGTTATATTTGTACCATTATATATTTTCTGATTCATACTAAAGTATCCTTGTAGTGAAAACAGAAGTATTCTCATCGTTGATATAATTTACATTCCAAAAGTAACGTCGATTGACGGGTTTTCGATAACACATTCATTTAAACGAGCCTAATACAGAACAAACGAGCCTAATACAGAACAAACGAGCCTAATACAGAACAAATATAAATAAATGGAGAACTGGCATTCCACTGATTGATAGTTGTACTCATAAAATATTATTTTCATCAGTTTGTTAAATCTACAAGGTTATGAGATATCTGTGATGCGTTTAAACTTGACATAAAAGACAGCTTTCTTAAGTTTTCTCTTGTTTACTGTTCATTAGCCATTTTGTATTAATTTCTGATTACAACATCGACCATTTATACACTTAGATGACCATCCACATATACGTTCACCAGCAGTGTTGTTACATGGTTTTCCATATTTGGATAAACAAGATGGCGGAGGTCTGGTGTAACAGTTACAATATCCGTATTTTGTACAACTGCTCCCTGTAGGGCATGGACTATGCTCACTGCAGGAGAGTATAGATACCCTTTTGCAGTTAAGTGAAAGCGCTGAAAAAGAAAACAAACATACGGATATAGATATATCAAAAATCAAATATGACAACACACCAAGTACGACAATGTACTCATTTGAATTTGTATTTTCTTGGTGAGATGAAAAACATGTATATCAGTTGCAATAAATTTCTCGGATTTTTTTATTACTACAATAATTTACGCTCGCGAAAAAAAATCATTATGCAATAAATTTAAATTTAAAAAAAACTCCAGTTGCCATGGCAACCAATAGGAAACACTTTTACAGTAATGTTTTGAGATACAGGTGCTTACTCCTTAATTATTGATCCGTTAAAATCAGACAGAACGTGTGTTTCCTAGCTGCATAATTAACCGCATGTACAAAAATATAATAAACAAAATAAAGTGGAAAATGGTATACAAACGATTACATAAGACAAAAGTATTCGAATGATGTAATACATGTTTTCAATATACCGAAATATATGAACATGAATTATAATCAACATAAATAAATATGATACAATATTGAATATAGTAACTTAAAAGCAAAATAAAAGCATTTTTATTGAGAACTAGGTATGATTAAAACATAAATGTATCTTGAAGATTGTATTTAAATAAAAATAAATAAATTACCTGTAGAAATCAGAAACCAAAGAAGAAGAACTATTAGTCCGACTTTCATGACTGCGGTAAGATCAAACAAGCAAGTTGGAATAATATGACATTAGTCACAAAATATGTAATCCTTTTATAACTACATATTCTTCATAGACGTCAAGTCACTCAACGTACGTCATGAAAATAAAAGCAGGTGCAAGGAAATATTAAATTTGTATGAATGATTTATATCGGCCCTTTACAATCGTGTGCAAGTTAGTTTTAATTGATTACAATTTGTTGATTTTACCAGGAAGAGGGCAAAGATGGCTCTATATCACTCTATATCACGAGAACAACCACACTTTGAATAAGACCAGATGATATAGTTTTTCATCTCGTATGACCCGTTTCTACACAGGTTTTTATAAAAACAAAGTAACTTATATGAATACTAGATGGTAAATGTACATTCTGTGTAAATATAATTATGATTCGTGAAAAAAGGAGCTATAGTGTAAACAAGCTGATATATAGCAATTGTACTAAGTCAAGGGCCCATAACTCAAGTATTTCTTCAATTTCACCGAAATGCAAAGTCATCGAAGACCTGTAGTCATACACATTCATTGTAAATATAATTAGGATTAGTGAAGTATTGAAGGTGCCAGAGTGTAAACAAACTAAAATATACGTCAAGGGCACACAATTCTAGAATGTCTATTTCATTTTCGCCCATAATCAAACTAATCTAAGACCTTTAAGGCAATACACATTCACTGTAGATATGATAACGATTGGTGCTAAAGTGTAAACTACTAAAACTAGCAAATGTTCAAAGTCAAGGGTTTATAACTCTGGAAATATTACTCCGATTTTACCCACAATCAAACTCATCCGAGGTATTGTCGCCATATGCATTGTGACCAAGTTTGATTAAGATTGGTACAGAGCTGTCGGACATTCATTGATCCTAAGAAAGCATGTTTATACAAAATATTGCGGTAAACAATATCCGTTTCATTTTCGTGGTCAGTTTTTTTTTTAAAGAAAGTTTGTGGTTAATTTTCGCGGTAAGTTTTCTCAGAAATATGTTTGTGGTTTCTACATGTACATAGAAAAAAAATGAAAAAAACTTTTTAATTAAAAGGAAACAAGAATGTATTTGTTTGTATAATATTAAACAAGGAAATTAATATCGATCAAGACATTATGTCTGTATTAAATCATGTGGTAAGGTAAACAATATGAACATTACCCATGATTTATGGTCCGCGTTTCACTCACTCAATCCTCTCTGCGCAGTCTGGTGCTCGAGGCGACTGCAACGGTCCCCACCGACTTTATCTGCAGCAACATGAAGTGACGTCTCCAGTGTCAGATCACAGAACTTCAGCTCGTTGAGAACGGTGCGCCCCCAGATCTCTTTCGGTCGGCATCTGTTCCTTTACCCTGTAGTGTCCATCTAAGAGTAACCAAGGGCAGCGAGTTGGGACGACATATGTAGAACGGGACCTAGCCATCGCCAGCGATTTATTTGTATGGTTTGTGTTGTATAGTAGACATTCCTGTTCTATTGTGCAATTCTTCATTAGAGATGGTGTGGGGCCAGAAGATCTTGAGAATAGGTCTATGGGATTTATTTTTGCAGGAGACGTCATCTAGCACTCCGATCCATACTGAAGGACACTAAGGAAGTTGCTGTTGAAGATCTGATTATGACCTTGGTGCTTAGTTCTGTGGGTCTCCAGGAGAGTTTCAATATTGAAAATGCCTTATTTGTCTTGCTTATCCTGGTGTTCACTTCTTTGTCACAGTCGCCTGTTGTGGTGACTTTATTACCCGGGTGTGTGAACTCCTCAATGTCCTTCAGTGGCTTTCTGCTGATCATGGCTTGGTAGTTACTGTTAATAGTGTTGCCTCTAAGTACCTGTGTCTTTTTTTTTTGGCGTTGACATTCAATTCGAAGCTGTGGCACCGATGAAGTGTTATGTCTCCTGTTGAATATCTTGGTGTCTGTTTGATGGGAATTCATGGTCATCAGCATAATCCAAGGATTGAGACCCAGTTTCCACTGTAAATCATGTCGTTTTCTTTGTATGATGTTCCTCAAGACCTAATCGATTACCAAAGAGAGGAGCACGGGCGACAGGATACAGTCTTGTTTCACTCCGGTGAGCACAGCAAAGGACTCTGTTAACTAATTGTTGTGTATTACCTTACACTCAAAGTTTTCATAGAGGGACTGGATGATACGGACCAGTTTCTGTGGTATGCCATAGTAACGCAGGACCTTCCAAAGTGATTTGCCGTGTAGACTGTCGAAGGTCTTCTCAAATTCTACAAATAGTCAAATACAGCATAGAGTGTGCTATTCGATTCTCGTGACTGTTGTCGCAATACAAATATAATAAAAGTATGGTTAATACAGGATTTGCCATTTCTGAATCTAGTTTGTTCCTGGCGTTGTGTAACCTCTACGGAACCTGATACACGCTATAAGATGAAGCGACTGAGCACATTGCTGGTGCAAGAGAGTTATGTAATGCTACGCCACTTGTTGCAGTCTCCAAAGTCACCTTTCTTTGGGCAGCTTGACGATGACTCCCTTCTTCCAGTCATCTGGGTTATCCTCTTTATCCCAAATATCTTGTAGGATACGCTGTAGTATGCGGGGTGTTTCTTGTTCATCTGCTCTCCGCATCACTCGACATACACTTTCTTGTCCTTGGGATGTATCATTCTTTAGTTTGTGGATAGCACTTGTTATGTCATTTAATGCAGTGGGACCCGTTTCTATATTCAGGTTTGTTTCTGTCGCATCAATATCAGCTAGAGTTGGTGAAAATAGCCGGTTCAGGATCTTTTTGAATTGCTCTTTCCGTCTACCTTGTTTTTTCTGTGCCGTCTTCTGCTTTCACAGGAATGTCGTGGTTGGGTCCATGATCATCTCTGAGCTTCTTTGTAATCTGGTAGACGGTTTCCGTGTCCTTGCGCTCAGCAGCTATTTGTTCAGTGTAGCGACGCTTGTCTGTTCTTGCTGACTTCCTCACTTCTTATTTTTTCTCTCTGTAAAAGGTGGCTGCCCTTTCCTTCAATCGTGGTAACTTGGCATCAAGGAGTTTTTTCCTCAGTTGTTTCCTCTCTTCTTTGATGGAATACGTGTACTCAGACATCAATTCTGTCTTGGCACATCTCTTGTTTCTACTTTTTATGCTACAGTATCATTAGTGGCCTTGCGAAATTAGTCGATAGTGATGGTTGTCTCATCATGGAGAATGTTGAATCGGTTCCTTAGCGTGACGTTAAATTCTTATTTTCTTCATCTCCTCTCCTTAAACATATCGCCTCATTTAAAACACTTTTTCGAAATCATGCTTCTATATGTGGCAGACTTTGTTTTGCAAAACTGTGCAGAATACCAACGGTGTTAATAATGGTTTGGTTAAGAATCTACGAATCTACTGAATGCTTCATCGGAGAAAACGATGTTTCTATTTCAACAAGCAATTAGGATCAATTTGCAATCTCAATTTGATCAATACTCCTTCGCATATCCTGAGACAGGTTACTTTCCGTCTCAGGATTGCATTCAAACAGAGCAGACTTTTAGACACAGAAGCATAATTATGTTAGATAACGTATCTAAATAAATATATGCAAAATGTAATTAATTTGTATTTTAAAACATTACAATATTATGTATGTGCAAAATTGATATTAACAAATGAAACAAAACACGCAGTGTGGTTTAAAACATTTATTTTATCGCATTTTTATGTTACAACGTATAGAGCGCGACATATAGGGAACATCGTCGTGACGTCACGCGCACCTGTTATCAGTTTGTAAATATCGCTGGTGGGCGAAAGAATCAATATCGGGTTATCACCACCATAACAGTTCCCGACACATTCTTTTTCATAGATAAAAGCATAGTTATGGCTCGGTCTTGAGTAGCTTTTTACTGCACAATTAGTTGACAGAAGGGTTCTATAGTTGTATGGCGTATGAATTATAAGTTATAACGAAAAAAAACTCTGGTATAGGAATAATTAAATGACTTTCTGCCATCTACAGGGAAAACCCTGTCCTAATTAAAATAGTGACGGTAAATAAGAATGAAATAGTTTTCAAATTAATCACAGTTCATCTTGTTGTCCAAAGTCATAAATATTTTAAATTGACAATTAATCTAGACAAGGCCAAAGGGGTTTGTTACGAAAAAAAAATAAAAATTTCGAAAAAAAAATTTGTTCCATGTAACCCATATATATAGAGAAGGGAAAGAACTTCGACAATTCGAATTTACCGACGCATGTTATAAACCCGCATGTTATTGCAACGCAGTACAAAATAGGCAAAGTAGGCAACTCAACACGCTAACAGAAAATTTATACTTTTACTACCTTAAAAGATATTTTAAACTCGCTATTGAAGATTTTTCACTCGAAAAATGGTCAAATTTTACAAAAAGACACGCTGTCGTAAAATCGCAACGTGTATACCGGTATACATGTACAGAGTGGAACTGACGAATTACCGACAAAACTGCCTAGAATGCCTCTTAATTCACAACAAAACAATATAATTTACTAACTGTCAACGATTTCGCATCTCGGAAAGCTCTTTTAGCGAAGAATTTGCGTATTTTTTTTAATTAGCCGTCTTCTCGAAGTTAACTTCCATGACGGGCCGCATGACAATCGCCTCACTCCTGATGAAAGCTTAAATCTGATCGTTCTATACATAGCGTGACGTCACTACGTTTGTCTAACCTCTATACATTAAACTGATTACTATCCACATTTAGATAGTTATACATACGCTAAAAGTATAGTTCCGCGGAAGGATTAATAATGTCAAAACAACCATATCGGTTGTATGTTATTAAAAAAAATTGTTTAGTTATGTAAAATGAATACGTAGTACCATTTCTATTGTTATGCTTTCGTCAATAACACTCATTATTCAATGAAACGCAATGTTGAAGTACGCTTGGCTCCAATGTGTACCATATACGTTGACGTCACGCTATTTTATTGTTTATAATTTCCATTTTGTAAGTAGTTCATGCAAATACACATAATGCCCCGAGCAGAATAACACAGGTCAGTGCATAGCGCTACCGTAGTGTACACATTGAAATCTGATTGAATGGGCGATACTGTTTACAATTTACTTGTACCCTGTGCACTCTATCCTTTTCACTACGCTATCGGGAACCGTACCTCAAAAATACCGCACAGTATCGCTCATCCTATCAGACTTAGGCTTTCATCACGAGCTAGGCGATGGTCACGTGACCTATCAATGTAGCAAAATAAAGAAACCGACAATCAGAACAAAAACGTAAATTCTTCATTTAGAGTGCATCCCGAGATGTGAAATCATTCGCAGTTAGTAAATTATACCATATATGATATAAATATAATATTTGGTTATGAATTATAACCCATTCCATGAAGTTTTACCTGTAATTTATCAGTTTCGCTATAGACTTGTACACGCTGCGGTTTTACGACAGTATGTCGTTTTGTAAAATTTGACCATTTTTCGAGTGAAAAATCTCAAATAGCGAGTTAAAATGTCTTTTAAGGTAGTAAAAGTATACATTTTCTGTTAGCGTGTTGAGTTGCCTACACGTTGCACTATGTATGAGTTAAATATTTTGTACTGCGTTGCAATAACATGCGGGTTTATAACATGCGTTGGAAAATTCGAATTGTCGAAGTTCTTTCCCTTCTCGTATATGGGTTACATGAAAAAAAAATGTTTTTCGAATTTTTTTTTTCGTAACAAACCCCTTTGGACAAGGCTATTAATTGTTCTCTTATTATCTGGTACTCTGACTGGATTGTAAAGATAGTATGTGCATTTCAAACACATGATATTCGAAATACCTACAATACATGTCTGCGCATACCGGCCACAATATACAGTATACATATTTTGACACTCGTTACACTAGTAAATGTTGCCATATTTTTTACAGAATAATTTCAGCTAATCATTTTCACGGGCATTTTCTCGTTATATATATACAAGCACATTTTTAGTAAATTCCGCTACATGTATAATCACCTAATAATTCATTTAAATCCAAATCACCAAAGTCAATGACATGGACGACATATTTTTTTTCTTAAAGTAGTTTGTTTTCATGACTAATTAATGGTTAAATCAACCTGACAGAGATTCATTATTATACCATCAACCTTAATCAGGGTCACTCAAGTAGACCCTGTCTGAATCGACATAGTGAGAATGTGTCTTATGGCATTAATTAATTTGATTGGTAGAAACCCTGTCATAGATAAATTGTCTAATCCGATTGATAATTACATCCAAAAGAGCATGTTTGTCCCCTGTGCAGCTGTCAAAACAATGTAGATTTATATACAACAACGGGTGATATAAAATATACGTAAACTACCCCTTACTGTTTTCCACGGTTGTCTTCTTGCAATCAGTTAAGATTGTCACCGTGATAAGAATCATAATAGTTGAAATTAATACAAAAGATAAAACGAAACATGTGCTGAACAAACGATTTTGAATTGTTTAGTGATTTGCATTGAATGGGACAAAAATCGAATGTTTATTAGTGTTTTAATTATTATGAATGTGTCAATCGATCAATTATCGTTCGCACATATAATGTGAAACATTAACAACAAAAAGTTGCGGATCATCAATAAAAATGTACGAACAATATAGTGTCAAAAACAACAGATGGTGCAGAAAAATGACAGTGTATAATTATAAAAACACGTTTCTACTACGGGCATCATTTATGTTAACGTTATTTATGCTAAAATTTTATTCAAATTATTATTATTTGAAAAGTACACTTAATATAACTTAATGTGTTCTTTTTATAAAAATATTTCAAAATAAAAGTACCTAATTGATACAAAATAATTATCTTCGAACACATGTCTTAAAGTATGATTTTTTTCGTATGCTCGACTCACAAGATATTCTAAATAAGAATGAAAGGTTATAAAAAGTACATTTTCATTATCAATACAAACTTAATTTCTATGCATGCCTTTGTTCGATTTTATTCTAGCGCTTTCGTAATCCACTTAATATTATAATTATATGACTAAAATTTAGGTGGTTGTATATGCCTATGTCCGAATATAGCGCTTTATGAATTCAAGTAATATTGTTAAAGGTGATTTAATTATATAAATATATTATCATGATTTGCTTGCATATTTTATCATGAAAGGATTTAACATATAAGTGTTTTTGGTACAACAATGACTTGCATAAATCGTTGACCACAACGATGGAGCGTTCGACACTTCATGCAGATTAACTAGATTTAATCAACTTTATGCGATTCAAGAAACAAACGATTGACCATTATATTGTTCAATGTCAATTTCACTATGAAACATGTTTATGACTTAATCGTAGACTATTTAATATGATTAAATACTTAGATGTTATTCTACAACGGATCAATACGTTTATATCGCATCATGTCGACAGTTATTCTTTTTTGCCCACCAGCAAGTGCGCATGCTTACACACACGATGTCCCCTATATAGAGGAGACTACTGAATGTTTTAAATATCATCGTTGTCAACAACATTAGCACTCGTCTAATCCTTGTTTCAGACTGACCACAATTTTTAATCATTTGTTCTCACCTAGCGTGTGAGAAAATCAGAAAACAGGCCTGATAAAATGAAGTTCATAACTGCACGACCTTTGTGTCTGAATTTAAAACGGAGTATGTTGTCAACAACGATTCATGCATCTGCCTGGTCTAAAAAGTAATTCCAAAGTGGTGTCATGGGTTCGATTCCCGGCCGCGGTAGGTCGTTCATTTCCGTGGAAATTTGCTGGTTCAGTGTGTGCATGTTTAAGTTCTGTTTACATTACCCTGAAAGCTTCTAGCCTCATTAAAATGGAAATAAAAGCATTAATGTTAGTTTCGTTCAGTAGTTCAGCATGTAACCACTAGACCGCCGATCCACCCAGCAACCGTTCATTCTATAATAAGTTAATTTGAATCAGCTGTACTGTCGTTCTATTTCAAAGAAATGAAAATCAGACTTGTAACGTTATTGTAGTAAGCAATGTTGGTTTAATAAAGACGATTCAGAAATGAATTAATGTATATTTACAAAAAAATCTTAAGTTAAAACAGACACATGTTCGTTTATGCAAGTGTAATATTTATGATAAACTAAGTATGCGTAAACTATCATCATTCAATAAATTATGAACAAACCTATGAGTGAACCCTTGATTTCTATTCATACCAGGTATACATAATTTAGTGATTTCTTTCAGGCGATCAACAACAATATGAATATTCTGAGCCATGAGACAAAGTGCTATTTGACTTGGATGAAATTGAATATATTGATTTTGATTCACCACTTACGGAGAACGAAATATTAGAGGAACTTTTAACTTTTGAATGTTAATAAATATACTGGTGGTCAACTATCGCTACATCATTTCTTACATAGAACAGACTTTTTCACAGGGAGAATTTCCTGATAAAAGAGTAGAATGTATAATTAAGTAGTGTAAATAATGCTAATAAATACAGACTATCTATTCTAGCTTTACATTTTAAAACATATTAAAAGCAACGGAATCAAATGTAACTTGCATAAAGCTATTGTCTATATATAATCTGTAGTATAGTTTTAGCCCAATCATATTTTCTGTGTTTGTCAATAATCTTTATATTCTGATAGATGATGAAAATGTACATGGACTGCAAAAAACAGTTAAACTTAGTTTTAAATGAGTTTTGTTTTGAGTTAAACTCACAGTCAACATACTTAAAACTAAAATACATGCACTTGTTTTCAAAAGAGGTGGGCAACCATTACCACCTAAGAGGTGGTACTATGTTAATAATCCCATTGATACTGTAAAGTCTTTCGAATAACAATTATTTTGATGTTTATTTTATTAACTGTTGTCAAATATGATTGTGTGTTTGTCATTAAGGGAACCGAACGTTATTGTTTAAACATTCAACTCATTTATTAACTTGCCATACGTTATTGTACGGCGGCGGAAGCCCGCCGTACACTCTGGTATGCTTATTTTTAAGTGGCAATGCAAAATCGCAACTTCTTGCGCGAAGCAGATTACTGACAGTGCCCGAAATTATTAGAAATATCCGCAATGGTCATCACGTGATATAAACATAACAGAAATAGAGCTAGGTCACGTGTTACTCACACCAACTAGTGTTAGCTTGATGACGCAGTCCCTATTTATAGTCTAAGAATGGAGCGAGCTCGATAAACAACGACGGGAATGAGTCTGCCCATCTGTCAATAAATACAGCCGAAGCTCTTTATATCAAAGGACTTAGGAAAAATTGTTCGATCTAAATGAACTTCGATGTATGAATTATTAGAGAAATTCGCTGTGTTTATTATCGGTGTGTTGTAATAATCATTTGATCGTGTTATAAGATACGGAACACGGTATTTATACGTTTCGATGTATTTAAAACATTATAGACTAATTTTATAATCGCGAGCGTGGACACTGACTTGTTTACGCAATTGCCATTAATTAAAAATCGATTTCGGAGCTCAATACAAAAAAATGTCCGATCAGGTGAAAAATGATGACTTAATTGGTACGACATAGACGGTCACTTTATGGTTCGATATAGATGGTCACTTTACAGTTGAAAATCTATGTTTGGGACCGTTATACCAGGTTTTTACGACAACGTACCCTCAGACAACGGAGTATATTATTTTTTCGAGACTTTATTTAAATATGTTATATGCATTCCAGCAGATATTGCAACGTCTGATACATCGAGGTGATAGTTTCCCCTGATTTTAATTTTAGGGTGGAAACAGGGACAACATATAGAGTACCTCGTGAACTGTAGAACCATATGACCAGATTCATGAGATTCATGAAACATCAACGGCTTGTATTTTTGATGGAGTAGATGATCACTTTAGTTTCGGGATCAGTTAAGTCAAAATAACAAATTCGTTTGATCTGAAACTACGCACATCCTGATAAAAAATGCTACATAGGTCACATTCTAGTATTGAATTGCCGGATGCGATTTTGCGATTTTCTATGTACAAAGAATCTCGAAAGACTGATCAAGATATTAAAATATGCACTAAATGGTACAGAAGGGACCCCTATCTGATCTCAGGTCGCCGTTCCTTCTTTGAGAAATAAGCAACTGAAAACGCTTTTTAGTACTTTGCCCTCCGTACAAAATATTAAATACAAATATTGTTTATGTTTGAATTTCCCGAACAATTCCGAATACTCTTCGTCAATGATCGGAAGTACGAACAAAATTCTCCGTAGTCTCCGGAAAGTGACGGAGATACAGTCGGAATACATTTAGCGCCGTATTTGTAAACAAACCGGGCTTGTTATGTCAATCTTCAAGGAAAGATTATTTAACATATATGACAGTTTGCGTGTGTTAAATAATCACACATTGTGTTTATTATTTATCAGTCTTCAAATCAGTATCACAGATTTGTGTTTTCTATATGAAGAAAATACCTCGTTTTCTTTATCAAAAGTTGCCCCAATTTACTCTGTGGTACTGAATTGTTTGAATTATTTACATCAGGTGAAACACTCGTTCTGATAAAAGCAACATAAAAAAGTGTCTTATTCAAAGAGGATAAAATGTTTTAAGATACCAGTAAGCCTGTCTAAAAATATAACAAAAACAAGTAAATATTAAAACGCTACACACTATGTAAATACAGTCAAACCTGTGAACAAAGCAGTTCATGGGAAATACAAAATGTGGCCTGTATTGACAGACGGCAATTTTGTTCTAATTTAACTTCAATGACGGTTATTTAAAGATTTTTCACAGGTTTAACAGTACTGGTTCGAGACGACCAACCGGACACTTTTTTAATATTTTTCATGATAAATCTCATAATTATTTATGTACCAGGCACTTGAAATTTCACCTGAATAGAGATAGGTTCTTCACCTAAACGAAAAGCTATTATATTTATTTCTAAAAATAGTCCAAACGTACTTTTCAGGCCTAGATGTGGGTAAAGCAAATGACATTTTGCTTGCCAGAACCATGCAATCGGACAGGTAGAAGTCAGGCTCAATAACTTTAATTGATTGTGATTTTTTTAGTATTTTGAATATTGTTTTAATGTAATATAGATGATAAGTGATACAATTTTACAGTACTTCCAATATATGACGATAAATCGTGCGCTATTTTTCACTTCCCCTCACAATGTAGACATAATTGTTGCGATAGACAAAGTATAAGGTGACATCACTTGACAAATTCTTACATCAGACTGTTGAGGCGGTGGTCTGTTGCTAACAATTATGTGTACGGATGATGTACAACAGATCATGAAAATAAATTACATTTTCAAGCGTTTACGAGTACGTCCTGTTTGCTGGTCTTCCGAATTTGGTGGACTCGAATCAGCATTGACCACAACGTCAAAATGGATTGAACATTAAGCACTGTAACGACCCTAGTAATGAGTACATAAAGTGTTCAATTGATGCTTTCTTGAAAAGTTGATCATCCGCAGTGATTCCTGTTAAAGATGTATTGTATAGTTTTGTAGATTTTAAGCGGTATCCAAGGAAATTTCACATAAAAAATATCCATGCTTTGACCACTGTTCATATTACATGTAAAACAATAACACACAACCATAGCAAAATACACATCAACTCGTCTTTGCGGTTTTGAGTGTTACTTAGTTTACTCATGTTTGTTGATAAGATAATGTTTGGAAAGATAAAATTTGCATGTGACGTTTCCTAAGAATCTCTTTATTTGTTACACTTTTTATATAAAAATTGATAGTAGAGTACTGATTGTGTTATGTAGCTGTTTGATGGTGGTTTTGCTGTTAACATTCTAGTGTAATAAGGCGTCTGATATTGGTAGCTTTTGTAATATCCAGTAATATCCAATTTTGAATGACGCAATGACATACAATACGTCTAACATCAGGGTGTATGAACAACAACCTCACATATTTCCATAATGTCCGGTGCTTCGTATGTTATTCTCAAGAATTTGCCATAGGTCGGTTGTGTACATTGAATTTCTAACGTAAAGGGGTCGGAATCAATCAGAGGTCCGAAATAACCTCCACATAGCGTTCCAATATTGTTGGTGGCGTCATCCTGTGTTTGCGAGATCAGAACGGATCTGTTCGTGTTGCGTTCAACTGAAAAAGTCGATACAATGAACCCAGTGTGTTAAGCATGCAATTGTGTTGGTAAAGTCATGTACAACAGCTAAGTTTCCACGAATAATATTGTAATTTTATTAATTAAAGAAAATTCATACTGCCTTAGAAATTTGTCTGAGGACAAATAATTCAGTCATAATTAATTATACATGTATTTATAAAATGTCTTATATTTATTTGATTTTAAAACAAATCATATTCCAAGTACAACTGAATTGCTGCTCCTTTTGGAATATAAAGTGATAAAAATGGAAGCCATTAGTTTCTTTTCTTGTGCCTTTTCTTGATGAGCTGTGGTGAGTTTCAACAACCAATGAAAACCTCACATTTCATAATTCCATGCATTGTCGAGTTTTTAATAAATGGGAATGCACTAAATCCTATATTGAGTTTGGTTCATATTAGACGACTTTCTTTACTCGTATTGCCGAAAGATTCTTTGTATTGATTGTCGTTTTCTTCTAAAGCCCCTTCTAATATTACATAGTTAATTAGTAATATTCGTTAAACAGCGAATCTATCCGATATTACATCTTTCCGAAATGATTGCAAGAAGTTACCATGATGTTTCATCACTTTTTTGATGTGCTTAACTGATGTCTAATTTAGTGATTAATTTGTGATTAAGGAGACACTGTGTGTCTGACAAGTATCAGATTGGCCCAGTGAGGGTCCAAACCGTTTTCTAAAATTTTCTTGTAAAAATACCGTTCATTTTCATAACACTGTCAAACGGTTTGGACAAGAAAAGCAAAAAAGTAGAGGGCCTACAGTGACAAAAATCTGAACCGGAGGTAGCCCTTTATGTAAGGAGTTGCAACAGTTATGTGGCTTTAGAAGAAAACGAAAAATAATGCACGTGATGTTTTCTTAGTTTAATTGACAGAAAATGAGCTTGTAACGATAACATTGTGACGTCAGTAGGTCACGTTGATTCCCCACACTGATTATAGATCAGAACCGAATTCACAGAAAAAGCCATAAACTAATCCTTCCATCTTCCCCAAAATACTAATATCCCAAAAACTTCCAACACAAAACCGTTCATGTTCTATTCAAGGTCGAGGCAGGTTATACCCAACCATGAAAATTTGACAATAATTTCATGTGGAGAAGTTGCCGGTTCCTTGTGGAAGGGTAAGTTAGTGCTGGTTAGATACAATCAATGAAAACTGGTAAGGTGGATAGACCGCCGTATATTACTGAAATATTGTTGCAAAACGTCGTTAAACCTAAACCAATAACAATCAATAGTACTTAATAGTTGTCATTTGTTATTGCCTTACTGAATGATTGTGACCATAAATTTCAATTTATGACCGATTCACTATTTTATCATTAATTGTTCGTTGACTGGCTGTTGTAGTTCTATCAACCTAGTGAGCCATGCTAAATCTTAAAAGTTCTTACCATAGTCAGAACGTAGGTATATATCCACCGAGGATACAACACCAGCCATTCCAAACTCCATCGCCCAATAAGAGTAATTGTAGTTGTTGGTAGCAGCACATGAACCTCCAGGGAAGTGCTGGTTAAAATTACCATCCAGCGCATATTCTGCCGTGCAACCATTGTACGTACTCGATTGCCAAGCAGTTGACCCTGTCATCAGATCCATATTCAAAGTGAATGTCCCTTTAAATAATTATAAACAATATGATGTATAAAATGACTCGTTAACAACTGTTTGTAAGTGCAAGTAAATATTTACTCGTTAGGAGTAACATCATAAAATGGTGTCCACTTTGATAATAAATATGCGATTGAAATAGATCTCCGTGGTATCAGACAATAAAAAACACAATTTAAAGATGATTATAATTTGTATAGTTTGCTGAGATTTTTTACTTAGCTTCTGTTTAGGATGTGCATAATTATTGCCTTGAACTTTGCCATAATTGCACCATGAAGATAAGCGAGTTTGATAAATGCTTTATCAATGAACTACAAGTTTATAATGGTAGTGATATTTAATGAATTTTCAGTGTTATATCAGAGAGAGGCTATGTCAATATAGAGGTTAATTTATGTGGCTTGATTACAATCGCTAAATTCACGTAAAATGATATTTTACGTTATTTACAAAGATTAAATATCATACTTTAATATCAAAGAACAAAAAATTATAACCGAACGCTCAATAGTGGTGTTTTATTGCGACTAGACATCAAACCTTGGCGTGGTTTCAAGTTTTGAACCGTAAACATAAGCGCGATTTGATCGGCTATCAAAATTGAATGGGGTGCGTCAAATTCGTTGATTTCATGAGCTGATAATGATCCGACAATTTAATTGTTACTTGCTCAGCTTAAAAAAATAAAATACACAGTAGGTGTCATTTTCGAATTAACATTGCCGTCTTTTTTGATGACGGATTTCAAAGCGGTTTTCGGTTTTTGTAGCGTTAATCTATGGAATCGTCCTCAGAATTTTGATACTAGTTTTCATTTTTTTATCTATGGAGTATTACGTAATAAACAGCGGGGTTCTGGGTACGGAATTTCTTTAAAGTTTAGTATCTAATAAACGGAGGATTTTATCAAAAACCTGAGGCACGGTACCCTGCTTTATACATTCATAGTCATTTTAAGGCTACTTGTTGTAATATATTCCTATAATACAGAGTAGTTGTCGTTGTTAAAAAAAATGTAAATTACGTGCGATATTGGTTTATAGAAGACCAATCAAATATAATATTTGTTTCAAATTACTTGCAATGTACTTTATACTGTGGGTTATCAACCAGGAATCAGTGGATTTACCCATGGAATCAAGTCGCAATTTCCCATCGAAAGTCCCGCCTCCTGTAAGACGTTCATCGCGGCCAACGAAACCACCTGATAGGTTAGGACTTACTGTAAATTTGGATGATATAATGTCCAGTGACTGTTCATTGAATAATGGGTAACATAAAATCAAACGTGTTCTTCGTCAAAGGCCAATTAACCAACCCCAGGAGTATTTGGTGCAAAGTAAAGGAGAGCCAGCAGAAAATGCAATATGGGTTCCTTTGAAATCCTTGAGTAGGACGGCTATTGAGAGAATTAGAAAGTTCCCGCCTCCAGTAATTATAGATATTGACTAATGTAATATTCAGACACATTCAGAAGTCTTTTTAAATATGTGTTTAGATACTTGCAGTATGACCTGAAACTCACAACTTGTACATTGTATATACAATGGGGTACATTTAATACAACTAGGTGTCATATAACCGCAGGTCTGTAAATGATGGAATAATCAGCATTTTCAAAATGCATAATGTGACTTATTTACATTTATTCAATGCTGAAATGGATATGCTATGAACCGTGTTTTTTAAGAATTCGAAAAAGATTTTTGCTTTGTTGATTTTTGCCTTGTAGATTTTTATTTGTTTACATACATTTTCTAAAAATAATGCTATTGTTATCATAAACAAACCATTTGTGTGAATAGAATTAGGATAGTTTATTTTGTTTTACTGTTTTTAAATACTAGTTATATGTCTTGTTTATAGATGTAAAAAAATAAAAAGAAAGAAAAAGGTATATGACATGAAGATTATATATAAAAATAAAACAAGTTTTACAAGTTCATTTAACATGTCCCTTTTTAGGCGGGTGATGTTATGTATATGCGTTGCATATGCGTTGCATACATATACTTATATATGTTATTAGTTTGTAGGTTTTACAATAATTCAATTCTTAAGATATTACTTTAATACGTCATTTGTAATTAATAAAATGGTTAGATCAAGGCATTCAGTTGTTTATTTGAATTATTATACATCTTGGATATTGCTCTTGGTGTGGCATGGACTTCCTGCACCAACCAAATTGAATTACCTTAGGGATTTCTATAATTAATTTGATTGACAAGTTGTTTCATGTTTAAATACTTCTTTGATCTAGTTTAACTTGATTCCTTGTAATTTTATATGTACGCTTGCTTGGAACATTTGTAAGAATTTTAGTTTGAATTTAGACCAAACAACATCGGAAATTAATAAAACAGAAAATCATAATTGTGTTGTATATTTCCCCAATAATAAAGTACTCTCACAACGAGCAGGACAGAGACTTGTACATTACATACGGGTTTATTCAACTTGGTATCAATTGTTGTTTCGGGAGATAATGTTTTGCTTAAAGAATCAAAAGATAACTTTCGACCATAAGATGTTAAAAATTCTTAAAATGAAACAGAAAATGATTTAACTGTTCGTTATATTGGTGATGAAATGCTTACCTGTTGTATCTGCGAGTTTTAGATAATGAACTCTTCCTGTACGTTTAACAGTTGTTGCATTCAAATTATGTAAGAAACAACGCCCTGTTCCTTCATCAAAGCCGGCGTAGAAACAATCTTCAACATTAGAGCATAACAAAGCACATACCATTCCTGTAGAACATATGTATGAGCCTATCTCTTCAACAAAATGCACATCCTCATTTAGCAATTTTACGAACTGCACAAAAATATCCAAACGAACCGTGACAATTAAAAATGACAACATAAAGAGCCATGTTTTATACATTGACGTTTTAAACGATGTCATGTTCTCTGATTTGTCATATGGTACAGTAGAAATGAACTCAGATATTTCTTAATATTGAAATGGTTTTTTTTATATTTATTATCCAGAACTTGTCCAGAAGCATGGAACATTCATTGAATTAAATTAACATCGACTAAGTCCTAACTCATTCCCGCAATTCAAACATTTAGTGAAATCAATAATAGATTATTGTGATTTAAAATTAACGCATTCTAATATCAATAGAACAATCTCAATATATCACAGATCTAAACGTTCGTAAAACCCACAGAAGCGGATTCTGTGTTATCTGGATTAATTGTCTATGTAATTCCTAGACCTGTCATTGTATCAGGTACCAATGAAAATCATTTAGAAAATGGAAAACATCGATAAACAGTTCACTCTATACTCGTACAGGCTCATCACCGAAAGGAAACTTGATGAATTCATTCGTCACGGCGCTTATAAATCCACAGGTTGGCCTTACAACTTGGTGCATCGAACATGCTCCTGATATCGCAAAAATTATATGTGCTTTGCGACATGCTAAAAGCTGATATAGGAGAATCGGACATTTATATCCCCACTATTATTTCGAACACTTTTCCTTATTTTGTACTGTGATCAGTGTAAAGCACCGATGTAATTTTCTTAACACAGTATTTGGCTCGAAAGTGGGAATGGGGGACATTGAAAAAACCCTCATTGATACATCAGACGTCGAGCGCCGGAGCCGAAGTTCGAAACCAGGACCTTTCGATTGATAGTTCAGCACGTTACCACTGGACCAGCGATCCACAACTACAAAACCTCTAGATCAGTAGCGGTACAATTTGTTGTATGTTCAGAATACCTACGGTGTAAATAATGGTTTCTGTGAAGAACGGAAATCTACTGAAGTCCTCATCGAGGAATGCTGTTTCTATTTCGACAATCACTTTGGATCAATCAACAATTTCAATTTGATACTCGTTAGACATGTTACTTTCCCTCGCAGGATCGCACTCAAACTGAGCAGACTTTAGACACAGAAGCTTTAAAATATTCAATGTAGCATAATTATGTTAATGAATGTATCTTAATGAACACAAACAAAAAAAAACGTAATTAATTTGTGTTTTAAAACATGATATATAGGATCAAATAACGAAACCAAACGCGCTGTTACCTTTATAACACTTCTTTTATCGCATTTTGATGTAGATGTATAGAGTGCGATATAGACTTGGTTGCTAAACGTTTGCTCATCGCCGTCAACAACATTAGCACTCTTCTGATCGATGCTTCTGATTGACAAAGTGGTTATTGTTCGCAGTTAATGTACGTGAGGGATATGTTTACATTGGGTTTATGAATAATAAAAATCATTATCACGAAAGGAAATATGTTTTCAAATACATTAATTAATTAGTAATTGTTTAACAGTTTACAATCCATTCAGTTCCTTTCATTAAATGCTTCGGTGAATAATATTAATATCTATAAAAACATCAATAGAACCTCCCAGCTTATCTGGTATAATGAATAATTGATTATTTTGGTTTTGTGTAACTTTTTCCGTTCTTTGACCTTTTTGGCGACCATTTAAGTTTAGAGCTGTTTCAAAATGCGTGGATAATAACACTGTAATGGTTTGATTTCATTATGTATGCATTTGAATGTAAATAAATCAGTGTATAATGTGTACGAGAACATGACGAATGACTATATTTCTTGATAACGCAAACTCTAATGTATTTCAATAAATAGCAAACTTCATTTACACATGTTTTACCACCTCAAGGATTTATAAATAAAGTAATAAAAGTATACAAACGCTGACTTTTTATTTATGATATGTTTAGTCTTGTAGTACGTCTAGAGAATAATTATCACCTATTACCTCGATTGTCCTCCACAGCAATAGAGGAACCAATTATAGTTAGTATAGTCGTGCAGTTGAATGTCGCCATAATTTCAACATACCTCTTCAATAGAAAATGTGATTCAATGTATACCCAATTAGAAAATATGTCAGTCCACAGCGCATGCTGCCAATGATAATGGTACAATTGGAGGAACGCTGTTTATGCCTATCAAGGATTGCAGACCCTAATACAAGCAATATTTTTTAACCATTACAATCTTGTTTATTTTACTTCAATATGTATACTAAATCATTTAAAAATCATTCATCAAAAGTTTTTTTAATTGTGTAATATAGGAATTTGTAAACATGAAATCCAAAATGCTATATAATCATAGAAAAGGGAGAGTACTAGTTAGTAATACTATCTGCCTTTAAGATATAAAGTCAAATACAAGTTAAATGTTTGTACGGCGCAAAATCGCATCCGGCAATTCAATACTAGAATGTGGCCTATGTAACATTTTTTATCAGGATGTGCGAAGTTTCAGATCAAACGAATTTGTTATTTTGACTTAACTGATCCCGAAACTAAAGTGATCATCTACTCCATCAAAAATACAAGCCGTTGATGTTTCATGAATCTCATGAATCTGGTCATATGGTTCTACAGTTCACGAGGTACTCTATATGTAGTCCCTGTTTCCACCCTAAAATTAGAATCAGGGGAAACTATCACCTCGATGTATCAGATGTTGCAATATCTGCTGGAATGCATTTAAAATATTCAAATAGTCTCCAAAAATAATATACTCCGTTGTCTGAGGGTACGTTGTCGTAAAAACCTGATATAACGGTCCCAAACATAGATTTTCAACTGTAAAGTGACCATCTATATCGAACCATAAAGTGACCGTCTATGTCGAACCAATTAAGTCATCATTTCTCACCTGATCGGACATTTTTTGTATTGAGCTCCGAAATCGATATTTAATTAATGACAATTGCGTAAACAAGTCAGTGTCCACGCTCGCGATTATAAAATTAGTCTGTGTGAATATGTTTATAATGTTTTGTTTATTTGCGAAACGTATAAATACCGTGTTCCGTATCTTATAACACGATTAAATGATTATTACAACACACTGACGATCGCTCTAAAATGTGATAAACACAGCGAATTTCTCTGATAATTTATACATCGAAGTTCATTTAGATCGAACAATTTTTCCTAAGTCCTTTAATATAAAGAGTTTCGGCTGCATTTTCAAGAGCACGACCATTCGGGCTACCAAATAGCAAGATGCACTAGACTGGACCAGTAAGCTATTGATTGTCGTTCGGACCTGCCTTAATGTCGAACCCTGTCGTCACAGTGCCCATATAAATACTAAACTAGTTCTCGTTGTAGCGCACCAGGCAGAGTCAAATTCTCATTCAACTGAAACCATTTTTATTGAAATATGGACACGTTTCTAGTAATTTATAGGTGATTGACATTGACGAGACGACAACGATATGAAACAGCTACTAGTATTCGGTGAATGTCACATGATCAATGAGACTATTAGCGAGTCCGATTAACAACTTGAATAATACACAGTCTGTATGTACACATGAACAGCACTTAAAAAGTTGTTTTGCTTCATCCTCAGTAATATAACACAATGCTTGATAGTGTACTAAATTCAACGCCATGTTTGTTTACTATAGTAGGATTTTATTCGGTTCGTTTATTGACAGATGGGCAGATTCATTCCCGTCGTTGTTTATCGAGCTCGCTCCATTCTTAGACTATCAATAGCGACTGCGTCATCAAACTAACACTAGTTGGTGTGAGTAACACGTAACCTCGCTCTATTTCTGTTTTGTTTATATCACGTGATGACCATTGCGGATATTTTGGGCACTGTCAGTAATCTGCTTCTGTGCAAGAAGTTGCGATTTTGCATTGCCACTTAAAAATAAGCATTCCGTAGTGTACGGCGACTGACTTCTGTTTAAACGTTAATATTCAATCAATTGTGTTTAAATGGCACATTTATAATGATCAGGCACCTATAAAGTTTGTTTATAGTCATTAAAAGGTTGACGACTATTGTCTCTCAACTGGGACAATTAGGGTAAAAAGGGATTTTTCTGTACTTCTCGAACTTTCTAATTTCCTTAGCAGCATATCAGTATACATATAAACTACTGATTTCCACTAAATCAACAGGACAACTTTTGAATAATCAACTGCATTTCTCCGTTCCACTTATATATATGTTATCAGTTTTGCTCGATATGTTAAGTGGATGCTAAACGTAAGACACTACAAAATATTTCTATACATTTTTTATACTTAAAGGGCAATTGTATTAATATTGAACAACTATATTTTAAAAAGATGTTAATATTGACCTATATCGAATATAAATGCTCGCTAAATGCGCACAACACATCTAATCAGGCATTATTACAATAAATTCAATTGTGTGTTTAATTTCTGCATGCTATCCGTACATAATTAGAAATAAGTAAGTGGGACAATCACTTAGTGATCAACGAGGCCTTCATTATATAGCGTAGAAAACGTCTATGAGGCTTTATAAAGAAGACAGTGGCTTGAAAAAGGTATAATTATAAATATGTCAACAAGCAGAATCAGTGACAGCTTATAAATCATAAGCTATTCACCATTTTAGACGGTATCATTACCCTTACTCGCCTCGAAAACGTTTAGGCAGATGTGTTTTTTATATCTTTTTTTCTGAAATGGCAAACGACAATTATAAACATATGGTTGACGTTTTTTGGAGCATCTGTTAGCCCAAAGGTGTACTACAGCGGAAAGAATATACAATATTAAGTCATATCCTGACAGTGTGGGTCCCGTTGCTTATGTGAATTTCAAATTTGTAGATTCTTAAACAGCAAAATCGAATATTTTTCTAGACGAATTATACCTACGAGTATTTGTTTATCATAGCTGTTTGCGAGTACTTACTGAATTGTCTATTACTAGTTTGGCCAATCCTGGCCATTTGGTTGGCTAATGGTGATTTCGGTCATTTTTGATTGGTCAATCATTGGACCGGCTATTCTTCGCGTTATCTGTCATGTTTGACTGAATCTGTTCGTCTGCTCTGTTGTTGAAACGCAAATAAGTAATGTAGGCATCGTTCTATGATGTTAACATGGCATAATATCGGGAACATCATGGTGGATTTGGTAGTATTTAGGGTGTACTTTATTCCATTGATGTATGGTATGGTAATACCATGTATATGTGAACTATATACATGAATGTATTCATTTGTCAAATACTCATGATTGTCAAAATATGTGTATTACGTGTATCTATAACTTGTAAATATGTTTCCATAATGGAGGAATGAATAAAAGCAACATCATACAAAAACTTAAACCAATGCTTCTTGTAATTCGTCTAACTATAACGTTTTGTTATAGTTGTTCTTGTTACACGTATAAAGTTTCTGCAGTTTCTGCAATATCTTGGTGGGGAATATAGCTCGACATGTTAAGCATTTATACATTCAGCTTTTACTACGGACTCGTTGATTGTCGCATCAATTACGGTAGTAAATTCGGATTACATGACCTATCCATTCATTGATAAAATGAGCATCAAAGTCCCATTGAAAGAAAAGCAGGTTGTTTCCATAGATTCCCAGGGACAGCCATGATGGCAAATAGCCCGTGTCGGTGAACAACAACAACAAAATGGCGTATTGATACGTAGAGACAGAAATTTATAATATTAATAGATATTTAGTAATACATTGTGTGTGTGTCATGTCACTAGATAAGGTCGTTTCAGGTTTATCTAACGACTTGTACCGAGTCATTCTGTTCGGTATCATTGTGATAACACAAATCAATGTTTATACATTATACTCGTTCGTGCACGTACTGTCCAGTTAGGATAATGTGATAGTGACGTTTCATTTTATGTGTACACAAAAGTTTAAATCCATTGTCTGAACAGGTAAAATGGGTTTATGAGAAACAAATATAGTATTATAGTTTAGCAATGATATTGTAGATGTCTGGTTGGCGCAGTTGGTAAAGCCTTTAGAATTGATCAGGGGCTAAAATTTTATCGCGAGTTCGAACCTCACCGGTTGTCTCTTTTTTCGTTTCTTTTTCAACTTTTTGCAAATGAATTGTAGTTTCGTTATAATATTTAGTAGTAAATTGTAAAGAAAAAGAATGCATAATATATAATTGTCTTGTGTAACGCAAAGTGTGCCGAGTGCAAAAGTACATGAAGTATTAGTACCGCGCACAGGTATTTCGTGCAAACTTATCTGAATGCCAACTAGCTGAATATGACTGAAAATAGGTGGACTTTTAATGGCGAACCAATCGTAATTACCAGAATTACAACGAAATATCTAAGACTATTCTTCATCATGTTTATTACATGTAAAAGATATTCAAAAAAGATATGCCAAACGATAAAAATGATGATAAAAATATAAACACTAGATCTAGTGTATTCCTTACCAAAAAAAAAACGACGAAAAAATTGACGATTTTTTAAAAAAGATATATAGCAATAGAAAATAATTTGCGAAAAAAAACCATGTCGTGGTCTCACACACTTCTTTTCACATCAATAGATTATCGCCAGACACCATCGTTACCAACTGCGTTACGCCGACAGTTGATGTATTTATTGAAATTTGTAAATCATGTAGTCAGCCTATATGTCCAATGATAATTTGACAACGGTTTTACACCGTAAGAATGGACTCGACCACTGCGTCACTATACAATTATCCTAACTGAGCAGTACGTAGTGTACAAATAACAATAGCTAACCTTCGCTGACGTATATCTTGATAGCATTTTAACCTAACAATGATTATCACAATGATGAGGACTAGTGTAAATTGCTGGTTTGATAGTTGCTTTTAAACCAAAACGCAGAGTTCGGGGGACAAAATAAAACAAGTGATAACAATGTTCTCAATTCGTAAATCTTTAATAAAGTACTAAATTATGAACGCATGTTTCTGCTGATATAAAGTGCACAATCAAATTTTAATCAAATGTTTTTGATTTACAACCGTTATATTTATTTTATTGTAGATTTCTGATTAGTTTGTTATAATATTGAAGGATATCAATAATAAAAATATTGAATAAGTCAATAAGTGTCAATTAACTCCTTGTTCCATTCTGCTTAAACCTCCAACATGGGTATATAAAGGAGGTAATGGCTGGTGGGTGGTTTCCCTTGATGTTTAAACTGTTTTCAGGTCAGGGAGAGTTTTTTTAAAATATCTGTTATTAAATGGTGATTTTAATCACTGAAAGAAATTCTGTATGATGATTATTTTATCAGTCCAGATAAGAAATTCAAAATGAATGAAGATTTAGGTTCTTACATTTTCAAAACAATTCATAACATAAATTCAAATTTGAATTAGAGGGAGGAGTTTTATATGATTAAAACCCATCGTCTGCTTCGGCTATTTATATATTTAGTACAGTAAGTCAGCATTCACTGTATGAAACCATGTAGAGAGAGAGAGTTCATTTGATAAAACAATGTAGAGAGAGAGAGAGCATCCGATAGTGCTCCTTTAAACATACATAGACTTCTTTGCCCCCCCCCCCCCCACACACACACACGAAAGCAAATTATTCTCCTTCCTCCTTCATTGAGAACTGGCATATTTCTGTTTGGTGTCTTTCTTTTACATCTCATGCACTCTATCCGTTCTACTTGAGCTCCACTCATTGTGTTGTCTCCTAAAGTTTACAAATATAATATTTCAAGGATACCCAAGAGTGATGGCTATCGTACGAATTACTACCACTCTTTTGCACACATGTGTTCCTTTAATTGACGAATAAACCTCGAAATAGCAACAGACTTTGATTAAAGACTATCTTTCTTCTCATCGTTGTTTGACATTTTTCTTTCACATGGTCCACAATTTATCATTTGTGGCAAGATGTTACGATTATGATCAACAACATCTCAGTTATGTGCCGATTGCCTTTTGATCTTGTAAGTGTAGAGTGTTCCTCCACAAGCTACCGTCAACTTTCAATGTTAAGTGTAAATCACAGAATGAAGAAAAACTTGTAAGTTTGTGCAAATGATCTCAATTCTATTTGTATACATACAAACCCATGTGTAAAAGTAAATGATATACTGGATGAAATCTTTACTGGATATATGAAATATTGATCAAACGATATGATGACATGCCACATAAACGCAAAGCCACAAACTTATTTTCATTACATTTACATTTTAGGCAAAAATATGAATGTTATATAATAGCAGCCGTGTACAAATACACCAATAATGGTGTGGTCTGCATGTCGTCAACTTACTTGTGATATTAAGTACAGAACAGAAAATGTATTTTGTTTTGAATTGGAACATTGTGTTTATTATCCAGATCATTATACAACAAATCATATCAAGATCCAACAAGGGCAATGAGTTTAATACATATGTCTTTAGTTTTATATTGTATTTTTTAATATGCACATTACGTTAGAGATGTTTAACGCTGACAAGGAAAAGTCGATAAACGGGTGCAGTATTTATTTCTCTAAATTTCTCTTGTGAACAATCTAGAGGTCACAGTACTGTGTATAGAAAATAACAGGGAAAATGGCAGGGCGTGTATCGGTGCTTTACACTGGTCACGATTAAGAATCAGGAAGATATTTTCGAAAAGAATAAGGATGTACGAGTAAATGCCCGGTTCTCCCGTTAGTAGTCCAACAATTTCAAATTGTGACTGAAAATGAAAACCAATGACATTCGTTAGAAATATCATCACAATTAGTATTTTTGGCTGGTAATCGAGCAATTAATCTGATACCAAACATCATTTTGATCACACAATTACGCATTATCTAGACGAATTATACTGTTCAGTTAGGATTATTGTAGAGTGGCGAAGCGGTCGAGTCCACTTTTACGGTGTAAAACCGTTGTCTAATTATCAGTAGACATGTAAACTGACTGTATGATTTACAATTTTCGATAAGTACATCAACTGTCGGCGTAGCGCAGTTGGTAACGATGTTGGCTGTTGATACATTTGTTCTGAAAATATCAATGTTAGACCGTGTTATATATATTTTTTAAAGTTCGTCAGTTTTTGGGTTTTTTTGTTTTGTTTTTGTAAGGATTATACTAGATCTATTGTTTATATTATTATCATTTTTATCGTTTGGCATATCTTTTTTGAATATCGTTATACCTGTAATGAATATGATGAAGAATAGTCTTATACATTTCGTCGGAATTCTGGTAATATTATCACGATTGGTTCGCTATTGAAAGTCGATCTATTTTCAGCCATATTTAGTTAGTTAGCCTTCAAATAAGTTGGCACGAAATACTTGTGCACGGTACTAATACTTCAAGTACTTGTGCACTACACACTTCGCGTTACACAGGACAATAATGCATTATTTTTCTTTCACAGTTTACAACTAAAATATTATAAAAATTCTGCCAATGTATGGCAATTCATCTGCAAGTTGAAAAAAAAACGAAAAAAGAGACAAACGATGAGGTTCGAACTCTTGATACAACTTTCGCTCCAGAGCAATTCTAAAGGCTTTACCAACTGCGCCAACTTGACATCTACAATTTTATTGCTAAACTATAATACTATATTCATTTCTTATAAACCCATTTTACCCGTTCAGACAATGGTTGTTAACTTTTGTGTACACATAAAATGAAACGTCAATATCACATTATCCTAACTGGACAGTAATACACGTATTATATCATTCAGCTGTGGACAAAAAACAAACTCGGTAGTTTTCAGAAAACGACATTCGTAGTAGTTTTCAGAAAATGATAAGTGTGACCTTCAGATGTATCATAAATAACAATTATAAATACATTGAGGCCATCTTGAATTTCTAAAAATGTTTGAAACTTGAAACGGTCAACTTTACCGTTATATATAACTTATCCATGACCTGTTTTCATTTTAACGGATGATATAAGTTGGTTTTCGTGTGTACCAAAACGATGAAAACCTTGCATTCTGTTGAACGAAAAATAAATAATTTGATTTATTTCTTTTTACTTTTTCAGAATTTTAATTTGAATTTTCAAAAAATGGCATGGGCTGAAACATTCACCTTTCAGTCCAAGCATGGGGGTAAAATTGATTAGTTTCTTAACAATTCCGTTAAGGTTATAACGGACCGCAAATTCAAGACTCATTCTCACACTACTTGGTCTTTTGATGTCGCCAGTATTTTTGATGACAATTTTCAATGGAAAGAAAGAAATTTTAAACATTTTGTTTCTTGAGAACATTTAATATTAATACTTAAAACGTGCTTACGTGTTGGTGAATGATTAGCTGTTTAGGTCTAAATTAAGAAGGAATAGTTAAGTAGGTGTGCCTAAAATGCTGTTTCGTTAGGTTTATAATACAAAATCAAATCCATCCTGTAAAACAGTTACGAAATAATTCCAGCACAGTACAAACAATAGCTTTTTGACATGGTTACTGTGGTTTTTTGAATTCGTAAAATGTGATAACTAAATGCAGGTTTCAATTTATATTTACATATTATACAAGAAGAATGGATAGGTCATGTAATCCGAAATTACTACCGTAATTGATGCGATAATCAACGAGTCCGTAGTAAAAGCTGAATTGAAATGTATATCCATGTCTATAAAGAACGTATAAATGCTTAACATGACGAGCTATATTTCCCACCAAGATATTGCAGAAACTTTTCTTTATACGTGTAACAAGAACAACTATAACAAAACGTTATAGTTAGACGAATTACAAGCAGCATTGGTTTAAGTTTTTGTATGAAGTTGCTTTTATTCATTCCTCCATTATGGTGAGTATAACATATTTACAAGTTATTGTACGGCGACGGGAGTATGGAATGCTTATTTTTAAGTGGCGATGCAAAATCGCAACTTCTTGCACCGAAGCAGATTACTGACAGTGCCCGAACTATCCGCAATAGTCATCACGTGATAAAAACAAAACAGAAATAGAGCGAGGTTACGTGTTACTCACACCAACTAGTGTTAGCTTGATGACGCAGTCGCTATTTATAGTCTAAGAATGGAGCGAGCTCGATAAACAACGACGGGAATGAATCTGTCCATCTGTCAATAAACGAACCGAATCCAATCCTACTATAGTAAACAAACATGGCGATGAATTTAGTACACTATCAAGCATTGTGTATTACTGAGGATGAAGCAAAACTACTTTTAAGTGTTGTTCATGTGAACACACAGACTGTGTATTATTCAAGTTGTTAATCGGGCTCGCTAATAGTCTCAATGATCACGTGACATTCACCGAATACTAGTAGCATATCGTCAATGTCAATCACCTATAAATTACTAGAAACGTGTCCATATTTCAATAAAAGTGGTTTCAGTTGACTGAGAATTTGACTCTGTCTGGTGCGCTACAACGAGAACTAGTTTAGTACTTATATGGGCACTGTGATGACAGGGTTCGACATTAAGGTAGGTCCGAACGACAATCAATAGCTTACTGGTTCAGTCTAGTGCATCTTGCTATTTGGAAGCCCGAATGGTCGAAACTCCCTATATCAAAGGACTTAGGAAAAAATGTTCGATCTAAATGAACTTCGATGTATAAATTATTAGAGAAATTCGCTGTGTTTATTACATTTTGGAGCGATCGTCGGTGTGTTGTAATAATCATTTAATCGTGTTATAAGATACGGAACACGGTATTTATACGTTGCGATGTAATTATTTTAGCAACCTGTCGCAAATAAACAAAACATTATAAACATATTCACACAGACTAAATTTATAATCGCGAGCGTGGACACTGACTTGTTTACGCAATTGTCATTAATTAGATATCGATTTCGGAGCTCAATACAAAAAAGGTCCAATCAGGTGAGAAATGATGACTTAATTGGTTCGACATAGACGGTCACTTTATGGTTCGATATTGTAATGATCCAGTACCCCACCCACTTCACTTCATCTAATTCATTCTATTAATCTATTTAATATGAACTTGTCATGTTCAACATTCAGTTGTAAATCATTAATCTCTATAAGTAATTTATTACTAATACACTTACTTGTTCATCAATATCACTATTTTTGCAGTATTTACATTCTTAATATGTCCACGCTTCTTCTTATTATGTTAACAAGTCAGCCATATTGAATATTGATACCACGTGAATTTATGACGTCACAAGTGACGTCATCTTACTCTTATGATGTCATCATACTTTGGGAATTGTTGATAGTAAATATTGTAGTATTGAGGCACTTTAGGGGATTGTTTGAATTTTCTGTTGTAACAAAAATTGTCTTTGAGTACAAATTAACTTTAGATATATACCTTGAAACCATTTAAATACGTTAAGGTAATTATTTATTGTATTGTTATGTAATTTTATTCTAAGAATGTACCTTGAGATTATTATTGATTTTTGCTGTTTAAGGTGTCTGAGGTGTTTGAATCCCTTATTGAGCCCCATTTATGTTGGTCTGTATTTTTTTATCTTCAAACACTGTTTGAAGTGTTTGACTGTTTGAAGTCCACAGTATAAAAGGAGACTGTTCCCATTTTAAAGACACTCAGCAGTAACTTATCAATAGCTTAGGTTCGATCTATATAATTTTTATAATTAAATCTTATTATTTTACTAAGTATTAAGTAACATTTTAAGAGTAAATTTGTAAGACATTTTGTTTGATTAAACTGAGTCTAGCTCTACATTTTTCTTAAATTGTAACATTGAAATTATTACAATAATACCTGTTGATTATTATGGACCACTGACACCTTAAACCACCTCTGTTTCCTGTATTCTCTCCACTGTATTGCCATAAGTTTCATATATAATAGCGTGACATTTTGATAACAAATAAATCTCATCAGACGTTTAACAGTCTGTCTTATATTAATTTTATTTACCAAACTGCTGGGTCATATTGGGTGATTCTCAATGTCTGTCATCCCCTCCCTCATTTTTGAGTATTAGTAAAACCTTAGGTAATTATAAGACACGCTCGGGAACGTCAACGTGCAGCACTTGCACGTAACAATATAGACCGTTATACCAGGTTTTTACGACAACGTACCCTCAGCCAACGGAGTATATTATTTTTGGAGACTTTATTTAAATATTTTAAATGCATTCCAGCAGATATTGCAACGTCTGATACATCGAGGTGATAGTTTCCCCTGATTTTTTAATTTTAGGGTGGAAACAGGGACTACATATAGAGTACCTCGTGAACTGTAGAACCATATGACCAGATTCATGAGATTCATGAAACATCAACGGCTTGTATTTTTGATGGAGTAGATGATCACTTTAGTTTCGGGATCAGTTAAATCAAAATAACAAATTCGTTTGATCTGAAACTTCGCACATCTTGATAACAAATGTTACATAGGCCACATTCTAGTATTGAATTGCCGGATGCGATTTTGCGCCGTACAAACATTTAACTTGTTTACATATTCACAAGTTAAAGATAATACGTTCACATGTACATGGTATTACCATACCATATATTAATGGAATAAAGTACACCCTAAATACTACCAAATCCAACATAGTCTGATATGATACAACCACATTAAACTTACATCTAATGATGTTTCCGATATTATGCCACGTTAACATCATAGAACGATGCCTACATTACTTACTTACGTTTCAACAACAGAGCAGACGAACAGACTCAGGTAACGCGACGAATAGCCAGTCCAATGATTGACCAATCAAAAATGACAGAAATCACCATTAGCTAATCAAATGGCCAGGATTAGTAATACTATTTTTCGCAATTACCTTTCACTTTAACTCGCCGTATCTTTCTTACTTTATGAGTAAATAGTCTAGGATTTTTGTGGGGATTGTGGCAATATCCACGTACATTCGGACGGACGCACGTACAGACACACCACAACTACACGAAAAAAACACAACACGAAGAAAACCGAACAAAACCGAATTTCTCAATATCTTAACCACGAATTCACAATCGTTACAATGCAATCTTAGAACTACTTTAGTAAATATTCGATATATCCTAAAACAATTCTCAACGCATTTTTGTAAATGTAAATGATGTCAATAAGTAGCAAATGATGATTTAAAGGTATAAATTGCCGTTTTTACCTGTTATTAAAATAATATCGTACGTTATTTTGTGTGTTCAACACGCACTATTTCGCGTACGCACTATTTCGCCTACTAATTTTTTCTGTTTTCGCGGGAAATCCGAGTCACGTGACCACTCAGATTTAGCTATTACAGCCGCCATTGTTGTTTTCACTGCACTGCGAAGAGTTGTTGTTTTTCTTCTGTCAAAGTCGAAATAAATTGGAATGTAAGTATTATTCAGGTTATAAGTACATATTGTGTTAAATTTTGTATTCGTATAACTTATTGAATGTTCTATTTGCTCTCATTGTAACGAAAAGTACGTCACTCTGTTTAATAACAAGGTTGACCTAGATATCTTTACAAGTTAACGCTTAGTCATTAACGAGTTGTACTTTCGTTTATGTGTTTAATCTTGTATTCGTATAAAACTTATTGAAAGTTCTATTTGCCTCATTGTAACGAAAAGAACGTTACTCCGTTTAATCACAAGGTTGACCTACATAACTTTACAAGGTGACGCTTAGTCATTTAAGGTTGTCTGTAAACGAGTTGTATGTTCATTTAGTCAGTTTGTGTAGCGATTTTTTTCTAAAAGTGCAATAAGTTTTGAGATACGGCTAAGCATTGAAACGGCTGATTACAGTATCTTGTCTGAAATTGTTAGGTCATTCGGTCTGGGTCGATATACTGTGCAGGCGAAATTGACCAGGTAATATAAACAAAGAAGGTTTTTGAAGGGCAATATACACAAAGATGTGAAAGAAGGGTATTAGATTTTGCAGGCACGATAGATAGGTGTAAATGTTTATTGTAAAGGTTGAGGTGTTAATTTTATCAATGTCTTTACCCCACCCACTGGTGGCATCTGTCAGTGTTTATGAAAGTTGATCAGTATAATTTTTATTTTTAATATTTGGAAGTTATTGTCCACATCTTCTTAATTTGCAAATGCTGAGAAGGATTGCATTCTTTTCAGCTTATAAAAATCAAATTGAGTCGCTTAGTTTATATTGTACAGGATCCTAGTATTGTAGTTAGTACCAGAATTGGTTACAGGTTTGAGACTTTGTAGCTTTGTGTTATATTGTATTACAATTTGGCTAGGTTATTCAGCAGCTCGATAAGCTCAGTTTCGAGCCTGAGCCTTGCGTCAGGTTCATTATTTTCCTCCTATTACATTTTGTGACTGATGTTGGAATTCTAGAGCTAGCTAAGGTGAAGCAAATGACCGACCTGTTTAGTTTATAAGGAGACCATGGTTGTCATGATGAATTACCTAGAATAATAAGGAAGGAGGAATGTTACTGTAGCGGTGAAGTATATTGTATTATACATTGGCTGGGGTATTTACCTGTCCTTTTAGCTCTGTTGGTAAAGCATCCGATTTGAAAGCAGGAGGGTGTGGGTTTGAGCCTAGCATTAGGTCCATTATTTTCCTCCTATTATATTTCTATTACCAAAATGTACTCTGCTTGACTTTTACAAGACAGGTACTTTAAACTACTGATAAGTTAATACTCTTTGTTTTCTGTTTCACATTCAAACACCTTAAGCTTTGAGACAGTTTGTAGTACTGACTGTTTCATTTATCCATACTGAATCGCTTACAGATTTGAAACTTCCATTTCCAAAATTTAATCTGCTTGACTTTTATGAGACAGGTATAAAACATTACTGATAAAATAATTATCTTTTTCTTGATTCACACTCAAATACCTATAATTAACACAAATTTATCCCTGAACACCATAATTTCTCGTTATTGAGTTTTAGATAAAAAATAAATTGATCAGCGCTTGCCTTCAAACATCAGTATATTATATACTTATCATGTATTTGTATACTTAACGAAGGAAATTAAATTTATTTTCATACATTTTGCTTGGACTTTTTATATTTATGTAATGTAATGTATTAAAGAAGCTTTGAGTTGAACTTAAACTGGTGTAATTAAATTTCTTTCTGTTGTATTCTGATACATTACTTGGAGTTGCTTTGATTCAAGTCTGGAATTGAACTTATTAAATCTTGGAGTTGATGTCAAATTTGAATTCATGGAATTAATAACTGCTGGAGTTGCATTGAATATTAGAAAAAAACTGAGTTGAACTTAATAGTCTTGGAGTTGATGTCTGATTTTGATATCTTGGAGATGCTGATTTCATGGTGTTGAAAGCTTGGGAATTGAGATTAAATTTTGAAATCTTATGTTGCAAATAGTTAAGTCGTATTAAGAGGACCAGTATGTTTAATTTTAGTTAGTTGGAGTTACATGAGCTTAGAAGTTGATAATTTGCTTGGATTTGAAATCTGTTATACAAGTATGCAGATCAACTTGTACTACAGTAGCTAAGTGAATTTTCATTTTATTTGAGTGGTTAAGTGTATATTGTTTCATAAATGTCACATATTTATTTTAATCTACACATGAGTTGTATCTTAATGTAAATGGTCAATTGTTCAGGCCAGTATGTACATCAAAATCTGTTTAATTGTTATTGGAATCTTAAAATATGGTGTTTTATTGTGTAAGTTTAGCTGACTATAATCAGGGTGATGAGTGCTTTCCAATTGAAGCTAGGGGCAGGCAATGTGTTGCATCTTGTTTGATATTTCTGATAACTGCAAGTGAAATAAGACCTTGTCAGCTAATTGATACTGCATGTTTGAATGACATTTTGTTTGATGGCAGCCAGCTGTACTTGGCCCTACATCAGCATACATGTTTGTCAGGCTTATTGGACCCGGTAGATTTGCCAAAGTGTATATCATACAAGAGTAAAACAGTATATATAAAACACAAAGGAATTTTGTCAGGCTTTCTTACTGAAAATTCTGCCATAGATAATGTTAACTATCATGGACTTGAGAGTGCTTTCTTGAAAGCTAGTGTGATTGGAAAACATTTTATAATTGTATTTCTTGGTGTGTCTGTTGGGATTTACTTGGATGGGTCTGTCTTTTATGTTTTTGATAGTCATACACGTGATGAAAAAGGGTTGAGTTGCCCTAATGGTAAATGTGTCCTTGGAGTAGTTAAGTTGCTGTCGGCTTTGTGTGCTTACTTGAAATCTTTGTCAACCTCTTTAGGAATGTGTTCAGAAAGCATTCAGTTTGATTTACATACATTTATATTCTGTAAGACAGGTAAAGGTGTCCGATTTAAAGTTCCAGTTCTTACTGAAAAGATGGGATGTAACATTGTTGAAATTAAAAGACAAAAATACAAACGGAAGCATTCATGTCAGTCTAAACTACAAAATAAAAAACAAAACACAAAAGATTTGACAAAAGGGTTGTCTTCAGTGAGTGCGGTTTTTGACAAAGACGATAGTGGTGGAGCTAATTCTGCAGTTGATAATAGTTATGTATTTGTGAAGCATCATGACCAAGAGGTTGACATGGAGTCTGAACAGGAATCTGATGTATTAACACTTGTAAGTTTAGCTGACTATAATCAGGGTGATGAGTGATTTCCAGTTGAAGCTAGGGGCAGGCAATGTGTTGCATCTTGTTTGATATTTCTGATTACTGCAAGTGAAATAAGACCTTGTCAGCAAATTGATACTGCTTGTTTGAATGACATTTTGTTTGATGGCAGCCAGCTGTACTTGGCCCTACATCAGCATACATGTTTGTCAGGCTTATTGGACCCGGTAGATTTGCCAAAGTGTATATCATACAAGAGTAAAACAGTATATATAAAACACAAAGGAATTTTGTCAGGCTTTCTTACTGAAAATTCTGCCATAGATAATGTTAACTATCATGGACTTGAGAGTGCTTTCTTGAAAGCTAGTTTGATTGGAAAACATTTTATAATTGTATTTCTTGGTGTGTCTGTTGGGATTTACTTGGTTGGGTCTGTCTTTTATGTTTTTGATAGTCATACACGTGATGAAAAAGGGTTGAGTTGCCCTAATGGTAAATGTGTCCTTGGAGTAGTTAAGTTGCTGTCAGCTTTGTGTGCTTACTTGAAATCTTTGTCAACCTCTTTAGGAATGTGTTCAGAAAGCATTCAGTTTGATTTACATACATTTATGTTCTGTAAGGCAGGTAAAGATGTCCGATTTAAATTTCAAGTTCTTACTGAAAGGATGGGATGTAACATAGTTGAAATTAAAAGACAAAAATACAAGCGGAAACATTCATGTCAGTCTAAACCACAAAAGAAAACACAAAACACAAAAGATTTGACAAAAGGGTTGACTTCAGTTAGTGCAGTTTATTACAGACATGATACGGGTGGACCTAATCCTCATGAAGATCAAGTGGTTGCCATGGAGTCTGAACAGGGATCCAGTATATCAGCGTCTGTAGATACTTGTCAAAGAGATGAAGGATTATTGAGATCGATCAATAACCCTCATGATGTAAATGACAGTTTGATATCTCATTTTACAAAGACTGTAAATACTGGTCCTGACTATGTTTGTTCTTGTTGTACTCAGACTTTTTTTCGACATCATGTGAGAGATGTTAGTAAAATAACAAAAGTACATGAAATATTCCTTGCTAGATTTCTAAGTCATTACAAAAGTGTTGATAATGTTGAATGGGTTTGTCTTAGCTGTTGGAATGTTGCAAAGATACGAAAAACCCCAGTTTTGGATAGGTAATGGTTTACAGTTTCCAGTGAAACCTAACAAACTGGACTTATCAAACTTGGAAGAAAGGTTGGTTTCTCCAAGATTGCCATTTATGCTACTGCGGCAAATGCCTAGGGGAGGTCAAGTTAGTTTAAAAGGCAACATTGTTAATGTTCCTGCTGATGTTAATAGTACTATTAAGTCTCTTCCAAGAATGATTGATGAAAATGAAACAATAATGTTGAAACTGAAACGCAAACTCTCTTACAAGCATCATGTTGCTTTTGAGAATATACGACCTAACAAGGTATTTGAAGCTGCCAAGTGGTTGGTTTGCAATAGTGAGTTATTTAAAAATGAGGGAATTGTTATCAATGAATCTTGGTTACAACACCCACAAGAAATTTCAAATTGTCAGGAAGAAATGCAGAATGATGGTGCATCTAGTAATGACGAAACAATTTGTGAGTCAAATGATAACTGGACTGAAGATGACAATTTTATTAATAGACCTACAGGTAATTTGGATACATATTTGCAGTCCTTAGACTTTAGAGAATTCAATCAGATATTGTCAGTTGCCCCTGGTGAAAAAAATTCCCCTATTGGCCTTTTTCAAGACTATCATTCTGAGGGGCTATCATTTCCAACCATATTCTGTGGACAGAGTCGAGTTGAAAACAGTAAACGTCTGGTTTCTTTGCATTATAGTGATATTTGCAAGTGGGAGCTAAGAAATGTGGATCGCCGTGTGGCCCTTTGTGTTCCAAATATCTTTTACAAATTGAAAAGACTTCAGATAAAACAGATAAAGGATAAGGTGTCTCTTGCAATTAGAAAATGCAAAGCAGGTCGGTTGACTATAACTGCTGGCGATTTACTTTCACCTGGCTTTGTTGAGAATTTGACAATGCAAAATGATGGTTACAGGGTATTAAGGACTCTTCGTGGTTCACCTCCTTACTGGGAATCAGCAAAACGTGATGTTTTGCTATGATCAGACAGCTGGGAATACCAACCTGGTTCTTTTCATTTTCTGCTGCAGAAACTAAGTGGGAACCATTGCTACGTACATTAGCTAAGCTCGTGCAAGGGAAAGATCTTTCAGAAGAGCAAATAGCAGGCCTCTCTTGGCAAGACAAATGTGTCCTTATAAAATCAGACCCTGTCACTTGCGCTAGGTATTTTAATCACAGGATTCAGTCATTTGTGAAGCTGATTCTTAAGCACAAGTGTCAGCCTATAGGCAAAATACTTGATTTTTTCTATCGTGTTGAATTCCAACAACGTGGGTCCCCCCATATCCATATGATCATTTGGATTCAAGACGCTCCTGTTTACGGAATTTCATCAGATGAGTCGGTGGCTGAATTTGTTAACAAATACATAACTTGCCGCAGAGATGAAACAATACCTACTTTGGTTAACTATCAGACACATAGACATGCACAAACTTGTAGAAGACATGGTAAAGACGTTTGTCGTTTCAATTTCCCTGTTCCACCTATGCCCCTGACTGTTGTTTTGCATCCGCTGGATGATGTTGAAACAAATTCTGTCTCGAATCAGTATGAACATATAATAACATGTCTTAATGTTGCTTATCAAACAGACAATTATTTGTCTTTTTATGATTTTCTTGAACAACTTGAACTAGATTTTGAAACGTACACTAAAATCATACGTTCTACGCTAAAGAGATCAAAAGTATTTCTGAAACGGTCAGTCTCGGAGAGTAGAGTGAATAATTATAACAGTGTATTACTGAAAAGTTGGCAAGCAAATATGGACATGCAGTATGTCTTGGATCTATACTCTTGTGTTTCTTACATTGTTTCATACATTGCCAAGGGACAACGTGGTCTTTCCAACCTTTTGAGAGAAGCTTGCCAAGAAGCAAGAGAATCAGACAGTGATATTAGGCAGCAGGTCAGAAGAATTGGAAATCAGTTTTTGTCAAGTGTTGAGATAGGTGCTCAAGAAGCTGCATATTTAGTTCTCCAGATGCCTCTTCGGAGATGTACCAGAGAAGTTATGTATGTAGATACTAAAAGAAAAAATGATAGGACGTCACTCATTAAACCAGTGTCAGACCTCAAAGAGCTACCAGCAAATTCAAAGGATGTTGAGATGGACAGCATGCTAAAAAGATACAAACGAAGGCCAAAAATAATGGAACAGATGTGCTATGCGCATTTTGCATCATGGTATGATGTGTGTAAGAAACCAAAAAAATCCTTGTCTTCAGATGTGCTGCAGGAATTACCAGAGGATGAGTATGACCATGACCAGGATGATGATCTGGAAGATTTGGATGTTTATACTGATAAAGTAGTGAAATTTCCTTGTGGCACCCATGTTAGAAAACGATTAAGACAAAAAGTCATTTACAGTCATGTAACCCCATTAAACAATGATAGAGAAGAGCATTTCCGTGAAAAGATTATGCTTTACACTAACTGGCGTAATGATGAAATAGACTTGATGGCAGATTATGAATCATTCGAAAAAAGTTATTTTGAAAGAATAACAGGAATAAGTGTTAATCAAACAAATTTTGAAAAAACAGAAGATGACATTTATGCTAGCATTATTGAAGATCTTGATGCGGAGCGATTACACTCCGTAATTCACCCAGAGGCACAACATCAGGAGTTGATAGATGCTGCTGAAAGTCCATCTATGGCTACAGAGCTTGGTTGCTTTAATCCTGGGAGTGGTGCTGTTGAGCAAGATTATGATATTGGTGATGATTTAGGTATTTGTAGAAGACGTTTGTGTGATGTTGGCCTACCCCAAAATGAAATGAGCAATGAGCAGTATTTGGAAAGTATCAGAATCCTGAATTTTGAGCAAAAAATATTTTTTTATTATATTCTAAACAGGGTTAAAACTAAGTCAATGCCATTTTATACTTTCCTATCAGGGGGGGGGCTGGATGTGGAAAGTCTGTGGTTATTAGAGCCATATACCAAGCGCTTCTAAAGTATTTCAATCATTTGCATGGGGAAGATCCAAATAATGTCGAGCTATTGTTATGTGCTCCCACTGGAAAAGCTGCTCACAATATTGGTTGAAGCACTATCCATTCAGCATTTTGCATACCAGCAAATCAGGGTTTTCAGTTCAAACCTCTTGATATGCAACAACTCAATACAATGAGAGCATGTTACCATGACTTGAAAGTTGTTATAATTGATGAAATCTCTATGGTTGGGAGAGCAATGTTGAACTTCATTAATTTGAGATTGCAAGAAATAAAGGGCTGCACACAGTCTTTTGGAAATGTCAGCCTTTTAGCTGTTGGTGATATGTTTCAATTAAAACCTGTACTTGATGCATGGGTTTTTTCACAGGTGTATCGGACACCGCAGCTACAGTGTATGGGCACAAATCTGTGGGTAGATTTATTTGAATTCTTTGAACTGCAAGAAGTTATGAGACAAAAAGATGATCTTGACTTTGCTCTTCTTTTGAATAGGTTACGTGAAGGAAAACATACAGACAGTGATTTGACTGTACTAAAAGAGAGGCAAATACAGTCTTTGAATATTGACAGTGATCACATTAAACATTTACCTCATTTGTTTTGCAAAAGAGTTGATGCTTACTCCCATAATGATAGTATGCTGTCAGTTATGCATTCTTCTGACCTTATTGATATAGAGGCCATAGATTCTGTTTCTGGTAACATAAGTAGTTCGGTGGTTAAAGACAAAATTCTCAATAGAATTCCCTTAGATCCAACCAAAACAATGGGTCTGCATAAAAAACTTGTTCTTGGATTAGGTTTGCCTGCAGAAGTGTGTTCAAACGTAGACACAAAAGATGGTCTAACAAATGGGGCTTCATGTTCAATTAGTAAGTTTGACCTCAGAGTTGAGAACTCCTCTAGATGTAGCATTATCTGGGTTGAATTTGATGATACATCGATTGGAAAAAACTGGCGTTCTAAATATAAACATTTATACATGCATGGCATAGATCGGACATGGACTCCTATTTTAGAAGTTTGTCGCATGCTCACATACCGGTTCCATAAAACTTATCACATTGTTAGACGTCAATTTCCTCTGTACTTATCTGCTGGCAAAACTATTCACAAAGCTCAAGGGTCAACAATCAGGGAAGCTGTTATGCTTTTGGGACACGTCAAATTGACCACATTCACTATGTTGGCTTAAGTAGGGTAACCAGTCTTGCAGGTGTCCACATTTTACAACTAAATGATTCCAAAATAAGTGTTTCTTTTAGTGTTGAAGAAGAAATGGATAGACTCCGTACACAACGGCATATAAAGGAAGACCTACCTAACTTTACATGTACAGATGGACTGAACATAGGTTTCCATAATTGCAGGTCTTTACGAAAACACTTTGATGATATTAAACAAGATAATAACTTGCTGTCCTGTGACATACTTGGTTTGGTTGAGACAAGAATTTCAAAAAATTGTACAGACAATTACAAAATAGATGGATTTCATGTTTTGAGTTCAGACATTGAACAGTCTGCACATGGGATCACCATTTATCATAAATGGGATTTAAATGTTCGTCATTTTACAGTTAAAACATGTTTTGGTGTTGAATATGCACTAATGGAGCTTAATGAAGACATAGTCGTTGGTTTTGTTTACTGTCCACCAAAAAATGCTACAGTTTCAAATTTTTCAAATTTTCTTACTAGTGTGTTTGGGACTCATGGGGCCACTAAGTTTGTAAATGGATATACAAAACTTCTGTTGATGGGTGATTTCAATTTTGATTATACAGCTAGTAGCAGAACAATTGCAAATGTTTTCTTGCACAGCTGTCTTAGCCTGAAACAGCTTGTTGAATGTTCAACCACTGATTATGATAGTTGTTTAGATCATATATATACAAACTTGCCATCTCAATATTTGATAAAATTTGGTACATTGGAGTCTTATTTTTCGGACCATAAGCCATTGTACATGACACTGAAATGTAACTTGACTATTCTGTAATTATCTTCTATTCTACAGTATTAATCTTTGGATTGCTTATTAGACAGTTATGCAGGGTTAACTTGTTTACAGTCTTGCCAAGTGTTGTGGTGTGATTGTTAATGGTGCTTATAACCATTAGTGAAGGACATTAACTACTATCAATCATGCTGGGTTGTAATAGATTGATCAGCCATCTGATTTTGTACCATTGTTGAAACATGTGTTCATTAATAGTTTACTGAAAAACTCGGACTCTGATATGGCTTAAGAGTTTACAATGCATGTATAAGTTTTCAGCTCCTTAATAAAGGTACATGTATATAGATCAAAGAAGACCAACGATTTCCCACTCATGACGAATGTGCAATTAAACTTTACCATTTTCCCCTATATCATCATTCTGTAATTAAACTGACAGTATTATGTGACTCCCAATTGTTTAATTAAAAGAGCATGAAACTTCAGTTGGCACAGAATGGAATAATTTGAATATATGTACTGCTGATGTAGGTAAATTAACCTGTTTGTTGTGGTGTTTTTATACATTGCATAATCAGACTGAGTGCTCCATAGACTTCAAAAGTTGGGGGTCAAATTGGTCCTTAGCTGATAGGCATTTAAAGAGTCTACAAAATTTCCTACTAATGTATTTGTAAATTTGACCCTTTCAAAAATCTTTTTTTGCAAATTTTAAAAATCAAAGGGTCATAGGAGAACCCTGATGATGGCTAATAACTTTTTTAATTGATGAGTTCAATTGTTTTGGAGTTCTGTATGATCCATTTGACATCATTTTGTCATTGAATCCCTTAGAATATTATGTTAATCGTGTTCAATTTTGTTGGTGTTAAATCATTAACAAATTAACTGTTTGATATATATGAATTGAATATTTTTACCTACAGATGACCACTATCTTTGCTGAAAGAGGACGAGGGCCTTACAGTAAGGCGCTGAAAGTGAGAGTTGTGGCTTCAGACCAGCCCGTCATGTACAGGTCCAAAGATGGTTGTGAGAAGTCATCACTGACATGTGCTGTCAGTGATGGCCATGTAGCCATACTGGCTGTTTGTTATGATGCCACCAAGTTTGCCAAATTTAAGGTAAGTTTTTTTTTCATTTTTGTCTGCATTTATGAAATATGTGACTTTTTGGGCTCGACACTAACTCTGGTCCGCTGGTCTGAGACTAGTGTTTTTTGTGCTGGACCATTAACTCATGGAATTTGAATGGTCCAACGGACCAGTGATAAGTCTACGAGGAGAATAATTTTTACAGTAAATAAACAAATAACATATTAATAGGTGAAAAACCACCTGAAATTTTGTTGGACCAGCAGGTTTCAAAAGCATGTGGTCCTTTGGGCCAACATGGACGATTAGGTTAGTGGAGAGCCCTGCCTGTAATATTCTATGGCACCAAGAGAAAAATGCTTGGATATTTCACATGTCAAACTTGTGTTTTCTAGGTATTGCAGCACAATTACAAGTACAAAAAAAACTGAATAAGTCTGCCTCTCTGTTACCTTGCAAATACCTGCAAATAATAAATAACAGCAATGGTTTGATAAGCTTGTCATATATATTCTCAAATATCCTGGACAAACCTCTATACTAAATGAGATTCATCATCAGTGTTATGTGTTACTATGTCAATACAGAACAGAACAGAAACTTAGACATAATTATATAATATTGCCCCTCTCAAAAGAATGATGGATTTCTCCTATATATCTGCCAATCTAGTAATAATCCTTTGCATACTTCGTTCTTTGCCATTGACTTGTTTTCAACTGCAGGCATGTCGTTCAAATTAATTTCTAGATGTAAATTGGTTTATCTCATTTTATCATATTTCTTTTCAGATTGATACTACTCTTGTCCTGAGGGACATTATTCGCAGGAATGAGGAGAATAAAAAAACAATTGTTGTTACAAGTGTAACAAAGGTGTTCATTTCAGCACCAATAGATGTTTCAGGCGCCTTAGTTGAGGCAGGAATAGCACTGATCACACCACCCCCAACTGAGAAGGTGTCCATAAATGAAGCACTTCAGTCACCCCAAAAGAAGAGGGTGTCTATTATAGGCAAAATTACTCAGGTGAGAAATGGGGCCACTTCCCAGTCATCCTTGATAACAACTGTAGCTATAGATATTTCTATTTCTCATGCATAAACATGTTTGAAAAAGGATGAAAAGTCTTGATATTCTTATTATAAGACTCGCGAACTACTTTGACATTCTGTAGGCGATTGCAAAAGAAATTGCAAGACACCATTTTCATGACCAGCATACCACTCATTACATTGTTCTTTAACTTAGCCATATTTTGTACAATAACATTGTTACCTTATGAATATTTGTTGAGCAAACTACTTCACATTTTTCAAGTGATTTAATAGAAACTTGAATTATATTATCAATAGTATGTTACCTCTGTGGCAATGTTTTTTATGCTACAAGTTACAATGTTAATGGCTATCACCTTTTTTATTGTAGGAAGATGAACCCAGAAGTGTATCAGTCCGTGGGGAAGAAATTCCCATAAAGACAGTGACAGTTGAAGATGTTTCTGGGAAGACAAAGGTGACCCTGTGGCGGGATACGTCACTGTCGCCTGTTCGCCCAGGGGACCATGTCCTCATTACAGATGTAGTTATTAATACCTATCAGAATAAAACTACCCTGTCTACAACTGCAAAGTCTACAGTAGAGGTATGAAAATATAGTTGAAATTTCTTTTCTGGTATTTTAGCTGAAAATCAAGTTGATATCCAGTACAGATCTAGAGTAATCTGCAGATCCATGATTACGCTAAATATGTCTTTGTATGGTCAAATAGACATAATATAGGATTTCTTATACAATGGCTAAATTGTCTAAATTCATTGGTATTGCTAATTTTTTCTTGGTTATTATTATTATTGAAATCTGAACCAGTAAATGATATTTTTAAGTTGAAAATCATTTGTTCAAACCTATTGCTTCTTCGTGATTTGGTTAACAGGATAACTTCATAAGAAGCCAAGTTTTTAATTCAGGTTATCTGACAAATTACAAGACACTACAAAACCTGGCAGCAGAAGTCACAAGCTATTTAAGTGTTAATGAAAAGTCCTTCATTCATTATTGAGTTTGTTTAATCTTAGTTGTCTTTATGACCTACAATATTTGTTCTGTTTGTTTACAGAAATATGATGCTCCAGAGGAGCATATGACAATACAGGTAGACGCCATCTCTGTGGAAGGAGAGCATGTGGATCTCTTCCTGGACACGGAAGAAACACTGAGTGTGCCTTGTGTGATGGTAAGAAATGCCTTGGCAACTGATGTTCTTTCTGCAGAAGAAATTGACATTGAAATGGCAGCAGCTGATGGGCCTCTTCGATTTGATATAATTCGTAGTGGGAGTGATGTCTCCGATATAAAACTAAGAAGTTAGATAACTGATTAAGAAATTCATTGATAAGTGATTGAGAAACTCCTAGTCATAAATACCATTTAATGTAACAGGGTTCTGCATTATGTGATATAATGGAATGCTAATTCCACTGTTTACTTGAATTACTTAGCTAAATGTTTAAAGACTATATTAACTTGCAGATTTATGCTGTCAAGTAAGTAATAATCTGATTTGATGCAAATTTGATTCATGAAAATTTTAAATTGTCTATTTTGAAAACTAAACAAGATGATTTCAATTGTCTTGATTTCAAACTTGGTTGCAAAATCTGCCATACTTTAATGTAGGGCCCTGTTGTACTTTCGATGTGCCACCATTAATCACTGAATTTAATTAAACGTCACTCTTGTGACTTGGGTTTTCTTTATTCTATAGGAATTAGTTGTAATCTATATATCTGAAAATCTTCTCCCATATTCCAATTTACTGCTTGAAATTCCATGCCCAAACTTAGTTTCAGGCAACATTTCTTTCTAACCCCCAATTCTTCCCCATATTAAGGGCTATAGTGCCTTCCCCAACACATAAAGAAAACCCCAGTGAGCAATAAAGAGCTAGTCAGGCATCTTGTATTATACTTGTAATATATTCATATTTAATTAAACAGTATTAGGATCCTAACTCCAAAAAATATTATCTCAAAGACCAACTGATATCTTTCCTAAATTTTATAGATTTTTATAATAGAAAATAATTCATTGTAATATCTTTTCAAGAACAAGGACATTTTTTAAATTGTTTTCACTTTAATTGGCATTGAAGTCCATGGAGGTAACTCATTTCTCAAAGATTACAGATAAAAGAACATTTATATTAATAAATGCAAGTACAACATATTAATTGGGAGCTCAGATCCTAATACCTTTAAAATACATTTTATAACATGCTTGAAATACTTTAATACTGGTTATATAATGATGTTATATGGCCCTAATATATCCACTAACATTTTTCTTCTTGGGTGTATTAGGTACATAAACACTTAACATGTTGATTAGTTTTCATCATATTGTGTTTTACTTCTATATTTTATTTGTGTTATTTTTTGAACATTCACATTTTTATATGACATAGATAAAACACTGTTATACAAGTTTTACTAGTTATGATGTTATATGGACCTAATATATCCATTAACATTGTTCTTCTTGGGTGTATTAGGTACATAAACACTTAACATGTTGATTAGTTTTCATCATATTGTGTTTTACTTTTATATTTTATTTGTGTTATTTTTTTAACATACACATTTTATATGATGGCATAATACTCTGGTGGCACACATGTGTTACTAGTAAAGATATGATAAGGACCTAATAAATCCACTAACATTGTGCATCTGGGTTTATTTGGTACATAACGCTTAACATGTTGATTTGTTTTCAACAATATTCTGTGTCACTTTTTTATGATTGCATAATACTCTGGTGGCACACATGTTTTACTAGAAATGATGTTATTTGGACCTAATAAATCCACTAACATTGATCATTTTGAGTTTATTAGGTACATATCTATGTTATTGTGTGTTTTTAACCATTTTGTGTAATACTGTATAAAAGTGTATATATTTTAAAAGATTATTTTTGAATGTTGCTTACATTTCAACTGAAACATATTGCAACACTGGTATACAAGTTTTGCATTTCGTAATGAGATATGGCACCAAAAGTACTAAAATTCTGATTTGAATGCCCAATACATTTGTTTAGGGTATGTCTCATTTCTTGAGTATTGAACTGAAACTCAATATGTACCTTTGCAGCCATCAAACAAGTCAGGGGTTCAATAAATTGAGAATGCTTGTCAAAAGTCAAAGGGGAAATGGTTATTATCCATCTGCATTTAAGTACATCTATATAACATGAGTGCCATAGATATTACTAAACCAACAAAGTAATTATATTCATATGATGTCTAAAACAAGTGCTAGTTTAAGGTTTACTTCCACTCAAATGTGCCATTCATAGTGCATTACATTCAACTGTAGCAGCCATTGTTCAGCTTGTGATAGCATCCCCAATTTGTGGCCTGTGTGTATGTATAATAGGTCCATAACAACGCTATAATTATTTTGTCAATGCACCAAACAGCAACAAGGCAATACATGTATGCCCATTTGAAGAATTTAAACATATATATTTATATACAGTTTTTAACATTATATATATTTATATATATGTATATTGTTTCAAAATAGTGTTACATGTGTGAGCATAATGTTATGGTGAAATGTTTTAAACAACTTGATTCATAACTATTCCAATTTTCTTTTTCATTTTGTAGTTGTAGTTAGATCATGGTTAGTTGAATTTGTCTTTTACACATTTACCTTAATTACAATATAATTGCTTTGATAAAACAGGTTTTGTTATTGAAAGTTGAGCAATGTTATTTCAGTATTATACCATGTTTTCTTTCTTATTGATCTCATTTTTTTTATTTCATTTGATCTCAAGTTTAATGAAGATATTTGGCTAATAAAGTTTATGTATATTTACTTGCTAACAGTGCAGATATTTAGAATTTCAATTCTAAACAACTTTTAAAGATACAAGACTTCCTGCTGTAGTATGTATTTAATGATTGCATTTAGTTGTATCTGCATTGCTTTAGCAAGTTTGTATATATTATGTTGAAAATAATCTTGTTTTGTTTTCTATATTATTCTACCTTTTAACTACTAGTACCTTCTATTCAGCTGTATAAATAAACTACGTGGCATCTCTGAACAGCTATGAAAAGTAACAATGATGACAAAATAAACTTGCAACTTAAATATTACAGCATAACCGCCTAAAACTAATAGTTATAAGTATTTGACTACTATCAAGATCGGCTTGCGCTCTATTGAAATAGACCATAATTCGCTTAAGTCAGTAAGAAGTGGATTACACTCATATAATAATAAATGATAATGATGTTTGTTTGTTTGTCTCATCACAGTTGATGCCGATATACATCTTTAGTCAAATTTGTAACAGACTGTGTAATACTCGATCACAACCTTTCGAACAGTATATCCACACTCTATACATTGAGCTAGCCAGGCGGAGACGAATGATACTGAATTTATTGAAGGCTTAGCATTATTGCTGTTCAAAGAACAGTGAATACCAGTAAAATGTCTATATAGAAAGGCAAAGCACTTAAAAATGGAAGTGGTGAATAAGTTAAGGAATTAATCAATTGCATTGAGGCAAATATATTTGGCACAGGAGCAACATACATAAATACATTCCTTTTCAGGTTGAAGACTTCTCTATTTTGAACTGTAATGACACCCATACATGCCAATACATCGACAACTTAAAATTATTTATGCTCTCAGTACATGGGCTCTCTTTAACAGTGGACAAGATTCAAACTACATTTACATGTATGTGTACTCACGTGATAGGTTTAGATTGTCTCCTTCAAAATACATGGTATTCAATACATCTCTACTTAATCAGAAGAGCAGAACAGAACTGTTCTGTTCTGACTATGTAGGTTGCAATAAGATAGTATTCAAATGGTATCTCTGAGTGATCTAAATGGTTTCTGCATCTTCAATAACAATCCCCACTTCAGCACTTTCAGTCCTTTGATTATGACTTGCAATTAAAAGCCACATAAATATATAGCAACAATAATTTTCTTCCTTATTAAAACGGAATATATGAAAATCAAGTAAAAACTTCCCTTGCTCATTTCATGTACGATAAAAACCGAACATAGCAGCACGACTGTACCTAGCAGGACAAACCGAACATAGCGGGAGAGGTTTACGGGTGTGGTTACTGCATTATTTAATAAACATTAATGGTTGTTAATCAAAACACTTAAGGAAAATATTATATTGTGCATTTTATATCAGCAGAAAAATGCGTTCATGTATTTAGTATTATTAAAGATTAACTAATTGAGTACGTTGTGTTCACTTGTTTTATTTTTTGTGTGTTCCGAATTCGGTATTTGGATCAACTACCGGGCCTGATAAGCTCAGGTGGTAGGGTGCTGACTCTGTGGACCCCATGTTAGTGAGTTCGAACTTTAAGCGCAGCACGTATTCTCTGTGACGATCAATAGCAGTGCCGGTATAACCGCTGGTGTGCACCACCCAAACAGTAAGCAAAAAAGCCACCATCTTGGATGAAATAGGTACTTTGCTAATTTCTTCAATTTCGCTTTTATTTTGAATTTCTGTTGTAACAAAGAACATGCTTCACAATTTTCTGGGTACATTGATGTCTTTAGTGTCTACTCAGGATTCTCTTGGATAAAAGTTATGCTGGACAAGAAAATCCAATCGACGGAACAATTTCGTAGTGCACAACAGCTCATTTGTATTAATTTTTTATCTGTTTGTCCCGAAAATTGACTTGTTCGTGCATCGACGCGACTTTTTCTCCATAAGGTGTTTTACAAATGCTTAAAATCAGGTTCTTGGTACATATAACAACATTTATTTTCATAATAACGAATTTCTGAATTTTTTGGTTGGCAGCAGGGTTAGAATAAGAAGTGTGGAGGTGCACAGCAGGAGCTTTTTGCGTTTTTAATAATCGCAAATCTGTATACCTAAAATCGATACTTCATGTTTTCCATCCTTATTATGTATAGCTACCACATGTCATTTCTACATTTGAATTAGTGTTGAATTATTAATATTTATTTACAATACGGCTAATCTTACTGTGTTCATGTCATTTTGTACTGTAGGTTATACAGATGTCTGGCTTACAGATGCTTTACAAGATGTGTGTACCGATTGATGTAAAGTTTTACTGTCAAGTGTAGTTAAGACAATTTGGAAAATGTTTACATCAGAAAAGTGCTGTAGATTCATTTACCCACAATGAAATTGTTCGATGTAATCAACATGAATTAACTGAGCGCAGGTGGAATAGATATGAAATAGCATTCAATTACTCAATTTTGTAGAACTCTGGTCTGTCCCTTTTTGTCTAACCATAACCAGCTTCAATACTGCAATTAGTATGCTTGTACTACGAGTAGTTAAATATGAACCCCTCTCCACAGCCTACTAGGTACTTTCTTAAATTTTACGCCCCACAGCATGAGATCCAGGATCTGTTTATGTTGAGCCTTTTGTAAAGCAATAATGTTTGCTCAGTAATTATGAATAGAATACATTTTAATAAGATCAATTACAAAAACACAGGGGAAATCTGCATGTATCATAGTCAGAGACAAACAACTACAACATCTGATTTACTTTTAATAAGTTCCTGTATAAAAACAATCATTGCCTTTAAGGCCGTCTAAAGGTAACTGCAAATTGTCTCACAATGTGTAATATAAATAACTTCAGCATCAATTTTACATTTCCATTTTTGAAATATTTTTTGTTATCATGACCTTATTTGGTATCACACTACAAGAAAATAAAATGATTATAAACCCAAAAAGTGAATAGCATCATTATTTCATAAAATGAAGCAAATGCCATGTTCAAAGTGAGAAATTACAAGTAATACAGTCTTCGAATTTGGGCCATTGGTCCAAAAACCGAGTCTGCCTTAATCATTGCCAGTCTGTTAAAATTGGCCGCTGCCACAGGTAACTCGAAATAACAAAGTGTAATATACAGCAATCTTAACTCAAAGTTCCTAATTATCTCCCATTATTGTATTTATGATACATTACTGTTCGATCTCATTCATAGGTGGATTTTAGATTCCATACATTCACAGACTACCAGGTGACATGTCACACTTCACACTTATTCGTGACATTTTATATTTCAAATAAACGTTTTCAAATACTGTGATGAAGTAAGAACTACGAAAATATCGACAAGAAAACAATTGTCCGAGATCGAATGTAGTCTATGGTCGACAGAAAGAATAGGACCAGTCGGTTTAACTTTAAGTGTGTCTGTGTTTTTTTAGTTTTATCAGTACAAAGTGCATACACAATCATGCTACATGTATAATTGTTATCAGTGATACAAGAGAATGTTACGATTGTCGTTTTCTGAAAATTACTGGGGTTTTATCGCCACAGTCGTATAATATGAAATGTACATTACCCATACTAGTCATTGTTGTTACTACACACAGTTCACGTGTATCACAATTCTAAGAGTATTACTCAAATAAAAAGTAGGAACATTTACATCAAGGTAATATTTATTGGAGATATTTGATACAAAATACATTGTTAATGAGATTAGTTTTGTGTAGATAGCGATATACAATTAATGTATTATTAAGTAAGTAATATATCTGGATAATAGGCAGGAAGAATGTCTCTCTTCGTTCTTATTCTCCATATTTCTCAATGATTAGGCACGATTAATTTCGAAGTTATCAACTTAAACAGGATGATCGGTAAAGCACTGAATTACTGAAGGAAAGGGCGTGGGTTCGAATATTGGCTCCGCCTTCCGAATTTTCAGTGACGATTTTTTGTGTCCCCATCACAACTACCAAGCCAAGTACTGTGAAGAAAATAACAGGAAACGGGTGAGGCGTGCATCGGTGCTTAACACCAGGTACGATAAAGAACCAGGAAAAATATTGGAAAAGAGTAGGGATATAAAAGCGCGGTTCTCATGTATATTATACCCCTCCCTCAGGATGATGGGGTGAAAATGACCATAGCTGTCGAATGGGCCCATTTCAGATAACAGACTCGCCTCCGTGCTCGAGTAGTTAAGGTCGCTGGCTTCAAATCACTGTAACCTCTCACTGATAGAGGGTCGTGAGTTCGAGCCCCGCTACCGACCATGTTTCTTTAAGTGAAAAGAAGGCAGTTGCTTACGGAGGATGGGAGTCTAGTACTGATTCTTCCCAGGAACGATATCTATGTGAACTGTCCGCCTCATGACTGTTAAAAAGGGCGAAAACCTCGATCATACATACAAGCAAACAAACAAACCGATAATCGAACATAAATACTATTATCACATACCCGTCCCGTTTTGGTCGTGCCGTAAAAACGATATGGCACGGCCGTGCATATAATATGCAAATGAGTCGATTCACATGAATGTAGTCCTACGCTGTAATAATAACTACACAGCAGTAAATTGTTGAATCGATTTTAACAATTGAGTAAGCAATGACACTGTTTATATTGTTAGACTTATGTTCACACGTTTATCATTAAAATGTATGATGTTTCATAATGGAACTATTTTTGTACTCCTGAATAAAAAGCCTTATTACACATGTGTCACTCTTTTGCTGTTAGTAGCAATGTCAAACAAGTATGTTGGTTTTCGCCGTGTATTCAGGGTATGTGATAAAATTGCAAAAATTGAGTGTACTGTTTATACACCAGGGCCCGTATTCACAAACCAACTAAGATTAAAATTTATCTAAGAATCCCGAAATTATCTTAGATTTCACCAAGTTTTGCTAACTTTGTAAGATGTTTCTTAACTTTCGTCATTTGCAAAATTTTACAAGTTTTTCTTCATTCTGTGATTTACACTTAACATTGAAAGCTGGCGGTAGCTTGTGGAGGAACACTCAACACTTACAAGATCAGAAGGCAATCGGCACATAACTGAGATGTTGTTGATCATAATCTTGACATCTTGTCACACATACGAAACAGTGGACCATGTTAAAAAATGTCAAAAATAATGAAAGGAAATATAGTCTTTAATCAAAGTATTTTGCTATCCCGAGGTTTATTCGTCAGTTATATGAACAAAAGTGTGCAAAAGAGTGATTGTAATTCGTACGATAGCCTTCACTCGTGGGTGTCCTTTAAATATTATATTTGTAAACTTTAGGAGACAACACAATGAGTGGAGCTCAAGTAGAACGGATACTGTGCATGAGATGTCAAAGAAAGACACCAAACAGAAATATGCAAGTTCTCTATGACGGAGGAAGGAGAAGAATTCGGTGTTCGTGTGCTGTGTGTGGGGCAGAGAAGTCCATGTATGTTTAAGCAGAATGGGACAAGGAGTTAACTGACGCTTATTGACTTATTCAATTCTTTTATTATTGATATCCTTCAATATTATAACAAACTAATCAGAAATCTACAATAAAATAAACATATTGGTTGTAAATCAAATTCATTTTATTAAAACATTTTATTGTGCATTTTATATCAGCAGAAACATGCGTTCATATTGTTGGTACTTTCTGATTAAAGATTTACTAATTGAGTACTTTGCGTTCACTTGTTTTATTTTGTGCCCCCCAATTCTTCATTTTGGTTTAAAAGCAACTATCAAACTAGCAAATTACACAGAGTCCTAATAATTGTAAGGTTAAAATGATATCAAGATCAGCGAAGGTCAGACATTACTTGCACACTACATACGTGCAGAAACTAGTATAATGTGTAAACATTGATTTGTGTCATCAAAATGATAACGAACAGAATGACTCGGTACAAGCCAACAGATAAACTTGATACGACCACTATCTGTAGGGTGATATGACACACATGCAATGTATTTACGAATTATCTATTGATATTATAAATTCCTGTCTCTACGTATCAATCCGAACTCTTGTCTAAATAAAAGTGCCTCGGACGCCATTTTGTTGTTGTTCACCGACACGGGCTACTTTCTATCATGGCTGTCCCTGGAAATCTAACAATGAAAACAACCTGGTGCTTTTCTTTCAATGGGACTTTAATGCCCATTTTATCAATCGCGAACGATAAATACGTTTTGAACAATAATAAATAATTAAAGTCCCCTAAGCTTATAAATGTATTGGTCCTAATCGTTTCTGTTTGTTCTATAACAGAGGAATCCGGTATGTTATCCCCCAGTGCATACTTTATAGAAAGAAAAACTGTTTCCGAAACCACTATCGTATTTTTTTCAATATCATTGAAATAAATATTATTTATAGAACACCTGTGTTTTCCCGCAGTCATGCTATGCACATGTAGTAAAGTGACGTCACGCGCTCTACATATTTCAAGTTTACAAAAGCAAAAATCACAGTGAAATGAGTGTTTTCAGACGAAAAGGGCTTGTTTCATCGGTAATAATTATCTTCGGATGATATCAGCAATTAAATGTTTTGCATATATTTTTCTACAACAGAAAGCTGATGGGGTTTTAAGAAAGACAAGAAAAGCAACAAAAAAAAACATGCTAACAAGTATACGGTTCTTTTCGTACTGAGTCAAAACACTAAGGCCTCGTTTTATCAATATATTTTTATATCACGTAAGATTCGTTCCTACAAAGACACTTACGACAAAAGTTACGAAATTCTTAAACCGTTTTATCAACTGTTCTTATCTAAATGTGTAAAGACCGCGACACAGTCTACACGGGTAAAGTGTATATTCACCGGCCATATGAAAAACTGTTATATAGAGAATTATATTTTATTTCTCAACCGATTTTTGTAAATTATATACCAAATTAAAGATGAAGCTCTAATCGTTCAGAAAATGTAAACTATTTTATATATCTTAGCTGAAAATATGTTTTTAAACCATGTGAACATTGGCTAATGATAAATGTATTTTTGAGTCGCTCAAACTTGCACATAAAATTACTTTATCCGCACGTCTATTTATGATGGACAACCAAACCGTACCTTTTATGATTCATGCTTATCAGATCAAATTATTATCGTTTGAGTGGTAAGAATTCACAGTGAGAATCGGAGAAAACATTTAATAAATACGAAAACTCCAAATGTATTTTAATATCTCTTAGCTTTATTTTGAAATGTTTATCATGACCAATATGTTTTATGGCTATTACACGCACTTACGATCGGTTAAAGAGAAATGCACTAAAGGAGAAAAATGTGTTCACGGTCTTAAAATAAGTTTTAAAAATATCAGTGATGCGCACATACGCGCACGTGCGTAACGTTAATTTGAAAAGTGAATAATATATAAAAGTGCCATATAAGTCGTAAGCTAATTACAAATGCATTATGTCTAACAAACGTTAATCACGATGTTTAAAATAAAATGCATGATTCAAATAAATAATATTTGACAGTCCCTGCAAATCCCTGCAAATACAACTGAAAGTTCATCATTTTAGTTCTAATTTAAACTAGAAATGTGTCCGACAATCTGACACGAATGCCTCCCGAAAGCTAAGTCAAAAAGAGACCATAACACCTGTGAAAAAAATGGGTTTTATGTCAAACCGAACTTGACCTGTATTTAATATTGTATTCCTTCATGTAAAATATGAAACAATCCTTGAAATATTTCTTGAGTTATTGCTTGGAAACCAAAATGTGAACGGATAGATATTCTCTTGAGAGGTATGTTGTCGGGTGTACCCTTTGATGTTTTCGGTGTTTTTATTCCCACAAGTCGCACCAAACAAGTCGTAATTATCCCCACATTTCCAATTTGTACGTAATTGAACCTCAAAATGTACCAACCCACAACCACCATCTGGTGTGTACGGACGGACACACAGACGGACAGAGGAAACACTTTACGCTCCTCTGCCATTTCGAATAGCGGGGCATAAAACATCCAGAACCAAGCTACAGCGGGATTACATTCTTCCTTGTGTGCATAAAATTCATTTATAGCTGGCTACGCCTCTGAACATAAAACTGAATTTATTTTCCATTATTTACGTATATCTAGTACATCGCACTCGACAGTCTTAAAATAAAAGACTGTCTCGTAATAATTAAGGCAGAAGCCGCGTTTTCTTATCTTTAAGAAAGCCCATGAGCAATCGTAAAGTTAAGAAAGGATCGTTCCCAAACTTAAGAATTTGTAGCTAAGAAAATATTGATGAAACGTATTTTAACGCTAAGAGGGGAGATAAAACACTTCTTACTTAAGAAGTGACGTAAGATGTTTGATGAAACGGGGCCTAAGTATTCTTCAGAGATTGAAACGAAGCATAGTTATTTTCGCTGTAAATTATCTTCTGCTAAACGGGGTGTCAAATTACGAGTGAATTTTGATAATCGCCCATTAAAGCGTCTGGGATATAGAACAGATTGACTAAAATACGATAATATCACGTTAGCGCGTGAGGGCAGTTTCGTCATGGCAAGCAGGCCAAAATGTTGTGTCACAGGGTCACTCTCTGACGTCACATGAGACTATATTTGTAGTAAATAAGTCACGTGAGGTATAATAAAATAATCAATGGCGTATTACGTAATAAAAAGCGGTTTTTTTAATCGGAGGCACTGTTCCCCGAATTATACATGTATAGTCATTTTAAGGCATAACTTATGTCTTAGTCAAAATTTAAGATAAATAAAATTCTCAACTCGGAATACTGAGAACGTTTGTGTATACGGACCCAGAAACGTAAGTGGTCTTTGTGTGTTATAATATGTGTAAAATGAATTGAATCAGCACTGTGGTGGGTGATAGCTATGTTATTTCATTTTAGATAAAACTTCTGGATATTTTCATTGAAATTTACTAAAACCATATTTTGATTGAATATCATCAATAAATCATTCGTCTATCAGGTTTTTTTTTTAATCTGGTCTGATTATTGTACGGCGACAGGAGTCGCCGTACACTCTGGAATGCTTATTTGTTAAGTGGCAATGCAAAATCGCAACTTCTTGCACCGAAGCAGATTACTGATAGTGTCCGAAATATCCGCAATGGTCATCACGTGATATAAACAAAACAGAAATAGAGCGAGGTCACGTGTTACTCACATCAACTAGTGTTAGCTTGATGACGCAGTCGCTATTTATTGTCTAAGAATGGAGCGAGCTCGATAAACAACGACGGGAATGAATCTGCCCATCTGTCAATAAACGAACCGAATCCAATCCTACTATAGTAAACAAACATGGCGTTGAATTTAGTACACTATCAATCATTGTGTTATATTACTGAGGATGAAGCAAAACTACTTTTAAGTGGTGTTCATGTGTACATACAGACTGTGTATTATTCAAGTTGTTAATCGGACTAGCTAATAGTCTCAATGATCACGTGACATTCACTGAATGCTAGTAGCTGTTTAATATCGTTGTCGTCTCGTCAATGTCAATCACCTATAAATTACTAGAAACGTGTCAATATTTCAATAAAAGTGGTTTCAGTCGACTGAAATTTGACTCTGCCTGGTGGGCTACAACGAAAACTAGTCTAGTATTTATATGGGTACTGTGACGACAGGGTTCGACATTAAGGCAGGTCGGAACGACAATCAATAGCTTACTGATCCAGTCTAGTGCATCTTGCTATTTGGTAGCCCGAATGGTCGTGCTCTTGAAAATGCAGCCGAAACTCTTTATGTCAAAGGACTTTGGAAAACTTGTTCGATCTAAATGAACTTCGATGTATAAATTATTAGAGAAATTCGCTGTGTTTATTACATTTTGGAGCGATCGTCGGTGTGTTGTAATAATCATTTAATCGTGTTATAAGATACGGAACACGGTATTTATACGTTTCGATGTATTTATTTTAGCAACATGTCGCAAATAAACAAAACATCATAAACATATTCACACAGACTAATTTTATAATCGCAAGCGTGGACACTGACTTGTTTACGCAATTGTCATTAATTAAGTATCGATTTCGGAGCTCAATACAAAAAATGTCCGATCAGGTGAGAAATGATGACTTAATTGGTTCGACATAGACGGTCACTTAATGGTTCGATATAGATGGTCACTTTACAGTTGAAAATCTATGTTTGGGACCGTTATACCAGGTGTTTACGACAACGTACCCTCAGACAACGGAGTATATTATTTTTGGAGACTTTATTTAAATATTTTAAATGCATTCCAGCAGATATTGCAACGTCTGATACATCGAGATGATAGTTTCCCCTGATTTTAATTTTAGGGTGAAAACAGGGACTACATATTGAGTACCTCGTGAACTGTAGAACCATATGACCAGATTCATGAGATTCATGAAACATCAACGGCTTGTATTTTTGATGGGTATATGATCACTTTAGTTTCGGGATCAGTTAAGTCAAAATAACAAATTCGTTTGATCTGAAACTTTGCACATCCTGATAAAAAATGTTACATAGGCCACATTCTAGTATTGAATTGCCGGATGCGATTTTGCGCCGTACAAACATTTAACTTGTGCAAAATTGGTATTTTATTACATTTGTTATCACCACTGACTTGTTATGGCATGTCGAGATCTATATCAGTAACGAGCGATGATGTGGCCGGAGCTTATCGGGGAACTATCAAGAAGCTGCTGCTTAACCAATAATCATGCATTAGCAGATGGTATTCAATGGTAGTACACTACGTCATCGAGCACCTGTTAATGGATACACGTCGTATGTTTTTTTGACAACATCCTCTCGACTCAAAGGTAAATTAATTATTTCGGCAAGAAATAGAAAATTGATGTAAAAAGATATCGCGCACCAAGGATTTACTGTTGCATGTTATGTTTTCTTGAAAACAAAATGTAGTTAGCATCTTTATTAAGGCCAGAAAACGGGATAAAGTTTTAGCTTGTGCGCGGCTCCTGCGTCCCGAACTTGTTTACAAAATGCCATAACATTTTACGAAACTTTTTTGTTTTAATTCTTTAACGCACCAGAGAATAAACCGAGAGTTTGTGGTAATGGTTTTTAGTTAGTTACGGAATATTTAGTTTCAGAAATCAGTATTTCTCAGATTTTGTTATATTTTTTAAAATGGTACCACCCGTACTCAATTTAAGAAATGATTCTCTCCGTACCTCGATTTTTAACGATTCCAGTTGGAGTAAATCATGTTCACATACTCTTGTAATGATATATTGTATGCGTAACATTTGACAATGGTAACCCTTAAGGAAATAGAAAAATAGCGGCTAGTTAGCTGCTAACTAGTCGCTACTTTTTTGATAGCAAGAACTAGTAGCAGGAAGGTAGCGGGTGGTAGCGAGTATATTCTATGTATCTGCTACCTAGTCGCTACTAGTAGCGACTTCTATTATAGATAGCAGGAACCTGCTAGCATAGCCAGAAGAGATCAGCTATGTGATTTGCGTAGCATATCAAACTTTGTATGATAGCAGCTACTTAATGTCATAAGGACAAGAAGATTGAATACGAAAACGCTGACCACACCTCTAACCCCCCCCCCCCCCCCTTAACGCATGCGCACCAAGGTATATAAATCCGAACATTAATATAATTATGATTATTAAACTGAATCTAAACATATATATACTTTGTTTATAAATATCGGTCTCAAAAAGAAAAATAAATCCTATTTGCACTCATATCAGTTATATTCATGACATAATGGGGAGATAAATAGGAATGTGACATATGAAATTATCCAATGAAATGGCCCCAGATTATGATCTCACAGTTTGATTGCAGTTGACGCGTATTCGAGTTTGCTAATTGGTGTAGTTTTTTAACATGAATTGGCGGCTTGTCTGAAGATGGATTTCAAAACGGTTTTCGTCATTCTTTAGTATTTTATTCTGGTACAAATATTGTTTCAATTACAGAATGCGTATATGATAAAACAGCGTCCGTAGTGGAGCTACCTTTTTTATTAAAGCCCCATTAGCTTTTTGCTGTAGAAAAATGTATGCAAAAACATTTAATTGTTGATATTATCCCAAGATAATTATTACCGACGATGCAAGCCCTTTTTCGTCTGAAAACACACATTTCACTGTGATTTTTGCTTTTGTAAATTTGAAATATGTAGAGCGCGTGACGTCACTTTACTACGTGTGCATAGCATGACTGCGGGAAAACTCAGGTGTTCTATAAATAGTATTTATTTCAATGATATTGAAAAAATACGATAGTGGTTTCGGAAACAGTTTTTCTTGTTATAAAGTATGCACGGGAGGAAAACACACTGGATTGCTCTGTTATAGAACAAACAGAAACTATTAGGACCAATACATTAATTTTAAATTAATGGCAAGGACTTATATGCATACATAAACCAGACTATTTAAAGCGTCAGAAATAATGTTATTTTCATTACAACACTTCTTCTAAAATACTACAGTAAACATCTTTCCTAGAATCACCAAAGTTATGCCCCTGTAATTACTTAGTTTGTACATTTTCTTTAATTCATATTTTGTGCAACGGTACACCCATATGGAAAATGTGGGAATATATAGTGTTTGATAGGAATAATAATGGAACAATTGGAGGAATGTTGCTTACGCCTTTAAACCGAAATTTAACAAGAACAACTATAACAAAACGGCTTGTCTGAAGATGGATTTCAAAACGGTTTTCGTCATTCTTTAGTATTTTATTCTGGTACAAATATTGTTTCAATTACAGAATGCGTATATGATAAAACAGCGTCCGTAGTGGAGCTACCTTTTTTATTAAAGCCCCATTAGCTTTTTGCTTTAACAAGAACAACTATAACAAAACGTTATAGTTAGATGAATTACTGGAAGCATTGGTTCAAGTTTTTTGTATGAAGTTGCTTTTATTCATTCCTCCATTATGGAGAGTATAACATATTTACAAGTTATAGATACATGTAATACACATATTTTGACAATCATGAGTATTTGACAAAAGAATACATTCATGTATATAGTTCACATGTACATGGTATTACCATACCATACATCAATGAAATAAAGTACATTCTAAATACTACCAAATCCACCATAGTCTAATATGATACAACCACATTAAACTTGCATCTAATGATGTTCCCGATATTATGCCACGTTAACATCATAGAACGATGCCTAAATTACTTATTTGCGTTTCAACAACAGAGCAGACGAACAGATTCAGTCAAACATGTCAGGTAACTATGGCGTACGATAAGGGTCATAAATGCACGACCCTGCATGATGCTAAAAGTTTTCAGCATCATGCTGAAAGTTTACTTTTGACCCTTCCGCGCGTAAAACGATAATTAGCATGATGCAGGATTAGTCTGCACGACCCAGGGTCATGTAAAATATCATTGGCCGTTAACGTACTAATCTAACCAATCAGAAAATATCCGAAGATTTGTGCAGACGGGTAAGCCCGTCTCATTGGCAGCTAAAGGGTTAAAGCTGGAGGGTCGCCAAATTATCCTGACTGTTGGTGTGACATTAAACGCCAGTGAAACGAAAAAGTCTTCAGATGTATATTGAATATGAGTCGGTCATATTACTTATCAAGCAACATGTCAAATAGTAATGCATACTTCATGAACTATTCAAGAACTTTTCGTGCATAGATCAAGAAAAAAGTGTGTTTCGTTAAGTTCCATGCGACGGGGATTTAGTTGACAGTCCATCGTATCGTATGTAACAAAAACACGGTTGGCAAAAGATGCTTGGCTGAATTGAAGTTTTTAAGACTGTTTCAAAAGGGTGTGATTTGTACACTGCAGGTCTTAACACAATGCACGACCTCACCAGTGACGGACGTCGATATCAGCTACGTGTTGAGCTAGAAATAGCCAATGGTACAGTGTACACAGCCACCTACGATGATTTTTCTATCGGTCCACCTGATGAGTATGTACTGCATGTAGGCAATACCATGGCAACGCAGGTTAGTCAAACTGCTAATGCCATCTGTTTCCATAGAAACGAAGGAAACTTAATGACTTTAATGAATAACTTCAAGGAATTTGGTATCACAACAAATGCACAATTTGCTTATTACCGTAGTAACATAACTTTTTACGCATTTGAGCTTAAACTTTAAGGGTAAACAAGAGCGTCGCGAGTGGTGCCAACGCTCGTCTGTTCATGGCCTCAGTGAGATCTATCCACCTATGAAGTTTTTATGTTGCTACCTCTTATAGCTTCTGAGTTATGAGCTACATTAAAGTTTTTCCACGACGCAGACGCAGGCGCCGCAGTGATCACAATAGCTGGACTTTTTCTTCAAACAGACGAGCTAAAAACAAACATATCGGTGATACAATAACATGAGATAACAGGTCAACATACAACTGTAATTAAAACCTAGTTTAAAATTTAACAGTTTAAAAGGGGTTAGAAGTTAGCAAAAATCTTTTTTTTTTCAAATATATTTTTTGTTCAGAGAAATTGTTAATTTGACATTATACATGTATATGTCTTATTGAAACTGAACTCAACTGCACAATGACCCGAAATAAAGATCGAACAAACTTTAGGTGTTTTTACAGAAGGATTTTTTTTTTATTAATTGTTTGTATTTTTATTTTATTTATCATTTTTCTATTCATTATTTCCAAAAATCTTACTTCATGTTTTGCATCCATTACTTTATTTATGAAATTGTTGCGTTTCCATGGTAAGAATATTTGGAATTCTTTATTCAGGGGACTCACTCTCAGGACACAATGGGTTGGGTTTCACAACAAAACAGAGAGACCATGATAGTAACACTGGAACAAACTGTGGCTGGTACCTGAATGGTGCATGGTGGTTCAACGACTGTTTTGACTCCTGTCTGACTTGTCCATACAGATTTCCAGGAACCAGTAACGATTGCCGAGTGTTTTCCTGGAACTCGCTCGGTTACTGCTTTGCTTTAAAATCAGCAAAATTGATGGTTAGACCCATATGATAGAATAAATGATGTAACACATCTTGCTTTTTTATTTCTAAAGTTTAACGTTGTACCAAACAGCAAAGAAAAACTCTTTCACAATTTACAAATCAAAATTATTTATTGACACGATATCAGTATAAAAGTTAATTTGTATTGAAGTCACAAACGGATGACACCAATTACAGCCAAGGGAGATAAATCATAAATCAACCATCACAACAAAGGGAGATAATTGATGCATTCATAATCAAAACAAAGGAGATAAATGACGAATTCACTCTCAGAACAAAGGGAGATAATTGATAAATCAACACCAAAACATAGGGAGATAATTGATAAATTGATCATTAAAACAATGAGAGATAATTGATAAATCAACACCATAACATAGGGAGATAATTGATAAATTGATCATTAAAACAAAGGGAGATAATTGATAATGTTTACCTTAAAACATAGGGATATAATTGATTATTTTAATCTTAAAACAAAGGGAGATAATTGATAATTTCACCATAAAACAAAGGGAGATAATTGATAAATTCATCATCAAAACAGAGGGAGATGATTAATAGATTCACCCACAAACTCTTCTTAACGTGTCAGTTAAAGTAGTGACCTCCAATGTGAGTGCATCAAAATAAAACTCAACAAATTGGAACAAAAATCAAATGATTCTTCCTCCTTTTTTTTATTTCCAATGACCGCAGCCAATGTCCAGTGGCTTTTGAGCCTGGCATGTAAACAAGCAATCTTGGTTCAAATCCCGGTCACAGCAGGTCATAACGTTCTATGAAATTTTGACAATAATGTTGATTTTTCTCCATGTTATGTGAAGGAGTCGTCGAGTCCTTGTGGAAGGTATGTTAGTACTGGTTAGACAACAGTCCAGGAAAATTGTTAAGGTGAACCGGCCACCGTATATAACTGAAATATCATTGTAAAAAAGGTGTAAAACCCACAGAATCAAACAAACTTGATCTTCAGTCTATTTCTAATAAAATCTAATTGAGAAATTTTGAATCGGTCCCACATGAGCAGCATTTTTTCTCTCAATAATAAATATGTCGTCTTCCTGCAGGTTGTACGATATTAACGTCTTCTTCGGAAATTTCATTAATGTAGTGTCTACTAATTGTCCAGAGAAGACGCTCTGGTAATAAACATCCATTTTTGATGACGGTAATCCAGTGAAATTCTGTAACATTTTCTTAAATTCTGAAACTGTTTGATTAAATTTAATGTCCATAAATTCAGATTTTTCTTCAAATCGAACCTGAAATAGAAAAGACAAAAAAAACAGGATACAGTTTGTAAAATTACACCATCTTATCAAAGTTTAAGTTCAGGACATTGAAAATACAAGAGCTGAGATTTGACCTGCGATGTGGATTCAAAAGGTATAAGGACATTAAATCTAATCTAGGTATAATGGCATTAAATTTGACCTAGGTATAACAACGTTAAATATGTCCTAGGTATTAACCAATATTAAATCTGTCCAAGGTAAAATGACATTAAATCTGATCTAGGTATAATGACATTAAATATGACCTAGGTAAAATGACATTAATCTGATCTAGGTACAATGACATTAAATCTGACCTAGGTATAACAGTATCAAGGACTTATATACATACATATAAGTCCTTGACAGTATTAAATTACAACACTAAATCTAATCTAGGTACAACAACAGTAAATGTGACCTAGGTGTAACATCATTAAATTTCACCGAAGTATAACAGCATTAATTCTGACATAGGTACAACAGCATTTAATTTGTACAACATATGAACCATTATGATGAAGATGTACCTCTAGGTTGATGAATTCGCGAGGTGCAAGATCTACATGAGCCAGTTGTTCAAGCTGTCCATGTTTTTTCTCTAGTTCTTCATACCTAAAAACACAAAGTTTGTTTGATAGCAAATAAACCCAGTTTCTTAATTGGTTCAAAGGGACACAACTACAGATTTATTTTGAAGGGACATTACTGCAGACATAGCTTAAAGGGACATAATTACAGATTTATACTAAAGATAGATAGATAGATCTATTTCACTATAAAATGTAAAGACAAACATGACAAGTACATTAAAACATACAAACAATGAAAGACAGGTATGAATTTAAAAAAAAGCCATGTCAATCAACATTATATAGTAAGGATTACACAAAAAAGGGTAAATCAATACTCTTATTTCAATTGTGGTCAAAGGAACATACCTCCAGATTTGGTTTGAAGTATTAAGTATGAAGGGACAAAACAACAGATACAAATAAAAGGGACACAACTCCAAATACAGTTTTAAGGGACATTACACCAGATTGGTTTAAAGGGACATAACTCCAGATTTGGCTTTAAGGGACTCAACTCCTGATATAGCTTAAAGGGGCACAACTCCAGATTTGGTTTTAAGGGACACAACTCCTGATATAGTTTAAAGATTCTCAACTTCTGATATAGTTTCAAGGGACTACACTCCTGACCAGATGTAACACACTAGGTCTCATTTGGATCTTACGATTTTACTCAGCATAGCTGGGTATAGTTATCTCAAATATCATCCAAATTAGCCAGAAAACAAATTTCTTACATTTCTGGTTTTTCTTCAGAATCCATGTATAAACGGATGAACATTCTCTCAGCTGCCTCTCTTTCAGTCTCAGATATCGGTGTTCCATTCAATTTGTCAAGATTCGGTAACCTAGCAACCATCTGTTGGCGCCTCTCCTTCTTTTCCATAGTCTTAAATTTACAGCAAAAGAAAAGATTAAATAAATTGATTTTTATCACAAAAATATCATACCTATTGTATACTTTAAACATAGGTTTAAAAAGACATGGAAAAAAGGGAGATCACTCCGTTACAATATTTAGTATCAACTGGTTCCTGTTGACTCTGTTTACTGCAAGATGGAACTGGAACAAGTTTATATCAAGTATTGATGTAACAGTGATGTCCCTTGTCATTTATGGCATGGGGTGATAATAAGTTTGAATTATTCTTTGTTAGATCATGGAATTTGCTCCAAATATGAAGGGGAATAACTCTTACTATTAACTATCTATCTATCAAGAGTGATGTCCCTTGCAAGATTTACAAAAATTTAGTTTCTAACAGATACATACAGTATAACATATGGATACAATAAAACACTAACCTCAAAAAACGGAACATCAGAAATTCTCAAACTCTGTAAGCAAGGAAACCTTCTATTTCTTCCCAGGTTGATAATCGACAGTTTGTCATATTTAATGAGTTCAATTTAGAAAATTCACTATACAGGAGGTTATCCATTAGCCTCGAGATCGGGGACTCTATGACGGTCAGTGACTGTAAAGAAGGGAACGCGTGTCCAAGTTTGGATATTTCGCTCCAGCTCTCAATTAGTACTTTATTCATGTAAAGTTTTTCCAGCTTGGTCGACAAAACACATTCTGGCTGTATATCCACACTCTTGTATCCATTTAAACTGATGTGGAGTTCTTTCAAACTAAAAAAAATAATTAAACACTGTAAAAAAAAACTTTGACTTTTCAATATTAAGACCGCCTTATTATAAGACGTGCAAAAAAGTTGTTTGTTTCTGGTTACACGATCTATCCTAATTTTTACCCACGACGCTAGACTTTTTATTAAGCTCGAGAAATGGTACATCCCATATCTCTCCTTTGTTGTACCTTTCCTCACGCTTTCAGGAATAATAAACCTTTTTTTAAAAATTCCAAACCTACCTACCCCTTTTTAAATGAGCGTGTAACAAGAGACACATATATTTTATGCCTAATAAACACTTGTTCTCAGACCTTCACATTACAGATCAAAGTGCTGTCATTAAACTGAAGTCTTTCTTCAAGGTCAATGAGGTTAATATCACTATTTACGACGTCAATAAATCTTGTTCGTTTAAGTTACTAAATATTAACACTGAGTACAATAACACTTTGCTTACTTAATGTTTCCTGGAAGTACAGTTAAATTGCTTTATAAGTTCGAAAATGCAACAAGAAATTGAAGAATGTTTTGTTTGTTTTTGTTTTGTTTGAGTTTTATGCCCCCTTTTCAACAGTCAGAGTCATATTAGGCGGCAGTTCACCTAAGCATCGTTCCTGGAAAGAACCAGAACTAGACTCCCATCCTCTTTAAGCAACTGCCTATTTTCTCACATAAAAACACATGGTCGGTAGTTCGGCTAGAACCCACGAACCTCTATCAGTGACAGGTTACAGTGATTTGAAGTCAGCGACCTTAACCACTCGACCACAGAGACGGGCTGCCACAAGAATGTAGGTTATAAATAGTGTTCTTACTTGGGAAAGAATGGTAGAACTTTAGATAAAGAAGACCAGTTAACACCAGTGCTGTTCAACACAAGATCTGTCACGGGAAAGGCAAAATCATTATCATCTTCTAGTGTAGATTCGTCTAAAGGATTTCCCATTAAATTTAAGAAGTGTACTAGTGGCATATGACTCATGGCGAGGAAAACCTGAAATATTGTGTGAGTTAAATCAATACGGTCACACCTGTGTTAAACGCCACTTATAATCAAAGAACAGAAATTACGCATGGAAACTGAACTTAAATAGACTAGCACTGCAACATGAAACGGGAACTAGTTTAACGATTGCATGGTTGGTGTAGATAAACGTATGACAGACCAAACACAATGTAAACCTATAATATGTAAGTAAAGGATTATTAGGACATGGGAACATAGCAAATGGAGGGCAAATCACATGCTGTCTACAGCAGAAAGGATCTGCTTTGATTGATCTTCAGTCAAGCTTCACATGGTTTTACTAGACTTATGGGCCCAGCCACATGTTTAGACCCGGAGAAATGGGGCACCTGTGTATATAGGCAACCTTCAGCTAACAATCCAAATTCATGTAAGGTAGAATAATATTCTGTTTCTGGTTACCCGACTTACCTTATTTTTCACCACAAACTTACACTTTCTATTAGGTACATCTACTGTCTCACTTTTCTACCTTTCCAAACACTTTAAAACTAATAAAAAATATAAACAAAATTTCCCGACCTACCTTCCCTATTTAAATACCGATAAGCAAGTAACCAGAAACAAACATAGATCATCGAGTACGCCCACGTCTCCAACTTCACTTATTTTCTCATCATCCAAGGTAACCCGTGGTGGCAGAGTAACTTTACCTGAGTCTGAAAAAAAAAATCATAAAAATGTAACAAGAACATTATCCAGATTCTAGAAATACATGAATATTACTATTTACTGGAATCTAAAAATCATTTATTTGGAAATACAGGTTTGACTGTAGTTTTAAGTTTTAAAATCCAAATCATGTAAATATCTGGTGATGAATCTTATTTTGTATTCTCATAAAAACGGTTTAGAACAAAAAAATTAGAAACATTAAAATAGACCTAGGCTACATACTCTACATTTCGTAGTCAAGACACCCTGAACAAGATTTTTTTTTATTTTCCAGCCCAAAGAGTGCCGTAAGCAGTGCCAACACTCGTTTATTTACAGCCTCAGTGAGATCTATCCAAGTATGAAGTTTCATGTTGCTACCTCTTCTAGTATCTGAGTTATCTGAGTGTATGAGCTATATTAAAGTTTTTGCACTGACGCAGACAACTCAGTGATCACAACATACAACTGTAGCTCGATTCTTTCTTTAAAAAAACGGACGAGCTAAAAGTAAAGAACTTCATACCATCACTTTTTTTTCTGATGCTTGATTTTGGTACAAATATAACACAATCCTCTGTATGGATGTCATCCTCCTCCCCTGATACATATTTATAATGTGAGGCATCACTTAGACATCTAATGATTACAGATCCTGAAAATGTAAAAGTTAGGGTAAATAACTCAGAATAATTCAAATCAATGACAGATAACTCTAAACCATTCAAATCAAGGGTATATAACTCTGAACCATTCAAATCAAGGGCAGATAACTCTGAACCATTCAAATCATGTCTAGATAACTCTAAACCAATTGAATCAAAGGCAGATAACTCTAAATGATTTAAATCTTGACTATCTATATCAAGTAAGGCAACTCTAAACCATGTAAAAAAAAATTCAATACAATTTGTTGGAAGGCACATATACATTGTAATATCTATGTTTAAGTATGTATGTTCAGAAGTGTCAACATTGGTTTGATCTACACGTACAGTATAATTGTATCCAGGCAATATGTTTTTCAGAATCTCACATTTACAGTCCTTTTTCATTGGTTTGTGGATAAGGTATTGGGTCTTTGAATGGAGAAACTTGCGTTGTGAAACATCAAATTGGGGAATATTTGAGACTAACATACTTTCTTTATTAAGACCAAAACATGTCCAGACATCGCCTTAAAATTGTTATGGTTCTCTACGCAGTCTCCACAGAAATATTCCACACAATTTACACAGTATTTCGTGGCTTGTTTGTTCCTCTTCTTTTCACCACGTGGAGTACAACACAAATAAAAAATTTCAGAGCCTGAATTAATCTGGGAATGACTCAAATCTATGCAGTCCTTTTGAGCAGCCATCTTAATCAGTTATTGAAAGGGGGAGTATACGCATTCGTCATATGACTTTCAAAGATAACATAATGGTGATAAAATATCAAGATTTACTTCCCTTTGAATTAACTGGAATGACTTGTCTCCCTTTGAATAATTCTAATGTTGGTAGAACACATTCAACTGTCCATTAACTCAAGGGCTTTCTTTATATTTTGGGGAAGGTTCCTTAGCCCTTAATGTAGATATGACGTAGCGGGGTAGTTCTAACCTTTCTCGGGGGAAAATAATCGCCTGAAATCTATTTGTGGAATGAAATTTCAATGAGTTAGTTGAATATTTGAGGAAAATTGCTAAATTTCAAAGCATTTTTCAAGAGGGGAGGCACCCATAATGGGCTATAACTTTATAATTAAAGAAACCCCCGTAACTAGAGAAGCCAAGTTTATCTACTAAACTTCTCAAAGGGCCTTGACATTGTAAAGACTTAATTAATTAATATTATTTATGTCAGAGGTCATTACTTGAAATAGATCAACGCTTGTTTTAACAATAGGTCACAGAGTGTTGTTGTAAATGTTCAAAATGATTATTAAGATCTAGAGAGGCCATTTTTCCTGAGGTTGTCCATATCTAAGGTTGTGTAGTTAACTGGTGTTAAACTGTTGCATATAAAACAATCAATAATAACCATTGCATGATAATCATCCTAATAATTAAATAATTAAAAAGGGATCATCACCACCGTTTTCAAGTTACAGTCAAACCTGTGTTAGCCGCCACCTCCGAATAAAGGCCACCTTCTTAATGAAGGCCACTCTGTTAAAAACCCTCATTGATTATTTAGAACTAAATGACCTCTGAATAAAGACCACATCCGAATACAGACAACCCTGTGAATAAAGGCTACTCTTTCAAAAACCCTCATGGATTATTTTGAACAGAATGACCAGAGTAAACAAACTCAATATCACGGAATTTCATGTTCATTCTTAGACATTCACATGTATTTATGCCGTGAATGAATTAACCATTAAGGTCATGAATGTCATTTGCTGATGCTGTAAACCTTAATAAACGCTGCATAGCACAATTTAATTATCGCTGATTTATGATGCAGAGATATCTCATTTTATTAAGCGCCCCCTTTTGGAAAATGTGAAGTTTTGATACCGTGCTAAGTTAATCAGAGGGAGGGCTAGATGAAGAGAGAATGGCAAAATTTGAATGATAGAAATTGCTATCACAGAATAGATTATTCTTGTCACCATTACGTGTTTTACACCAACATTAACTATCTTCTTTTATTTGTTTCTTCGTGGTTGTGATTTGTTTGTTAATACAAATGTACATACTTAAATCTGTGAACAATGGTATCAAATGAGAAAATATGATCTTTAAGCACATTTGGCCTTTATTATTAATCTGTATACTAGTGGGGAACATTGTGAACAGGTGGCCATTGCAGACAGGTGTATATTGTAGAAAGGTAATCATTGTAAACAGGTGGCGATTGTAAGCAGATGACCATTGTAAACATGTGACCATTGCGTGATATGTGACTTTTGGTTACAGACGGCCAATATATACAGGTGACCATTTTATACAAGTGATCAGTGTTTACACGTGACCATTGTTTACAGGTGACTGTAAATTCAATATATTTGCTTCAGTTTTTGTTTGCTATTTCAAACGTTACACTGTACAAATTATTTATTTATTTGGTTTGAAAGAAAGCCAGGATTAATAATTTATGCTCCTCGAGTCAATGCACATAATGTTATTAAAGTAAAGATTGCACAATATACAACTTACATCTAACAAGATCTTGTACAATGTAAACAATCATGCTGAAGAAATTTATAATATTCTCCACTTTAAAGATAACATATCTTTAAACAATCGTCAATAAGACATTAGCAGACCATTGCAAAACTATCAATTTGTGTTACTGTTAAGATTTACCAGTGAGCTGGCTTAACATCAAGTTCATGATATACAACATGCCTATATAAAGCAAATAATAACTTTATTTGACTACCAGTTCTATTGAGCACACATTGATATATGAACAATAAAAAAACCTCTGAGCTATTCTGTTTGTTCTGTAAACAAAATCTGCTTTTTTTTAAATTTGAACCATGTTGAATATACATTTTTGTCAACAATACTGTGTGAATATATACAAAATATAGTTTGGAACTGTATAACATCTATAGTTTGTTACTTTACAGTAAATACTTTAATTGTATCACTGTCCTTTATTCCTACAATCAGTTTGTGGTTGTTTCTATCATAACACAACGTCAATGGACGTATCACACCATTACTTCTAGTAACAATCTCTCCTATATATTGTCCACCTGGTCCTAGTTGTATTACATTAACTGACCATTGACCACATACAATCACGTTACCATCACCATCAGTACACACTCCACGTGTTTTGTTTAGTTCTGTACCAGAATATCTCCATACAACATTACCATCAGTATCCAATGTCATCACACCTTTACGCAAGTCAGCTACATGAATCATCTTCTCATCATCACTTACAGTAATATCCCAGACATCTGAGAATATGTCATGTCGTTGTATTTCTGTAGTGATAGTCTTCATTATTTCATCATTCAATGTATAGATATATAGAGTTTTATTATCACATACATACATCTTATCTCTGATGACAGTCATACATCTACAGTAATGTTTCATACCAAGTGAACGCGTTGGTACAAGTTTATTACTGATAGACACAAACTGTATTGTTTTATTATAACCCAGACATACTGCTACTTCTGTTCTACTCACTCTACATACTGACTGTGGTGTATCCAATGTTAATGTTGATCTGACTCTATATGTTCTACCATCAACTAATTTTAACTTGTTATTCTTATGATCAGCCAACATGATGTCACCATTATCTAAAATACAGGATGAAAATATCTTACATATCTTCTTGTCATCTTGTTCATGTATGTTGTACTCAGATGTATCTACTATTTTATAAAGATCATGTTTCTGTGGTTTCATTGTAGCTTGTTGTCTTGTAGAGTCAGTTTTGTTTTTCCTATCACCAGTTGATGATGAACGTTTAGTAGATTGTGTTTGTGGTTGTTTCCCACTTGTGGTAACTGTTGACTGAGTAGAGTCTTGAACCATTGGAGGAGTCAGTATTCCTAATGTAACAATACTCAACAAGAACGTCATGATGTCTGTATTTCTGGTAAATGCTAGTTCTCTGGTATGGTCATGGGGTAATTCTGATAGTAACTCTCGACATCGCTTTATCATACATTGACTGAGTTTAGCTAATGTAAACTTCTGAGAGTCATTGCTTTGGTCTGATTCAATCTCTGACTTGAACCTAACAAGTTCATTATGTACCCCTTTTATGTTCTGTTTTGTACTATCTATCTTCTGTCTGGAATCTTTATGTTTAGCATCAAGTTCTGCTAGTGTTGTTGCTTCTATTTGGTCAAGGATTTGGTTGATGTCATCTCTGTATTTCTGTATTTCTTTCTTACAGTTGGCTTTACTCTTGTCTACGTTGGCATCCAAACTATCGTGATGTTTTTGAAGTATCACCATCTCCTTGATAGCTTTCGTTAATTGGTCGTTGATTTTACGAACTTGTTGTGAAGGAAAGTTGGTCTGTACATACTCTGGTATGTAGTGGATGTCATTGCATGACCTGAAAAATAAGTTCTCATAGTTAGTCTCATTGTAAGTCCAGTTATCAGAATCGTAGATATTGGGAAGACATAGTTATTTGGACTGTCCACAGACCTGACCTCTGAATAATTTGGTTATGTGATCAGCCAGGCTATCAATTCATATGATCCATTACATGTCAAGTTTTAAAACAAAATAGATAAAATGAGGCGTAGCTAGTGTTGATAATAACAACTCTGTTTCATACATGTGTACGTAGAAAGAATTATGTAGTGATAAGATTTGAAATGAAATCTTTCTCTCTAGATATTAGATATTCGCCTGATCTTTACACATCTTGACCTGCCAGCTGATTGTAAGATAATTATTTTCAGTGGTCAAAGGCCCTTTTTATTACACTAGACTGAATTGTAATCAGCTTGCTTTATACTTAAAGTTAAGATATTTATTGAAGTAGTTCACTAGCACTTTCATCATGTTGTTACAGTATCACAATATTCAGTTTGATAATTTCTTAGGAATTAATTGACATTAAAATTACCTTTAACACTGGAACTATCCCTTATAGCCTAAATGTCATATTCGTGATAGTAACACCCATAGTAAGAACTTATGGAAGACAAAACCTTATTACTTACTTGTGATCAAGTGTGAAACACACAGAACAGCCCACTGAGTCATGACCAGCACAATACATGTTAATCACTTCTAAACGATGTTGTTTGCACAGTTCAGTGGGAAGGACTTGAACTTTGCATCCTGTTCCACTTGTGGAAGGTTTTGAGGCATCTGCATCCACCAAAACATGTCCAGACGACCAAGCAAATCTGTTGTGATAGTCCACACAAGTTACACATAAGTATTCCTTACAATTAACACAATATTTTGTAGCTTGTTTATTTAACTTTCCTTTACTGCATGGAGTGCAGCATAAGTCAAAATATTCATCTCCTGCATTTCTTTGTGAATGAGTTAACTTTGTGCTCCTTTTCTTCTCCGCCATCTTCGCTGAATGATTTGTGTGATAAACACAATATTTGACAAGAAAGTATTGACTCACATCATAAATTATGACTTCAATACTAGGAATTCTATAAATAGCACTTCAGAGATAATTCTCTTTGTAACATTGTAATAGTATTTCTGCAGTTGTTACCCTTAAAATGACTCGGGGATAACAACTCGTTTCTGGGGTTCAAATGTAAAGACATTTATACCTGTCTCAAAACCGAAGTAGTTGATTAGTTGATTTAGATCAAAGTGTTGATATTGACCGAAGGCTCTATACTGTGACTGGTTTTCAAAAAAAAAATTTTTGTTTAGTGTTAAGTTATCTGCCTTAGTAACTATGCCAGAAGACTTTACATAATTATTGTCTAATATAGTCTGAAAAGAGATCCTTTGGAAACACATAGTGCAACTATGTCAAAAGATGTGATCCGATGTGATTTGGTCTCCTCAAAAGCAAAAGTGCAACAGTACGCATGCCCGCTAGCACCGGTTTATGCTATATTCTGTTATAATATTACAAACAGAATAATCGCATTCAGTAGGTAACGATCAGAACAACCTATCACTTAGTTATAAAAAGTTAGCACTACATATACACTGAAAGATTGAATTAATTGATGGACTAGACAATAAGTTTATCCAAAAATTGTCGCATCCGAATTATATCACTAACTTTGTTAAAACTAAATAAACTATATAACTAAAATTGGTATCACGTGACCAATATCCTGGTAAGCTATTGGCTCAAAAGTTACAACACTCTGGACTTGAATTTTGTTGCAATTTATGGACATAGAAAAAAATGACCCTGGCAATATCTCAAGATAGGTAGGTTTCAGAGTGTTGCTGCTCATACCACTATAATATAGGGCTTGAAAAGACGAACATTTTGATACCAAAAACTCATTTTTTCAAAGAATGGAGTTACAACATTCTGGAATTAGGGCGACGATGTACTTAAAAGCTATCGAGGAATACATTGCATATAAAAGTGTCTAGAATTGTAAATAAACATTAACAATCTGCTATTACATTTTTCTGGAAATCTTCAAAAGTTTCATTGAGTAAATTGACGTAAAATTTTAAACATTTGTTATAGAATGTACTGATGTGTAAGTCATGTTTCCTGTTTCGTCTTAAATAAAGAAAGCTGTTGGATAGGTATTAAACAGAATTAACCACAGCATACTATGTGGCCCATGATACAGAAGTTGAAACTGAAAACTATCAAAATGGTGTTAAATTAACTAACCAAATAAATTCCCCACCTCAGTGTTGCTACATTTTACATATAAATAATATTTATAATTCATCCATTTATTGTCATAATAGTTTTTAGACTCATGAGATGTACATTGAAGGCTTTCTACAGCATTTATACTGGATATTATTTCTTTCTTTCTCTCAAAATATAGTAGGGTATTATTCATGCATCTTTCTCAAAATATGGGTGGGCGTATTATTTATATAACTTTCTCACAAGATGGGTGGAGGTATCACTTAATATGTATCTTTCTCAAAATATGGGTGGGCGTATTATGTACGGAAGGTACCTTGAGTTTATTAGAGTATGCTTGATATAAGCTGTCATATTTATTAATTAAATGTTTAAAATCTCAATAAGAGACTGCATTCTATGAACACGAATGTTATTTTTCTTCATTTAGATCAAGATATGTTACACTTTAAAGAAGTAAACAGTCAATAGATTTATATGTGTCTATGAAACAATTTGTATTTATTAATAATTTATTTGTTTTCTTATGAATAAATAGACTCAGCAGTCTATACAAATAGTGTAATTTCACCTCATTTAGATCAAGATTATTGATTTTGATAGACTATTGATTAATAGAGATATATCTTTTCTTTTTGTATGGAGATTTATGAAAGGCAATAATTGAATATGTCTTTTTCTGCACTTTTGAAAATATGTCAAAAGGTTTCCTTAAAATCGAATTTGCAGCATAGAGGCACTTGAAACCATACAACAAAGAACGAGCTGTATATGTATACATATTTATTGAATAAATATTTACTTCTGCTTAAATGAACATTTTGAATGGTAAAATATACACATTCAATCACATAACATGAACAATAAAAGAGTCATTACCCAATATAATAATTACAATAATAAGAGACAAACATCTGAATGTAGTTAAAGATTAACAAGAATTCTATCATACATACCTATGTGTAATATGTCCATGAGTACACAGTGTTAATATATCATGCAGACCTATGTGTAATATGTCCATGAGTACACAGTGTTAATATATCATACATACCTATGTGTAATATGTCCATGAGTACACAGTGTTAATATATCATGCATACCTATGTGTAATATGTCCATGAGTACACAGTGTTAATATATCATGCAGACCTATGTGTAAAATGTCCATGAGTACACAGTGTTAATATATCATGCATACCTATGTGTAATATGTCCATGTGTACACAGTGTTAATATATCATACATACATGTGGGCAATATGTCAATGAGTACACAGTGTTAATATATCATACATATATGTTTACTATATGTCCATGAGTACACAGTATTGATATATCATACATACATGTGTACAATATGTCCATGAGTACACAGTGTTAATATATCATACATACATGTGGACAATATATCCATGAGTACACAGTGTTAATATATCATACATACATGTTTACTATATGTCCATGAGTACACAGTATTGATATATCATACATACATGTGTACAATATGTCCATGAGTACACAGTGTTAATATATCATACATAGATGTGGACAATATGTCCATGAGTACACAGTGTTAATATATCATACATACATGTTTACTATATGTCCATGAGTACACAGTATTGATATATCATACATACATGTGTACAATATGTCCATGAGTACACAGTGTTAATATATCATACATACATGTGGACAATATGTCCATGAGTACACAGTGTTAATATATCATACATACATGTTTACTATATGTCCATGAGTACACAGTATTGATATATCATACATACATGTGTACAATATGTCCATGAGTACACAGTATTAATATATCATACATACATGTGGACAATATGTCCATGAGTACACAGTGTTAATATATCATTCATACATGTGGACAATATGTCCATGAGTACACAGTGTTAATATATCATTCATACATGTGGACAATATGTCCATGAGTACACAGTATTAATATATCATTCATACATGTGGACAATATGTCCATGAGTACACAGTGTTAATATATCATTCATACATGTGGACAATATGTCCATGAGTACACAGTGTTAATATATCATTCATACATGTGGACAATATGTCCATGAGTACACAGTGTTAATATATCATTCATACATGTGGACAATATGTCCATGAGTACACAGTGTTAATATATCATTCATACATGTGGACTATATGTCCATGAGTATACAGTGTTAATATATCATACATACATGTGGACAATATGTCCATGAGTACACAGTGTTAATATATCATTCATACATGTGGACAATATGTCCATGAGTACACAGTGTTAATATATCATTCATACATGTGTACAATATGTCCATGAGTATACAGTGTTAATATATCATACATACATGTGGACAATATGTCCATGAGTACACAGTGTTAATATATCATACATACATGTGGACAATATGTCCATGAGTACACAGTGTTAATATATCATTCATACATGTGGACAATATGTCCATGAGTACACAGTGTTAATATATCATTCATACATGTGGACTATATGTCCATGAGTACACAGTGTTAATATATCATACATACATGTGTACAATATGTCCATGAGTACACAGTGTTAATATATCATACATACATGTGGACAATATGTTCATGAGTACACAGTGTTAATATATCATACATACATGTGTACTATATGTCCATGAGTACACAGTATTGATATATCATACATACATGTGGACAATATGTTCATGAGTACACAGTGTTAATATATCATACATACATGTGGACAATATATCCATGAGTACACAGTGTTAATATATCATACATACATGTGGACAATATGTCCAAGAGTACACAGTGTTAATATATCATTCATACATGTGGACAATATGTCCATGAGTACACAGTGTTAATATATCATTCATACATGTGGACTATATGTCCATGAGTACACAGTGTTAATATATCATACATACATGTGTACAATATGTCCATGAGTACACAGTGTTAATATATCATACATACATGTGGACAATATGTTCATGAGTACACAGTGTTAATATATCATACATACATGTGTACTATATGTCCATGAGTACACAGTATTGATATATCATACATACATGTGGACAATATGTTCATGAGTACACAGTGTTAATATATCATACATACATGTGGACAATATATCCATGAGTACACAGTGTTAATATATCATACATACATGTTTACTATATGTCCAAGAGTACACAGTATTGATATATCATACATACATGTGTACAATATGTCCATGAGTACACAGTGTTAACATATCATACATACATGTGGACAATATGTCCATGAGTACACAGTGTTAATATATCATACATACATGTTTACTATATGTCCATGAGTACACAGTATTGATATATCATACATACATGTTGACAATATATCCATGAGTACACAGTGTTAATAAAGCAAATATTAATGCAGTATACATAAACATCACATTAAGGATGGTACACCCAAAGTATACATACCTAACTCCAGCAAGTACATAATACAATGTATATGATCCAGAAAGTACATTATACAATTTATAAGTGTATATAGTTCAAATACTAAATTATTACACATTTTCATATGTTCATCACTATCATGTGTGTTCTTGGCAACACACTTATAATAGTATTATGTAAAATTGTACAACAAATATGTCATAATGACCTTTTCTGTTTGTTCTGTAAAAGGGATTCTCCCCTTTGAACATTTGCACCATGTTGTATATACATGTTGTTTGTCAACAATACTGTATGACATCTATAGTTTATTACTTTACTGTAAATACTTCAATGGTATTGCTGACATACTTTCCTACAATCAGTTTGTGGTTGGTTGTATCTTAACACACTGTCCATGGATTTGTCATACCATCACTTCTAGTAACAATCTCTCCTAAATACTGTCCATCCGGTCCGAGTTGTATTACATTAGCTGACCAATAACCACATAGAATAACATTACCAGCACCATCAGTACACACTCCATATGCTGTATTTAGTTCTGTACCAGAATATCCCCATTCAACATTACCATCAGTATCCAATGTTATCACACCTTTTTCCCAGTTAGTTCCATGAATCACCTTCTCATCATCACTCACAGTAATATCCTTGATATCAGAGAATATATATTATGTCCTTGTATGTCTGTAGTGATAGTTCTCATTAGTTTACCATTCAGTGTATAGATATATAGTGTTGTGTCATCACATACATACATCTTCTCCCTCGTGATATTTATACATCTACAGTCATGTATATCGCCGTTGCCTGTGTGTGCATGTGTGTGTGTGTTGACAGAACAGGGTGTGATGGTCAAGAGGTAGAGTAACGAGGAGTGATTGCCCGGTGATAGACTATTCACCTTTAGAAAGGAAGGTCCTACCAGTTTATTGACGGACATCTATGTTCAAAGTTTAAAGGAACGCCGATATATCTATATACAAAAGGTCATACCTATTGCAGGATCTCGTACAACAATCTGGCTTAGCTATTATGCATACTCTTATTCTTATTCCAAGCTTAAAGGACTTACGTCCAACACATACATCGACTTACTTTTCACTCAGTTTGAAGAATTGCCATATTAAGGAACTGTTTTCACTTGTCTTAAAGACACTTTTATTAAACGGTAAAGAGTTAAGGCTTTCGAAGTCTAATGCGAAGTGTTAAGGATCGTATTTTAAATATTGTCATTCTTTTATATATCCATTAAGACATTTACGGGTGATTTTTTAAAAACTTTTACCGTCAGTTAAGAGAGTTACAACCATTTTTGTTCCTCTACCCCTAACGTAAAGTAGTACCTCAAAATCAAATGAAGTCACCTTTATGAAAATTGGCCTATCTCTCTAACAGATGAAACAATAAATGAAATAATGTGTATAAGTCTAAGGGTAACCAATATTTAGTCAATTCAAATTGTTTATACGATGTTTGGAAGTACTATGTTCACTTGTAGAAAAAGTGAAAAATGTAACTCAGCCCCTTTAAGATTTAGTCAAGATTTTAGCCTTTTACCAAAAAGTAACAAATTGATAAATATCATTAAAATAAAAACTAAAGCAGGGCAGCAGCTGAAATTTTCTCAAAATTAACTACTATGTGTGTATTATATCTACACCAAATTTTAAAAAGTTTCACCGTCCAGTTTTGAAAAAAAATGTGTCAGAAATCCATAGTTACTTGATTTTCGTTAATTAACCATGTATAAATTCCAATGAACTAGACAAAAAATAAATATTTTCTTCAATATTACTGTATAAATTCATGTTCTTAAAGAAAAACACCTTATGAATATTCTTAACCGTCTACAACAAATTGACCATCTTGTTTAATCATTGAATATTCTTATAGTGTTCTCAATGATTTACATCTTTCTTAAATTAAGATTCTACATACAAATTTATATTGTTTCTGTTCATTTTTCATGTGTTATACTGTGTGCGTAAAACTCTAAACATATACTCCATATAAATCTCTTATTATTTTGTTTCTCTTTGATGTTCCTATACCAGCTGATTCAACCCGATATGTATCACGTGCTATTTATTATACATTCACGTTTTAATTTTCTAACATTTACCACTACAGTGTAACCTTTCTAAAGCAACACCCATTGGTAGTAGCAAAATTATGTTGTTGTTCTGAGGTTGTTGCTCAAGAGAGGTTAAATTAATTGCTAAATCGTGCCGTGGGAAAAAAAATCACGCTGTTGTTGAAGGGAGGTTGTTGCTTATAGGAGGGACGCTCTGGAGAGGTTGTACTGTATTAATAAATTACAACTTTTTACTTTTAAATGCGACTGCCAGGCCGAAATATTTTCAAAATTCTCGCATAAAACATTGCGTGCATGCAATGGTCAATAAACTTTTTCGGTTTATGATATACGTTATTCTCTTATTATTTATTTGTTATCTGGGTGTTTGGTAACGCCTTTGCGGGCTTAAAACACCATCAACAAAGGAGGAAATGATCACGCAGCATTTTGTATCTTAAAGGAGATGAGTACAATAACTCTGTGTAATCAATTTGAATAAATGTATTTCATGAAAACAATTTAAAACCAGCGTTCTACGTTCTATGATGTCTGTAGCAAATCGTCCTATTCTATTCCGTAAATTCCGTAATTACACTCTATGTTGTTGACAGTTGTTATAAAGCTAGGTTTTTATATGCACAACTAGTGTTTACATTGATCTATGTCAACTATGACAACCCACAGCAAGGGAGGAAACCGCGTCGATATTTTCGGCAGGTGGGATATTTGTTATTTCTTATTTCGATTCATGCGGCTTATTTTCATGTATGAATAGTAAACATTTCTAACAATTCAAAGCACCGATTATAATACGAATTGTTCGTACACTGTTATTAACCATGTAATAGCATGACTTTCTCTTCATGTCGATGTTCTATCTAGTATTGTTTTCTTTCATTTTGTATGTACAGGTAAGTGCATTCGAATGTCAATAAAATGGTGTATAACGTGTACCAAAAAGATTATTTGTAAAACATTAAACAATGCAGTACTTTATTAACTACGTGTATTACACAGTGGCATGTTTTAGAAACTAATTCCTTTAACTAATGAACTTCACAAGCCATTCGCAAAAATACACGTACAAATCAGCACATTGTATCAATAATCGATAATTAAAAAATAATGAGTAAAAACACAGGTAACTCGAAATTACGAAGTGTAATTAACAACAATCAAAACTCCAAGTTCCAATTTATCTCCCATTATTGAATTTATGATACATTCCTATTCGGGCTCATTTATAGATGGGTTTTTATTCCTTATATTCACAGCAACCTGGTGGCATGTGACACGTGACATTTTATATTTCAAATATACGTTTTCAAGTACGGAAATGAAGTACTGTGAAAGACGTAAATATCGACAAGAAAACGGTTGTCCGAGAATGAATATAGTCAATGGTCGACAGAAATAATATTCGATTACTACCGTGGTTAAAATATCAACTTACAAGTCAATTTTCTGTAAACGTAGCGAAATGTTACAAAACAGCTTGTAAATATGCATTGCACACCTCAAAATAAACATGACCTTGAATATCTTGATCATCTGGTAGCTAGCTCACAACTTTGTGCTCATAAACTGATGAGGTCATGCGGATGCCCTGCTGCTATATATTTTAATTATAAATATTTTATCATTAAATGTAAGTATTGGGTATGCTCTTTAAGAATAAATACTCAGACGAAGATAAAGTCAGTGAGTGTCAAATAAATTGGAAATGAGAACTTCTTAACAGTTTATGTTCTTTTTAAAAAGTTTTCAAAAGTTAGTAACAATAAACATATTAGCATTTGTCTTTCTAGGATTTTTAAGCACAGTGTGGTCACAAGAAAAAGTCACTCATGGCAAAAGGGTAGATGGACACAATGACTGCACTTGTCGCAGTATGCCCAATTAACGATTTTCAGTTTAAGTCTGCTGTCTAAATTCGGCGGCGAAAATTTCTGACAAAAGCAGCGTACTTCTGTGTCTTCACATGTGCTTTCATCGTCTGATATTTATTGTCCCCGAGTTGACAAGGAATTTAAGACCACTCGTTGATGGTTGGGGGCTTTGTGGCATTGAATTATCTGGGATAACTGTTGCATCCAGTTGACGTTTCCTGCTCAGATTGCTGTTTCTTTTGGAAGTTGTGTTTTCTCTACATTCTTCATACGCAATTATTGCCTGAAGAAATGCTATTTCTGTTATTTCTTTACCACTTGGCTTTGGTTTCTTCAGATTTGATTTTGTGTTTGTCTCGCAGGTGCATTGCAGGAACACGGTTTTGAAGGGCTAGTATGGATAGAATGTTGGTGACTCTCTGACTTCATTTGTAAATATTTCTGTACTGCGTCTTTGTCCAACCTGAGAGCTTTCACTTTACTCACAGGCGTGCTGTCTCGAAAGTCGCTGTCTTGGGAAAAGTTTCTCCATCTCAATAGAATTCCTGTCCACTGAAAAGTTTCCTGTTTTCTTAAATGCACACACAATATTTGAAGGGCTCATCGCGTGTAGACAGGCCTTGCATGCAAGTTGAATCATTTCATATTTGGTTAAAACTCGGCCAATATGATCACGCATGAAAGAAGCACATTCCCGGTAATAATAGTCTTTGAAAGGACAAAATAAATTGGCTACATCCAGGGGCGGTAATACAAACAAAAGTGTGTGAAGTATGGCCATCAAATATCAGGAGAATTGACCACGCCTAACATTGACAGAAAGTGGTTTTTGAGGTAATCTCTAAATAGCTCCGTGTTTTTGACCAAACGGATTCGGACATAGTAACCTGTGTGTCTAGTGAACTTCCATTCTTCAAGTCAGGGTTGTTACGCTTTTCCCTTGAATATTAAGTATGGCGGTAAGTGGTTGCCAATAGCATTTGCACATGCTGTAAGTGTAGTTGTAGTGGAACGTGGGGAAGTAACAGATTGTGCTTTGTCATTTATTTGGGCTAAGATATTGGGTGGTCTGTGCTCAGGCTGTAAATCAGTCTCGTCCAGGTTATATATGAATTGAGGTTTATTAGTCAGATGGTGATGACCTTTTCCAAACTGTCAAAGTACTGGTCTACTATCTCTGGTGTAGAACACCGTGCCTGGTTAGTTTCAAGTGCACTATGGCGACCAGAGCTTATACGGGCGTCCCAACGGTTTAAGAAGTTATACAGCCAATTATTGCTAAGTGGCTTAAATGAAGTTTGTTTTCTTGCCCAAAACTTGTGCCAGCTTCCCACCAAGATCTTTAAGTATTGTATTTGTAATACCGTATCCTAGTTGGGCCATCACTTCAACATGTTCAACAATTGAAAATTTGTCCCCATTTGTGAAAACTGTTACCTAATTCTTCAAATTATCATGGTAATCATTGCCTTTTACTCGATCCCTAAGAGTCGGGACTGGCACATCAATCTGCACTGCTGCCTTCTTAACAGGTGTCCCCTTTGTCTTTACCTCCTCGTTTGCCTTAAGCAATGCTTCGGGTGAGTAGCTGTGACTTAGTGTAACTTTGGTAAAATATCATTCATCACTAAAATCCGTTATAGCCTCGCACACGAACTCGGGGGAAGGCACGAAGTTGTGAGAATAAAGGATACTTGTTATCAATGATACAAGTGAACGTTATGATTGTCGTTTTTTAAACTACTGTTTTTTTCGCCAGTCGTATAATATGAGGTATGTATTACCCATACCAGTCATTGTTGCTGCTACAGCCAGTTCACAGGCATCACAGTTTTAAGATTACTACTCAAGTAAAAAAGTACGAACGCCGACATCAAGGTAACTTTTATTAGAGATATTTGAAAACAACATGTATTGTTTACAAACGAGAATAGTTTCATATAGATAGCGATATACAATTTATATATTACATCAGTTATATATTTGGAAAATAGGCAGGACGAATGATTGATTGATATTATAATATATATATTTCTTTGTAATGTATTGAGTTGTTTATATCTATACATGCATCCATGTTGCTGTTGTAAATATGTACACACACGTTTATATTGAGGATTAATAATGTTTACAATTATATGTTCATCCTCTTGATTGATTTATTTATTTATTTACTCTATAACTTGTTGATTTATTTATTCATTTTGCTGTTGTAAAAATCATATTGATTGGATGTGACCTTGTATATAAGTTGTTTAAAATGCATTTTGTACTGATGTTGTACTTTGTACAAGTCGAAATACAATGTTTGTTCTGTTCTATATAAGTCCTTGAAAATACAACATATTGTTTTTAACACTTTGACCCCATATATAATAAACACTTAAAACATTGCTCTTTAAGAAGGATTTTATAATAAGTGCTTCATGAAGGTACCTCTCATTACAATTCATTACTTTGATTACATATTCTGTTGGTTCATAGTATTATTTGTATGTAAAATGTATAAGCTAGCAACAGTCAACAATTCAGAATGTGTTGAAATCAAATATTGTTCTTAAGTTTGCTTAATGCAGAATAAAGAAAGCAAAGAATAAAAAGAATATACAGAAACAATATACCAAGCACTTGTATATATGTCCTTGAAAAGACAAATGCTATTGTATTTAACATATACCATATATCATTACCACTTAAAACATTGAAATTATCTTTTGAAGTTCTGAAAGGTATCGCAACTAGAAGCAAATTACACAGCAAAACAGAAAACATATCTTCACATCTATAGTAGAAATTCGGAACGACAATATAAATAGTTTTTATTAATGACACCATTTTTATAGAAACAGGAAAACCTTGAACCCTGTTAATTGCAAGATGGTTACTACCTAGGATGACATCATATTTAACTAATCAAAGTACTGAAAGTATTCATGGAAACTGAACTGACTTAGACTTGCACAGTAACATAAAATGGAAACAAGTTTATGTAGATGTGAATAAACCTAGTACTTAGGGCAGCATAACAATCCATGCGCCCCGAATAAATAATAGCTAAGGAAAGCTAAACTATTGCTCAGTTTTCAAAATTAGGAAAATACTCGTAGTATTTTGTTAAATGTAGTATTTTGGTATGTTTTAATTGTAGGCATCTTTTTTATATCTCTATCAAAAAGTACACAAAAAGTTTCAAAGACAAACAAAATTTTAATAGACTTTTAATAACTTACAAAATTAAGAACATACTTATGTTATTATAAATAAGAACAAAATATAATAGAACAAGTTTGAAAAAAACACACTAGAACACGGTAACTTTGAATTCCTGAGGACCCTAGATATTACTAAATACTACATTGTATATATAGAATACATATACTCGTATATGTCAGGGTAAAACGAATAGTACTCTGTGTCCCATCCTTTACTTCATCCAAATTTACTATTACCGTGTTTTAGTGTTATACGTGAACCAGAATAATGTAATAAGCAAGATTTCTAAATTGACAAATATCATAATTTGAGAATACAAAATATTTTAGTGATTTTTTAACCTTTATACAATTCAATTAATGAATCTGTGTAGTGTGCCTTGAACAATTGTATGACAGATGAATGAAACAGCAAGATGGCTGTTAATGTTTGCAAAATATTCCTATACCTATATATACAGTCTAAAAATAGAAGTATTCTTAAATGGTCACATGACCATACTAGTGATAGACTAATAGTATAATAGATAGATGCATGTACATAGAATAGACATACATGCTTCTAAAACTACGGGTTTCTTTGATCCTAAATTCATAAATAAATTTGTGAATAATGAATATGTTGGTTTTAACGGTATAGTTTGTGGATATCAGTCGTTCGAAATAAATATAATTAAAAAAAAAAAAACACCGAACACAAAATATTTATAGACTCTGACTAGTAACCACTAGCCTGTCGTCGCTGCGAGTTTAAATCTCAGCCGGGACAAGACAACATTGATACATAAGGAATCTGTACAATATTTAAAAAATAGTAAAGATGTGTAATTACCATTTGAAATAATGGCAAAAGTTAACATGATCAACATTATATTGTATAGATAATGAGTCTAAGTATCCTTATGATCAAGATCTTAGAGCCAGTTGTCAGTAGGGGAAACTTCCCGATCGGGAAATCACTAAGTGGGTTTTCCCCTATTTCCCGAATGGGAAATCTGTTACTAAATATAGTAACAGATTTCACGTTCAGGAAATAAAATCACTACTTTTGTACTAGTTTTACTCAAAATACCCGGTGCATAAGAATACGCACCCGATCTTTAAACTGAATATACAATATTAAACTTAAAAGATAGATCTAAATTTCTAAAGTTCATATTTTTAAAAAATGTTCTAGTTATTTTTTAATTGAATACTGAAATTGCTTAACAGCAATGTTTCCCGATTCGGAAACCTTTTTTTTTTAATCTTTACGGTAGAAAGTTAGATCTATCTTTTAAGTTTAATATAGTATATTCAGTTTAAAGATCGGGTGCGTATTCTTATGCACCGGGTGTTTTGAGTAAAACTAGTACAAAAGTAGTAATTTTATTTCCTGAACGGGAAATATGTTACTATATTTAGTAACAGTTTTTTACAGATTTCCCATTTGGGAAATAGGGGAAAACCCACTTAGTGATTTTCCGATCGGGAAGTTTCCCCTACTGATTGTGATAATTTCTAACTACTATGCAAAATAAATATTTTAATTATAAATGTGATAAATGTTTTATCAAAAATTCAATTTATTATTACCCAGATAAGATTTCTTGCGTATTATAATAAAAACTTCTGTATTAACTCATTATTTGAAATCCTGGTCACTGTCAGCGAGCCACCTAATTTTCAAGATCATTTTTCCTTTATCATTTAGATAGAAGGCCTTAGACCCTCGTGCCTACACATAAAGTACAAGTACATTTATGAAAAATACTACATACATATATATACATATAAATGTTGGGAATCTAAAACAGAAACTGACACAAATACAAAACGTGCATTATAAAAACATTGAAACAATAAATCGTTGACAACAATTAGCATATTTCCCCTAAAATAAAAGTGTGTGTCTACAACGGGAAAAATGTATTGAAATACCATTTGTAATTAACATTTTATCATTTGAAATCTGGTCTCTCTCTGGGAGCAGTCAACTTCATCTCAGAGTTTTATGTCTGATACCATTCTGTTGAATATTATGTTTCATTTATCAATTAGACAGAAAACCTTAGACCTACGTGGCTATACATAAATATGAAAAATACTACATATATATATATACATTTTAAGAAACGTGTTGAAATTAAATAAAGAAACTGATACAAATACAAAAAAGCTACATACATGTATTAAATATATTGAAACAATTGATCATTGGGTATTTACAAAAAGAAAATTGAAAGATAATATTTAATTTATTAATTTATATGTAACGTTATGTGAATTTGTGTTTAATTATGTTATATTTTGTCATGTATATTCTATGTGCTTGTTTGTTGTAATATACTGTCTGTCATCTGTATGGTTGTAAATGTATTGTCCATGGGCTATATAGCCTAAAGGACTGAATAAAGTTACTTATTTACTTACTTACTTACTAAAAGGTGGTGTAATTAAATTTTAATGTAGTTACTGTAACAATATAAAACAATACATGCATTGAAGATTTATGTCTCCAAATTTTAAAATGTCCAGAGCACACAGAACTGGTCAATATTGTTATTTAATAGAAGATGAATATCACTTTATTCGAATGCAGCGTTAATAATAATTTACGTAAGAACTACTTTGAGAAATATTATTGGAATAGACCAAGCATGTTTAAATTAGAATTATTATTTGAGAATCATTCCAAAACTATTGTCAATAAACTGTGTATTAATTTTTAAAGCTTTTGAATTACAATTCAGTTTACCAGTTAACAGTTATCAATTAAACATAAGGCTTTAGATCCACGTGACTGCACATAAAGTGTAAGTACGACTATGAAAATACTACATACATGTATATAGAAACATGTTGAAATTAAATACTGAAACTGGCACAAATACAAAAACTACATTACAAATATATTGAAACAACTGATTATTTGACATCGAAACACTAACTGTTCTTTACTTAAGATGGAATTTCAGTTTCAATATATATATCGATAAAGTATACTGATTTAACACTTATCAGATTATGTGACACAATCTCGTACTAGTAATGATGTTAAAAGAAGTCATCTATTTAGCATGGAGCCAAGACATGTCTCAAATTTCGAAACTCTAATAAGAAAAACATTACATAATTACGAAGACTCGCTGAAAATCGAAACAAGTGGTACTATTTTTCAACGCGGATATCAGAGATGCACTTAATATTAGGTAGAAAAAGAAGTGCATACAGCAAAAGAAGCTTCGCTCCTAAAAATCAAAGTGTCAGATTTGATCTAATATTCTTAAAGTCAACCTCTTGAACATTCTAATATTGTCACATTAAATTTAGTGGATACATCTAAACATTTTCACACCGAAATACTATCGGAGAGGTTATTGTGAATCATATCAAAGATGTTGATAGCCAGTACGCCTGGCTCCGAGGTCATAAACTTATAAACTGTCTCCGAGCTTTACAATTCCATTTTCAATGATTGAAAAGAAGGAGATGATTAATGTCCAAATACTTGTTCGAATAGATTATGCTGTTAGCTTTATTTATGAACGATATCAGTATTGTCTGGTCAAAATTCGCTTAGAAATATGAAAAGACCAGACATGGGATTTGAGTTCGAAGACAGACAAAAAGCCGTTGGGCAATGATTCACATGCTGGTCCACTTGTTGCTTAGTTATATTCACAGATACTCCAAAGAGCCATGGAACATGATATGTCATTCCACCTATTACTAATTGGATGATCAATGTTGGCGCAATCTTCATTGTCAGTATTACTTGGATCGCCAGGTATCCAGTAACTGAAGTCACCAAGTGAAGAACCATCAGCCCAGGTAAACAATCCTTCTTGTGATCGATCATTCAATCCAATCCACGGACCATGTTGCGCTGAACGTATGTAAATATAGATGTGTAGTATAAACAGCATGGTTTTATTACGGGTACTCAATTCCAAATGGTATCAGAATAAAACGTAACATTTCTAATTTATGAGTTAACAATAGTTTATTCAATTGATAGCTCGTACACAAGAGGTAAAGCTAAAGTCACATTAAATAAAACTATTGTTCTGCTACGTGACTAAAGCTACCACATCTTTCCCTCCATATTTGAAAACCTATACCGGCGGAATCATTTTTACCCACACATTTTACTTCTACTTCAAAGTACTGTTCAAGATGTTGTCTTAAGCGGTCAATTTGATGATACTAGTAATCCTCTATAGTATCGTAATATATTTTAGCATTCAACTGATATCGAACGAAATCACGATTTTACTAAATATCATCAAAACAATAAAACATGTTAAGGTAAATCATGCTGTCATTATTTGCTGTGTTATAAAGATACACCATGTTCCGGTCACATAGCGATTTTATGACGACAAAAATATCGGTATGCCGGAGAAACCTTAAAACGAATAGGTACTTAAAAATAGAAATATCAAGGATATTTTGAATTAGTGACTTAAACCCCACTCAAACCCCGAACAAAGTCCACAAAATCCACAGATGCGAGGCTCACACTTGCAACTTCACAAACTACAGAACAGCACAAAAATGAAACTACACAAAGGCGCTCATACAAATAACGAAACATGGTGTATGTCATTTTCTTGACCACATGTTTTTGTAATGGTCTTTGACTATGTGAAAAGTGTATGTTCGGCCGAGGACCGAGTGACCGAGAGGGGAAGGGCAAATTTACTTTATAATCTACAGTGCAACCTCCCAACAACAGCCACCAATGAGAACGACAAAAAAGCTGTTGTAAAGAGGTGTCTGTTGTTGAGAGAATGGAAGTAGAGTAAAACATCAGTTTGGCGTGCTAGTATACTGGCTGTAACAGGGAGGTAGCAGTTCTTCGGAGTTGACCGTTAATGGAGGTTACATTGTATTTAAAGTAGAAACGTATGTATAGTTATGACACACGTGAGTAAAATGACTTCATCTGTATTTACTATACGACTAGTACCTGTTATTGAGTCCGAGCCTAAGCCATACACTGGTAACCATGACAACATTAGCTCATTTTCTTCTGCAGAATCTATTTTCACCAACTGTCCACCATTTACTGCACAATTTTGCTGTAACACGCAAAGATTAAGTAATCAATAGTACCTCAAAATCGATTTAGACATAAAGAAGATACCCGTGCCTACCTAATTAACAATTAGCGAAAATTGTGTCATGCTGTTTCGTTACGCAAGCATAACATGACAAAATGCACTGACAGTTAAAATGAATATACGGTATAAATATGGGTGTTAAGAGTATGCGTAATTCTAATGGTCATTATTTTACTTTTTATGCGTGTTGTTTTTTATTAAAAATACTAAAGAAAGTATTGATGAAAAATGCCAGTCGAAATGTAAACGTGTCACGTACTTTCAGGTTCTAGTTAATGTTTAAACCATTAATCCACCACTGATTCAAATGATACATGTGGGTATGTTAGCAATTAGTGTGGGACTGTCATGCATGTAAACACATGCTTATGACGTCGCTTCAGTTTAGGCAAGTAAACGTTTACGAAATTGAGTAACTGTTAAACGTCTTAGATGCTGTACACTCAAGTAGTTGTGATTATGTTTTTGTCATATTCAATTCAGATTACTATATTTCAAGTTCATAACAATTAAGTTTCAAGAACAAGATGAACAATAGTTTTGGATTAACGACATTTAGAACTACAATATTTAATTTGCTAAAATATCCATGTTATCACTGCAATCGGTTTTTTTATAGATTCAGCGGATTGTATCCGTATTTGTTAGAAAGTAAGAAAATGATAGGTCAATTAATAGGTTAATCAATTTATATCAAAATAAAAGAATTGAGAGACCCTGGGAGTACCCGGGATCAACACATGACTTTAAATGCATCATGCTAAGATGTCTTCTTTCAAACAATACATTTATGTTACTTTTAAATACACTTACCTGAGCATCGATCCAATTCATTGGGGACTGTACAAATACATAGGCGCTACCTTAATAAAATACAGTAACATCAAAATGAGTCTCGTAATAATATATATCGTCAATATAGGTAAACTGTGTTATTTTCTTGCCACTTTTTGTTTCCGTGACGTTATTGATTATTCATAAGTTATTTATTTTTATGTAGTTGAGCGTATGGAGTGATATTTAGGAAAAAAAATAAACAATGCATATTTACTGTTGCAATTTATTCATTGACACTGCTATTGTGCTTACTGGTTCAGTCAGTATGCAGTCAACCCCGTGAAAAAGGCCTTCCTTGAGAAAAACAAATTGCGGCTCTTTTTCATCAATGACCTTATTCAGAGGTCAATTTGTTCTAAAAAATAACGGTTTTTCAGAGGATGGCCTTTATTTATAATATGGAATTTTTCAAAGATGGCGGCAAACATTGATTTGACTGCATTGAAACATATTGAAATAAACAAATGTAAAAATGATTTTCATTATCTTTATTTTGAAACCGTAATGTGGCTTGACGTTCAAGTGCGCATAATAATAGTTTTTATTGTGTCAAAAACTTTACATAACTAATGTTAACTGTTATATTGTATATCTATACCGACAATAAATAAATTTTGTATCTCGTGTTTCTTAAATTATATAGATATACATAACATGAAACATGAATATACCAATTTAGGATAAATAACAAAGATGACTTGGCCACCCCCTAGTGAATGAGAATAACAAGTTGATTTGTGAGACTCCTATATTTTGTGTACATGGTATCTCCCAGAACACCTTTCCCCCTTTTGCTGGGTGACAGGTTGAGACGGCCCTACGGTAACCGCTGGGCGGCTTACCAACCAACCGAAGGTTGCGGTTCACTGATACATTTAGAAAATGAATTGTTCAGGTCAAAATTGACATGTGTTTAGATGTTGATCTGGCTGCATATATTTCGACCGTATCAGAAATAAATTATTGTTTAATGTTGAAGTTTGTGAAAGTAGTTATAAAAGAGAACCATCTTGTTATTTACTACATTGTCGCAGAAAGAAATAATTTTGAAAACTTTAAGTACTTTTACTCTTGAGCCGTATTTCAATATTAATGAAACATACTTATTTTAGGCATTTGTATACTTTGTGTCCTATAATCGTTCACCGTATAAATAGGTCTTCAATACGCTGCTATCTTTTAACATTCTTTGGAAAAAATGGATTTTTTCTGTTTCTTAGAATCCACTTCTTATCTATATATGCATAGATAATACCATTTTGTGCATTTTAACTGCTTAATATAAAGGTTGACAGAATTGTTTTGTATGTGGTTACTATAACGTGTTGATATTTGTTCAGCTTTGTTCTCGTACAGCAAATCCTCGTATTTTGTGTTTCTCATTCCTTGTACTAGTATTAAAACTTAAGTTTTTTTCAAATAATACAATAATGGTGAAGTAAATCACTTACCCTTTACATACACTGTCCGTGGTGCAGATGGGGCTGGTAGAATCATCGCAGGGAATGCATTTTCTTCATACAGTTGACACAATTTAAGTGTAGGATCATATACAATGACACGCGTCGGTTTTGTAGAATAATACCGATCACATTCAACAACAGTAACTGTTGTCAACATCGTTGATACTGACGTAGTGTGTGGTACTGCAGCATTAAATATACGATATTTGTTAAATTCTGACTTGCACACGCCAAGTAACACGAAAGGCAAAACACACCTTATGCTAATCATGATTTAATTGTCCGTAGAAATTATTAAATATTACAATGCAATGATAAATACCAAAATTACATTACAATTTCTAGCGTCTGTTTAATTTTCTGTCTTTCATTATCGTAACATGTGGCATATATTCGACGATAACGATTGATCTGTAGCCTTCCAAACAAACCGATCCTTTCAAACCAGTCTCTCAAATTGTATCACGTGATTCTGTGCACAAGCCAAACATTTTCAATTAAACTCTATTATTAATAAGTAAAAGATATGGATAAATGTGACTTGAAACAAAGAACTTAGTTGCTAACGACACCCATAATGCACATTGTAATAAACACACTGCAAAAATTATGACGTCATCTTTCCTTGAAAGGTACTGATAGTAAATAATGTAGTACTTTTTGGTAACCTAGGGAATGTTTGAATTTATGATGTTGTTATATTATATTGTATTCATTGACTGTACTTAAAGATTATGTTTATCTGTTTATTTTGTTTTAAGTATTTGAATCCCGTTTTTGGCCCATTTTTTGCTGATTTGTTTATTCAATTTTCAAGCAGTGTTTGATATTGTTGGTTTATAAGGAAATTCGTATTGTTCTGAGATAATTCAGCAATACTGTAGCAATAGGTAAGGTTTAATCTATATAAGTTTTAGAAATAAATTGTTAAGGCCCAGAATCTTATTTATTTTAACGAAGTAACAGTTAAGAGTATTTATTTCTGATCATGTATGTCTGTTGAACCTTTAACCTTGAATTGGACTACTGACACTGAAATTACATCTGTTTGGTGTTTCCCATATCTGCTGTATTGTTATATTCCATTATATTGAAAATGGTGAAATTATTTTATTATTCGTCCAGATTCCAACAAAGAAACATTTTGTCGACTGGCTTATCATTAACTACATAATTGCTGAGTCATTTTGGGGATGACCTCCCCCCACCCCCTCCCCACCCTAAAGAAGAGGCTATCTTAGCATATGGCTGTTCATAACTACGGGCACGATCAGGTCAAGGTGCAGTTCTTTGTGCGTAATACGTAATGTATCAACCAGAAATAATTTAGTCGTTGGCATTGAATCAAATATCGTACTATAGGCTTAATTGAAACGAGGTGATAAAGGTTTGGTTTGAAGTTCGTTCTGTTAACAAAGCAAGTTATTTCTAATAAACAATAACAATTTGAAACACCTTAATCTTTGTTTATCAGGCACATCACAAACGGAAACAGCATCACGCCATATATAGTCAAATACCTTTGGATACACACTAAGAATATTTCATCAATACATTTTCCATTTAATATAATAGAAGTCTTGCATTAAATGTAGTCCTTAAATGTTCTTGTGATTCTGTGCGAACGGCGGTTGAAGTGCCTAAAGGTTTTTTGGCTGGCACATTTATCTCGCTTGAATTTAATGGTAGTAGCTCTACTTTGGGAAGTTGTATTCTTGTATGTGCATTTTATTATCTAGGATTTTTTATTTACCTCAAAAAGGGAAATAAAAGCACTAAAAGATTTCATAAGCGATCAAAATTTTAATTACACAAAATAGCTTACACAATTAGGAACATATGTTACATAAATACCAAATACTAATTATGAAAACCACTAGAACACGATTATACTGAATGTCAGTATATGGAAGGGCCTTTTCGGGGTAAAATGAATAACCAATAATGAATTTCCAATTCTTTACTTTGTCCGATTTCACTATTACCGAGTTTTACTGAAATATCTAAGCCAGCATAAAGTAATAAGCAAGACAGTCATCGATTATTTGACAAAATATTCTTAAGTGTTATTTACCCTTAAAACAATCCACTGAATGCCCCTGAGTACATAAATGTATTTTATATGTATATAAAATGTTTTATTTTGGAGCTGTGTGATGTCAATTATATGTCAGGTGCCCAACGTGGCAAGAACGAGAACTCTGTTACGTTCTTACGGTACGAGTAGAATTTTAGTCGCTGCGCTAACTTTGCGCATGCGCTCTACATTGTTTTTATTGAGACAAAGGAATCTTTTGTTTACTCCGTTAAACAGTTTTATTTTCCATATCTCAAACTTATTATGTATTACATCCCAATGCGTTGATTTGGAATGTATCGAAGAACAATTCGTTTTCTATAATGTCCGGAAATGATCGTGTTTGGTTCAGTGTTTAACGCGTAGTCGGTAGAGCTCTACACGGATGTTTTTCAAGAATGCACGTCAACACAACATTCGTTATGCGAATACGTAACAAGTACATGTTTTTGGACCTTCCTTCGTTGCATATTAAAATCGGAGGTTATCATATGTATTTTATTGTAATTCCAGGCTTTGGTCCTGAGATTTGTATTTTCAGGCTTTGTCCTGAGATTTGTTATTTTTCCCGGCTTAGTCCCGAGATTGGTTTTATTGTTAGGCATTGTCCTGAGTTTTGTATGTTTCCAGGTTTAGTCCTGAGATTTGTGTATTTCCAGGCTTTGCCTGAGATTTGTATGTATATTTATGGGGTTAGTCCTGAGATTTGTATTTTTCCAGGCTTAGTCCTGAGATTTGTTGTATTTCCATTCTTTGTCCTAAGAGTAGGAACAAGATTTGTACTTTTCCAGACTTGGTGACCAAGTTGGTCAGGGGATTTGTATGTTTCCGGGCTTAGTCCTGAGATTTGTATGTTTCCGGGTTTGTACGGAAATTGTAATGTTTCCAGGCTAAGTCCTGAGCTTAAATGTGCTTGTTTAGTCCTGATGTGATACAGGCTTTGTGAAAACAGCACTGGTATTTGATGTGTCCATTAAAATAACAAGCTATGTCCTCTCGTAAACTTGAGTATTTTATGTTTCTGGGGCTTAGTCCTGAGTTTTTCGTATTTAAATTCCGACTTAGTCAGGCGTATTTGGGTCCAGGCTTGGTCCTGAGTATTTGCTTGTTCAAAGCGTAGTCCTGAGTATTTGTTGTTTCCCTGGCTTAGCCATGAGTATTTGAATTTTTCAGACTTGGTCCTGAGACAGAGTAATTCAAGGTTTCATAACATAGTTCAGAGTATTTGATTTTTTCCAGGCGTAGTCCCATGTATTAGTAGTACCCAGATTTGGTCCTGATTATCGAACTTTTCCAGGCTAGGTCCTGAGCTAAGATGATCATATATTGTGATGGTGGTGCTTAATTACCATGTTGTCTAGGAGTCTCCTTACTGAGACACCTGAGATTTAGTTTATTGTGATTAAATTACATGTTGTCAGGTAGTTGCTCACATAGTGAAGATAGTGTGATTATAAGATTACATGTAACAATGTTGGGCTACTCACATGCCATATATAGACAATTGCAAGTCATGTTGGAAGACATTTATAGCCAGATTTGCTTCTTCAGTAGTTCAAATAATTAAAGAGCCTATTTGTCTCAGAGATAGAAACAGATTTAAAAGACAAATTGCGTCAAGTTGAAGCTAGATTACCTTGATAATATCTTCATAAAGTGCATTATGATGATAATAGCGTTTTAGTAAGGGTGATGATGATGTGGGAAAGTACATCTATACCTGACTGAGACAACAGACATCTATGCATTTGAATAATGATATCATTGGAATGATTTTCATGATGTTTTTGATAATTTTTAATATGTTTATTACTTTTCATCTTTGACCAACTGAAGAAGCAAACATTTATTACTTTAGGTACTGGTGTCATTTCATGGCGTCTTTAGATTTATACTTTTTATCTTTGTCTGACTGAGGCAGCAAAGATTTATTACTCCTGACACTGATCAGGTCATAGGGTGTGTTATTGTTTAAATTTTCATTCTTAGTCAGACAGATTGAGGAAGCAAATATCTGTTATTTGAGGTATTAATATCATTTTGTGGTGTGTTACATTTTATTTTTAATCTTTGTCTAGCTGAGGCAGCAAAGATTTATAGCATTTCATACTGATATTATTTCATACTGTTTTATGTTTATATATATTTCGTTGATTGATTGATGCAATTATTACTTTGATACTGATATGATGTCATAGTGATTTTTATGTTTATATTTTTCATCTTTGTCTGGCATAGGCAGCAGAGATTTATACTATTTGATACTGATATCCTCATTCAATAGTCACTCTATAGTGTTACATGTTCAGATTTTCTATTTTTGTCTGACTGATGCTTGTATAACTTTTGTTATGAGATCATTTCATGCGGTTATGCATATAAAATAAAATGCCCAACTGTAATGAACTGGAAAGCTACAGATTTAGCACTTTTGATAATGATATCAATTAATGGAGTTTTAGGTCTTCGCATGCCTGCCTTTGAGTCATTTATTATTTTGATGCTGATATCATTTCATGAACAAAGGTAGCAGCGAGGATATATATTACTTTTGATGTAGCAACATTCTATGTGCTTTAGGTATATACACCTCATCTTTGATATGGTAGCACAGATTTATGACTTTTGCTACTGTTATCAATTGTATACAGATTTATGTTAAAATCACTGACTGTGGCAGCAAAGATAAATCATTTTGGTACTGATACCATTACATTTTGTTTTTAATTTCATGTAAATATTTAAGTTTCACTTTGTCTGACTGAGGCAGCAAAGATCTATTACTTTTGATACTTTTATAATTTTATTGTTGGTTTATGTGCATATTAATGTTTCATCTTTGTCTGGCTGAGGCAGCAAAGATCTATTACTTATGATACTAATATCATTTTATGGTTGGTTTATGTGCACATTAATGTTTCATCTTTGTCTGGCTGAGGCAGCAAAGATCTATTACTTATGAATATGATACTAATATCATTTTATTGTTGGTTTATGTGCATATTTATGTTTCATCTTTGTCTGGCTGAGGCAGCAAATATCTATTACTTATGATACCAATATCATTTTAGTGTTGGTTTATGTGCATATTAATGTTTCATCTTTGTCTGGCTGAGGCAGCAAATATCTATTACTTATGATACCAATATCATTTTATTGTTGGTTTATGTGCATATTAATGTTTCATCTTTGTCTGGCTGAGGCAGCAAAGATCTATTACTTATGATACTAATATCATTTTATTGTTGGTTTATGTATAAATTAAAGTAATGTTTCATCTTTGTCTGGCTGAGGCAGCAAAGATCTATTACTTATGATACTAATATCATTTTATTGTTGGTTTATGTATAAATTAAAGTAATGTTTCATCTTTGTCTGGCTGAGGCAGCAAAGATCTATTACTTATGATACTAATATTATTTTATTGTCGGTTTATGTACATATTAATGTTTCATCTTTGTCTGGCTGAGGCAGCAAAGATCTATTACTTATGATACTAATATCATTTTATTGTTGGTTTATGTGCATATTAATGTTTCATCTTTGTCTGGCTGAGGCAGCAAAGATCTATTACTTATGATACTAATATCATTTTATTGTTGGTTTATGTGCATATTAATGTTTTGATCTTTGTCTGGCTGAGGCAGCAAAGATCTATTACTTATGATACTAATATCATTTTATTGTTGGTTTATGTGCATATTAATGTTTCATCTTTGTCAGGCTGTGGCAGCAAAGATCTATTACTTAGGATACTAATATCATTTTTATTGTGTTTAATGTACATATTACCATCATGTATGTATTAAAGTTTCATTTTTAACTGACTGATATTGTCAAGCAGTTTTACTTAAAATGATAAATTCATTTAATTTGATTTTCTTTGCGAATTTGTGGGTACAAGTTCAGCTTTATATGATAATTACTATCCATTTATGTAGTTTCACTGCTTCTATTTTTATTCTGACATTCCTGCAATGCTGTCTACTGCTCTCATTGGAATAAGGGCCTTAGTTTCATATAATTGGAACAGCTTCATTTTTTTATGAAAATTAAGTTTTAACATGGGTTGATGGTCAGCAAATGCTGATACAATGTACACCCTTGCAAAAACTATGGATCAATAACTGGATATGATATTGAACATATATGTTGCTTTGTATTAATGTTTTAACATCATTAACATCTATATAATTTATTGTTTTCTTTTTGCCGGCTAGGGCTTACTTAGCATAGGGATATAGCATACAATTATAAACTTTGTTTAATATGTAGTATGCAAGAGGGGCCTATATTAACGAGGTCCCAGGATGGCCATTTTTGATGGTAGATACTAATAATTATGTAGGCATGTCACTAATTATTTTTATATGGGGGCATATGTCAATGTTATATGATGCTTAATAACGTCATTTAGTA